>OX453278.1:26596948-26609448 GCA_949710005.1 Ricordea florida | reverse complement strand
TGCTATCGTCCCGTCCAGCGGATTCGCTTGCAGAGCTCGCTCTAAAATCCTCGTATCCATCTCCCCCACTGATAATCAGCACGTCACTTCCGGTTACGGAGCCATTGGTCAGGGATGATGAGGTTAGCGGGGTGTTTGGAGTTGAAGGTGATGTGCCGGAGCCTTTTTCAGTGGGGCTACTTTGCGCACCTTCTTTTGGTACCTCGACGGCCGTAAGGAAACGCACGTGGCCAGTGTGTCCATGAAATGACGCAGTTGCCGCTGGACAGTTGCGCAGTGACGCCGTGTTTGCGGTGATGGTTGGTAGTGGTAACGTTAACACCACACCAGCACTTGTACCAATCCATAACAGGTCCTTACAGGCAAGCATTGCTGTTACACGCAGACAAGCAGCTTTGTGCTGACGAATGATGGCGTCTGATCCTGAAGCAGAAATTCAACATGTTATTTTTCGCGGCAGAATTTCCAATCATGTTATAGAAACAACTGCGAAAAGCTGAGTAACTAACCAGGCCCGTAGAACTGTAATAACAAACAGCCAATAACATAACGGTCTAAACGACCAATCGCATCGTTTAACGGAGACAAAAGAAAAAACACCACCACCTGACGAAACGCAACTCACTTGACTCTCATGATGACTTCCGCTCAGGTTGTCAAAACGTCAGGTAACGCCTGCAATTATACTGGGCCCAGAAAGCTATTTTACGATCGCAATCTTTATTACAAGAATTAATATTCTGTTGGTTGAGCCGGCAACACAATTCTATGCTAACCTCCATGCACGTTCGGCTGGCTTGTAGGCTGAGAATCGAACAACAAAAACATTCGGAAGACTTCGACTTAAAAATGGAGCTCAGAGCCCGTAAAAATATCGCTTTTTTCGGTACTTTGATATTTTAAGTGAGAAGTTATTTAGATAGAGGATATTACACGGTGGTGAAAAGATACGAATTTTATGTTCGATTGGCAGTGCCCTCACTCGTGAGATATTGTTCAATTCTTGCCACGAGAACATTTAATTCAAATCTTCGAGCTAACGTGTAACTTTCTTTTTACTATATGGACAAAAACACATCAAGACGTTCGTTTTGCAGCTTTGTACACAAACTGAATCGTGAAAGGCGGGAAATGACGTCATAGATATCCTTAAACGTAAGGATCTGGAAAATACGCCATTACGGTCCCGGATGTAGTTTCGTATGAACTTTACGAGTGATGTAATTCCCAGCAAAACAATAAAAGCGTTAAATGAGCTGTGAATACCAATATCCACAGTCGTAATATTTCTTTTTACTCTGGTTTCCTTTGTTTAACTTTTCTTATCAACAAATCTATTTTACGTCGAGCTGGTAGAGTGTTGGACATTTTCTACATTTTCTTGTCCAAGGCAAGGCGAGACAAGGATAGGGTAAAGTGTACCATCGAAGTTCGAACGCTTTATGGGTTTCTGGTACCATCGGGCACTCGGCATGTGAATCCAAGATGGCGCTCGCTTTTGGAATCACACCAAAATAACCAACAGACCCCTCCACTTTTCTCTTCCTACTTCAATAAGCTACTTCACGAGCTGGGAGGCTTTAACCAACCTGCAAGCATCTTGTGCACCGGAGGGGCAACATCTACATCAGCGAGACACTCAAAACGAGTGGCGTGATACAGCCGAACGGACGCGCAGCTCTGAAGGGAAATCCACACACCCATACCAGAGCTTGCCATCCGATACACTGCTCTATCCTTGTCTATACTGCAGTTGAACGACTTCTGTAAAAGAGCAATACGTTACTCCAATCAAAACATAGCATTCTAAAGAAACTGGTACTGGGGTCGCGGTGAGAGATTGAAACACCAAAACAGTTTTATCAAAGGAGCTGATAATATGCACTTAATGTATGGTCCCGAGGAAAACCGTTAGTTTTGATTTCCCGAGAGTCCTTTGTTATATATTGACAAGATCACACCATTTTTAATTTAGTCATGCACTGGTCACGTGCTGTTGTATTCGGCGCGGGAACAATAACTGCGCAATTGTATCCCAGTCGGGATACATTTAAATTTGGTCAAGGGCACGTGACCAAGAATCAACCAGTCACAGTGCTCGTGTTGTTGAGTGAAAGTCCAGGTATATAAGAATGTAAGTTGTTGCATAGCTAGCGTTTTTCCTGCTACAGCGCGCCCATTCTTTGGCAAGTTCATGGTCACATGACATCTTACAAAACTATTTACCGCCAAATGCCATGAGCGGGCAATATTGCGAAAACTACGACGTCAAACGGAAAACGGGTAGTGAATCATGAAGCCTTTACAAAATATCCCGAGGGGGATAGGAACTCTTTGGATCCAGCTCACGGAGTTTATATCATGAACAGGACAGTTTGATAATATGAAATCACATAGATTCACTACGGGTGTACATGTCACAGGTTAAATTTGAATTCAGGTTAAACTTGATTTAACCTAGGTTAGTTTGTAATTTCTTTGTCTGTACTTATGATAATGAAAACCATACACAAAGAAATTACGAACCAACCAGTAGGTTAAATCAAATTTAACTTGGAATCAAATTTATCTGGTAACGTACACGTGAGTTCTTTTGCAGTACTTACGCAAGGGTAAGACAAGTTTATTTAAAATATTAATCAACCTCGATTTCAAAACAAGATTACCAGCCTCGATTTCAAAACAAGACCACCAACCTCGATTTCAAAAGTGGTTGTGTTGACAATGACGGCTTTACAACCCAGTCCACACCAAAGACGTCCGTGTATTGCTGTCATACATGAGACCGCGGCCGATTCACCAATCTGAAGCATCACTGGACTGCTGACTTGCCATGCAGCACCTGAATAAAGCGGATAATTAACAATTATTCACCGAAAGTGAAGTGATTATCGAGGAACATTCACCGAGACGAAGTCGAGGTGAATATTCAACGATAATCACTGAGCCTGAGGCGAATAATTGTTTTAGTATAAATACGTAGGTGATTATTTCAAAAAAGAAAAGAAAAAACATACAACACGAAAAAAATTTCATCAAAGGCGCGCGAACGACTGGCAGCCATTTTGTTCGTCGAGGTGATTATCGACTGATAATCCGAGATAGCGAACCAATCAGAGCGCGCGGTTTTGTATAATCACCTGAGTATTTCTACTAACAGTGATTACATTCGTAATGATGTAGTCATATACTTTTAATAGTATTGCTGTATATGAATATATACCAGCGAGCATTTTTTAAGTCTAAGCTGACTCAATAATAATAATGATGATAAGGAAAATAGCGATAATAATTACAGTCGAAGATCTCCTTGTGACCTCTCTCTTAGGCGACCAGCTCTAGTTATCACCATCTCTGTGAAATCCCGTTTGAACTGTCACTTAAATTCTGTTAAGAGGAGCTCTCGCATGCGACCAATCCCGTAAGTGACTGCGACCACTTTTGAATTAACAACTGGTCTTTTCCTTTGTTCTTAAGTTCACGAAAGCGACCACTCAAAGAGTCTGATTCGCCTAACTCAACACTTTGAACAAGTCTTCAATCTCTGTGGATAAGATAGCTGTAAATTTGCAAACCTCGTCCTTACCAGGCAGAATAAAGTGATTTTTTAAGTCTATTTTAACAGTTATTGAAATAACTATTTAACTTGCGCAAGCGTTATGCTCAATAATGAGCTCTCGTAAGTGACTAGCTTTAGTTACGACTACTTTTTTGAAATTCCGAGATGAAATTCCGAGTTGAAATTCCGAGTTGAAATTCCGAGATTATTCACTTGACTCTGAAGATGACTTCCGCTCAGGTTGTCGAAACGTCAGTCACCAACAACAGTTCTTTTCAGAACTACCCTCACCCGGACGATCAAACTAGACGAACTACTGGTTCGGCTGTATTACTATCAATATCACTATTACTATTACTATTGCTATTTCTATCGCTATCACTATCAATCACTATCACTATCACTACTACTATTGCTACTACTATTGTTACTGCTATTACTATCGCTATTACTATTACTATTACTTTTACTAGTGCTATTACTATCGCTATTACTATCGCTATTGCTATTGCAATTACTATCGCTATTACTATCGCTATTGCTGTTGCTATTGCTATTACTATTACTATATTGCTATTACTATCGCTATCGCTATCACTATCACTGTCACTGTCACTATTACTATTACCATCACTATTACTATTACTATCGCTATTATTATTGCTATTACTATTACTATTGCTATTGCTATCACTATTACTATTACCATCACTATTACTATTACTATCGCTATTACTATTACTATTACTATTACTATTACTATCGCTATCACTATTACTATTACCATCACTATTACTATTACTATCGCTATTACTATTGCTATTGCTATTAGTATTGCTATTGCTACTACTGTTACTATTACTATTACTATTACTACTACTATCGCTATCGCTACCACTATCACTATTACTATTACCATCACTATTACTATCGCTATTACTATTGCTATTGCTATTAGTATTGCTATTGCTACTACTGTTACTATACTGTATTACTATTAATATTATTACTATAATTATTAATATCATCATCATTATTATTATTATAATTATTGCCGCACAAGGATGGGGCAGATGAACTCACACGTAGCGTATTTAATATGTACTTGTGATATGAATAGTGAAACGGAGAATGAACTCTGACTGCAAATTCTAGTGCAATAAATCACTTCCTGAAAATCCCAATAAGCTTTAGCCCGAATATTGGATGTAGGAAAAACATCACAAGACAGAGAAAAATTTATTTTCGCTCGGTGTGAATCCAACCTACGACCTCTGGAACAGATCTCAGTGTAGTACTCGGCTTATTAAGAGTATAAAAAGTGGTACTGTCAATAAATATTCGCATAACACAAGAACAGTCACAAATTTACCTGGTTGCCTTCTGTAGATGTAAAGGCGTCCGGTTGATAGGGAAACAAATACTTGGTTATCAACATACCTGCGTAAAAATTGACGATTGAAGACAATCTCCGAGTTAGGTACACCGTTTAGTACCAAGCTACGTCATAAAAATCTTCCTCCGTTTCTAACCCTCCCTAAAGCAACTTTTGATGTCTTTGTATTGTAGACGGAACATATGAGAGGAGGCACTAATTAGGGATGGAACGCTCTTTTTTCTTCACTTTTCATCGCGCTGCTCGACTAATGGTTTGCTGACTTCTGTACAGATCTAAATCAAACATTACCTTGCACTGATTTTGGATATTGGTCAAAGTCCACTGAAGATTTATTAGAAATATAAAATCGTCACAGGTTGGTTCATTAGGCGAATAAGCCCTTGTAGTAAGGGGATATTACAGCGCCTAGACAAAAGTGGACTCAGTTGCAACAACAGTTAGTACTCACAAAATGCACTGAATTGATCCAGGGTGAGGAGCTTTTAATTTCGTCTTCTTGTTGTGCGATTCGTTGACTGGGTACAGATACATGCTGAAATTTAAAAGTAGAAAAATTTTAAACAAGATCATATACAAGATCATATATCCTAGCCAGTTGTGCGCCATTTCGATTCTTTGGATCGGAAAATTTTAAACAAGATCATATACAAGATCATATACAAGATCATATACCCTAGCCAGTTGTGCGCCATTTCGATTCTTTGGATCGGAGACGGGTCACATTACAACACAAGACAGTGCTCAGTATTTCAAAAGGAGGATAATCCTGTCCACTGAATACAAGGCTGTTCAGCGTCATAACTTTTTATATAGTGAAGATAAACCTAATTGGTAACATAAAAGTTTGTCCAATTTTTTTTCACAGGTTAGACAGCTTTGTCTATTACATTAAACAGTTCTCAGGGGTTCGGTGCTTACTTGCTTGTGACATATGATCCTGCACGCAGCTCTCTAGCGGAATTATATTATTAAGCCATAAAACACAAAACAAACCTTCCATCCTCCGTACCCAACCACACGCTAGAAGTTTCGTCCGTATCGAAAGACACGATATCTGATAGGCTATCTTTTATATCGTCACTTGCGGTGCGAGACCCGCTTCGGCGTTTTGTATGTTTTCGCGAACCCTTTCCTTTCATTTCGTCGTCACTCGTGTCGTTTTCATCGAAATCGAATGTATTGTCATCTTGGCTGCTGTCCATGTCACCATCCGCACTTCCGGTGGTCCCTAGGCTGCTGCCTTCAGGACTGAGTCTGCCGTCGAACATCGGTGAGCTGTCGTCGCGATATTTCGCGCCAATAAATGCATCATGTCCCAGTCCCTCCTCATCCTCGGAGCTGCTGTCAAAGGCCATGATAGTCTGCGCACTGTTCAAGTCGTCATCGCTCGCGTAACCGGACCGAGAAATTTTTGGAATTTTATCACCCTTTTCACTACCCATGGAGATGGAACGAGTGTCGGACTTGGTTTCGCTTTCAGACTGCAACGTTTCCAGACCAATTAACTTCGTTCCCGGAACAGGAGAGATACAGAGAATTCGGGATGAGCAAACCGAGATGGAAGCAACGGGCTGAAAACAAACAGGCCAGGTAAAATAGTTTCAACAATAAAAATTTTCTCACACCTCCTTAATTTACTTGTAATTTGAAGAATATTTAATGAATTGTATACAGAACATACACAGTTTCAAAACGAAAAAATGAAGAGGTTTAAGCCCTGGTAGGAAAACCATCGCGGCTTCTCAAAAAACTAGCTTCGCGAGGTTTTGCGAGCGATGTATTTCTAGTTTTGACAGCAAAAATTCACTCACACCTCCTTCCTTCAGGAATCAGCCCATAAGATATTAACGACAACTAAATTGTCAAATAACTAACTACATACGACCATTGGAACTTGTAATATTATGGAATTAATTTATTGACTCTCGGTCTCCAAATAACCCCATGCCATACATGTACTTCATTATATGCGTGCTGCATGTAAACTTCTCTGGACAATGCACGTGCAAACCTTCTTTTGCATCGAGAGAACGGAACATAAAAACTGTACAGTATACATAAAGTACTCTGGGGTTGCCACCTTTTTCAATCTCAACTTTTGTATTGTCAAAGAATTTGAGAGCTGTACATTAGTTTCCTTAGGATCAGGTTTAGGCTTTAGAGTGTAAATCGGGGTAACTTTGAAGCATAGGAGAAAATCCAACTCAACAGAGTTTAGTACAGTAGTTAGTAGCTATTTGCGCAAAAGGGGTCAAATTGAAACTGTAATTTGTTTGCTGTAGTTTGTTGTAAAGGTAATCATACGGTTTCGAGTTCAATTTGGAATTAATTTGCACGAGTGAGTTTTTCAAAAAGCTGAAATTGCACGAGCCGCTTCGGCGAGTGCAATTTCAGCTTTTTGAAAAACTCACAAGTACAAATTAATTCCAAATTGAACGAGAAAATCCGTATGATTACTTATTAATAATATAAACATGAAAAAATTCGCCTGGAAGAAGTACCGGAAGATCTCATTGCGGACGGACAGGAAGTAAGCATTTGACGCGGATTTGACACTTTATTTACTGATTGGCGGATGAAGATCAGCTGATAACGCTACGAACTCATAGCGGTTCGTTTAAAAATTAAGAATATCATAATCCAGAAAATCGATGTGTAATTTGCACTGGTGTTACACTTTTTGCACTGGTATTACACTTTTTGCACTGGTGTTACACTTGAACTGCACTGCTCTCAGCCAATCAGAATCGAGTAATTTTTTCATGTATATTATTATGCTGAAAATACTGCAATTCTCGAAACAAATACTTTCATACGACATTCCAACACTATAATCTCTGCCACATCTGTCTGTTCTTTAAAATGGGATAAAGAACTTGAATAGGTAAGAGAGGTATTGACAAAATCCAACAATGGCTACAACCAGTTGATTAATTCACTGAAAAAAGCTGTATTCCTCCCTTTATATTACTGCTAGTAAGAAACCTTGGTAACAGACCATCAACCCCTAGCTCTTCCCCTATGAAAGTTTTATACTGTATTACAGTTTCTAGCATGATTTTGCATTTGTAGCAAGATCGATAACAGGGGTAGGGGGCTGTAACGTGTGACTTCCCCAAATACGAAGTGTCTTAAGTAATTTTGCAACTGGTAACAGCAGAGGCTAACAGATAATTATTAGGTTACCTGAATCTGGGCCCCCATGCTGAGTATGCAGACTTGTCCTACATAACCATCGCTGTTGCACACCCATACATCTCCAGAACCACAGTGGTTTCCTCTGTCTAGCATGTGAGGAACTTGACAGGGTGATGCACAAGTAAACTGAAAAAATACCTATAATTAGCACTTCAAAACCACAGACCATGACTAGTAATATAACAGGGAGAGAGTAAATGGCAGTGATGGAGTAATATGAATGAAACACCAGTTTGAACCTAACTCACTTCAATGGAAGTTATGGTCTACAGAGGTTTTGTTCAAATTACCATAACATTGTGCAAGGCTCCAAATTGTGGCAATCAAACTTGGAGATAACAAATTGCTGTTATGGTGAAGTACAAACAAATTTGAACCATTCACACTTTAACAGAGGTTACGATCAACTGCAGTTTTGTTCAAACTAGCATGATAATGTGAAAGGCTCCAAACTGCAGCGTTCAAACTTGGAGGTAATAAATAGCTGTTACTGTGAACTACAAACCAAAACCCAGTTTGAACCTACACACATTTTCATTGCCCATGCTCTGGTATACAAGTACAGGGAGCAGGGTTGGTGCAGTGGTGAGAGCACTTGCCTTCCACCAATGTGTGCCGGGTTCGATTCCCGGCCCCGGCGTCATATGTGGACTGAGTTTGTTGGTTCTCTACTCTGGTCCGAGAGGTTTTTCTCTGGGTACTCCGGTTTTCCCCTCTCCACAAAAACCAACATTTGATTTGATTTGATTTGATTTGTGCTTTACAGTGTCCCCAATTAGTACGTCAGTGCTAGATACAGTTGACACTCAAATAAAGTTCATTATTATTATTATTACATAGGTTTCACTCAAATCTACAAAGCATTTGGCATTCACACCAAAACTAAAACATGTTGATTTTGACAGGATTCTGAGTGATTTGGTTCCAAAAAAGTTTTCAACCTATTATTTCACCTTCATTCTACCCTGTGGAGAAACCAGGCTTCTATTGACTGCAAATGTTTTCAGAATTACTTAGAATTGTTTAACCCTTTAAGTCACAGAGTGACCAGCATTCAATTTCTCATTATAATGTTCACTGCTCATCAACCATTCAGGTTATGAGAATAACAAAAATAATCACCCAAAAAAAATTAGCATTGACATCTATAAACAAATTCTGCTCACTAGTACCATAACAACTGTATGAGAACAGTTAGGAGAAAATGAATTTGGTACCGGGGCTTAAAGGGTTAATTACTCAGCTTTATTTGGAATGACTGTAGTAATGCCTTGTTCAGATAAACCAGGCCACAGATATCTCAAAACAATACTTCATCAATTATCCCCCAAATCCTAAATCAGCCAACTCATATAGGGTAAGACAAAGATGTGCATCAGTCCACACAGCTGGAGCTTATCCTAGTGTCAGTAGCATAAAGCACCTGGAGTGGAAGTTTTGTTACTCCACCCTGGATGGGATGCTAGTCCAATGCCAAGTTACCCCCAGAATTATATCGCTGGTACCTATGTATATGTTGTAGTTCAATTTTTTCCTTGGTTCAAATGTTATTTTCCTTTGTTTCAAACTCATTATCATATATTACCATATATTACCATACCAGAACACAAAGGAAAATAAAATATGAACCAAGGATAAAATTGAACTACAACATATACACTGAGTGTAGAGAGATAGAGCAAAGTTACATGTAAGTTTCTTGTCTAAGGAAACAATACAGTGCCACCACCAGGACACAAAGTAGGAAGTCAGACAAGCTAACCATAACACCACAATACTACTATGTACAGTGTACATTAATCGAACCTCAAGAAAAGCAAGCTTGTTGGAAAGTTACAAAATCATGCAGAATGTGATATACCTGCATGCCACTTCTTGTTTTGTTAATAGGGATGCAATACTGGAACTCTGGTGGAAAGGTATCCTTTGCATAAGCTGCACAAGAGATAAAAAGATTTTTATTATTACTAGTTATTGTGCATGTCCCAGTCCTTCTGTTATGACAGGATTTATGTTACTGACAGGAAAGTAATAGATCAATAAACGAGAGCGAAGGTTTCATCAGGGATTCTAAAAAGACGAAAGCATGAGTCCACTTTGTCCGAGTGCTTTTATTGTTTTGAGGTGAAAATTAATGACAATAAATAGCAGTATTGAGATCTTTGCTGTTGTTATTGTAACTTTGATATAAACACGCATGTGTTTTGATATCATTGTTTGTATTTGGTGTTTCATTGGGTATCAAAACGCATCCACCTGACCAAAATAAGCATCATTCATTGGCTGTTGATGTCATGAATTTTTAATGGTTTGAGAACAAAAAGTCATTACTTACCCAACTTTTGCTTGGCATCTTCAAAATATGCTTCCCAGGAATTTTTTATTTCTGTTTCCAGAAACAGAAACTGGAAGACTTCCTCTCCTTCCCTAAAATACACAGAAACACCAAATAAATTTGCTTTGTTCTTGTGTTTTCTGCAAAATTATAAGTGCACTTATTAAGACAGTTCAGATAATTTTGAAGTTCAGAAAAAGATTCTTCCCATAGAAAGCCTTTTCTGCAAGACGTGCATAAAATGTATGTTGGTCCAATTTACTTTTGGCTCAAACACTTCTTTTCTTTTGTCTTATCTTTATTATCATACAAAAATCAAAACAAAAGAAAAGGAAACTTTGAATACAGTCATGTGAACCACGTTATATTTCTAAAGCCACCTTACTCTGTCTGAGCCTGTAGTTCCAATCTGGAAGTTGTAGGAGGCTGCAATGGGATTTGCTTCTCAGATATCTGCCGGTTAACCTCATTCATCAGTTCTCTGATGGCTGCATCTAAGGCCTACAAAAGCCGAAAAAGGATATTAAAAATGTTTAGCATAAAGATATAATTTACATGTACCAGTATGTTGCGTACTAGTTTACCCATGTATACTTTACCAAAGGACTTTTTAGGTTCAACCCTCAGCTCAGTACACATACATTTAGTTCAAGTAAACAAACAAGAAAAAGCAAAAAAAAAAAATAAATAAATAATAGCAGAAACAAATTAGGAAAATTGTAAAACATAAACATCCAGTGGCAAAGTTCTTACCATGTGTGTTATGTTCAAGGTGTCTGCCAAGGCACTAATCTTACTGAGCGATGACATATCATTGTCCAGTTTTTCCAACTGCTTTTCTATACTGTTTCGTCTTTGGGATTCAGGAGAGGCTGGCAAGGGGGGAAACCAAAACAAGTTATCGACATAGATAGTTGTGCAAAGTAATGGGAAGATTTAAACATGTTTTAGACTTGCACAACAATACCAGCAGTGGCTTGGTTCTTGCACATTTCCTTACCTGGTACTCAGTTACCCAGATTAATCAACTCAAAGCTAACAACTTCCTCAGACCAGAGAACACCCTTAGCCTGAACAAAATTGACATCAACCCTAAACTGTTTACTGGTATGTTTGTTCCCAGTTAAGGTTATTGCCTATATACACTTAGAAAACAGTCCTAAGAAAATAAACACACTGTTTGGTTAGAATTCATGTTTCTATAACTTGATAGAAACACAGAATAGCACGAGCTGTTGACATAATGATGATACAACCAAAGAGAATTTACATTTTGGTCATCAAAGTTAACAAGTTGTTTTCCTTTTTCCGTTGCTGTGTTTTTTAAAAGAGATAGAAAACATGTTCTCCATGTTTCTATTGAGTTATGGAAACATGGTACATGTTTTCTATTTCTTAAGTATTTAATGTTCTTGGACATAGTTTATGATTGCTCTTGGTTTTAAGTTTCAGATCAACAACAAGAAAGGAAGTGCCTGCATAGAGAGGACTTTCTACAAAGGGCAAAGTGACAAATAGACTTACACTTGATCACTTCCACATACTCCAGGTGAAGTCTCCAAAGTAGTTTGTACTTGTTGAATTCTGTTCCAGATCCAGAAAACCTAGTAACAGATAAAGAATACAACATTATTGTAAGAACATATAACTACGTACAGGCAGCATATTTCTCAGACAAGTACTTTGTGAACAGCTATGAGGACTCCAAATTTGAGGTTCTCGGAAAAGGGCAAAGCCAGAAGCGAGTAAACAAGAGACATGTACATGTAGCCATGTCTTCATCCCCAACTCTGGCCCAATACCACCCATAATTTTTATGCAAGCCAGCTTTAAATGTTAACTTAGTACAGGTACAAATGGGTGTTTCACTTTTGCGACAATGAACAGCATGGTCAATGCTTTACTGACAAACTTAAAAGAAAAGGTTCTTTGAGATGCATTTAAAATTCCTAGATTATCATGTCAGGCAGTTAGCATCCAAATTTAAAATCAAAGATTTGAATTCAACA
>OX453278.1:26374448-26591948 GCA_949710005.1 Ricordea florida | reverse complement strand
TTTTACAAGAACTAATGCTAAGAACTAAGAAAGTATGTGATGTTTATGCTAGTGGAAACTTAGAGCTCAAAAATGAAATCAAGCACCTCTTTTTACTGATACAAACAAAGGGACAGAGTGCTGAACATTTTTGTTTATTTTATTTTATACTTAGAAGTACATGTGAGAAACTTAGTATCATGTATTCGTGTACACACCTTCAGTATCAGTTCATATCGTGGAATTCTTTGCACAGGCATGATCATTAAATCCTGAAGAGTAAGCTTTTCTTTATGATCACGAGAACATTGCTGTAGAATTAAAAAACAAAATAACAGAACAAAACATTAACCACCATTTGTGCATAATATGTTTGTTACAAGCAGAAAATTACTTTTCCGGTTGTCCAAATTCAAAAATTTCACCTACAATAAGCCCTTTGTACTCTGCTGATAACATAAAATTAATTGTTGTTTCATAAAGTTGATGATAGATTCCAAAAATACTTAATATGATTGACAGTTCAATTCAATGTGCTGGTACACAGAGTAATAAAAATCTATACCCTAAACATTGTTCTAAAACCTAAAAAGAACAAACAGGGAACAAATAAGAATCACATTCTAACATGAGTTGTAAAAACATTTTCTGTTTACAATCGTCATCCTTGACCCTAAAAGTATGCTGTTATTATGTTATTACAGCATTGTAAAGAGTGTTTTAACTACCAACAGTATGAGTGGATCAACGGCTAACAAAAATAATAATTTCACATCTGTAACATTCACTGTAGTGTGGTAAAATTATTCCTATAAAATAGCAACCAAAAAATAAAATGAGAATAGCAAATGATACAGCTACAAAGACAGTCTGTAATTGAACAAAATTTCCTTTGAAAAACATACTTTTATCACGCGTAAAAAGTTTGTCAATACTGTAGTAGTCAGATAATGTTACTGCTATATGTAGCTACATTTCTGCAAAATAATTGCTTTGTGATTACAGTGTGAACTGATAGCATAATAATTATCTTTGATAGTGGTTTGAAACAGCTGACAATTACAACATACAATACAGCAATCAATGCACATAATAAGCATTATTATAATGGAAACACAACACTGTTTGATCCTTAAAAACTAAACTTAGAACTAAGAGCATGTTTGCTACATGTACATGCAGCAATAATTTATTATTCTTTGAGTAGATGTTTGTGCAAATGATACATCACACCAACAAACAAACATGAAAACAGTTATGTGCCAAGAAAATCTATTCACTGGAGAAACTTCCAGAAAAACATCTTGAACCCTATCTAACCTCTGCTTACATGCACATCTGTACACCAGTTAAAATACTGTATAAGCATGTGGACTCTAACAACAAAATTGGCCACACCTTAGCTTGGCAGCAAGCCATATAGCAATGGCTTCCTTAGAAATAATTATGGCAAGACAAATATTTATAACGACAGTGATTTCCCCCTGGAAAATGTTTCATATTTCATAACTGCTGGGACATGCGATAATACCATGCAGTCAATTTGCCCCTTTGCATCTGCCAGTACAGTCAGGTTTTCAACAAGGCATTCACAGACATTGAGTTTGTACCAGCTGACATGTGTGTTGCATTGTACTATATAAACAAGGTGAAGGGTGAATTACTCTGAGGGTGACGTTTAGTGCCTAGAATCACCTCCTGAAATACCCACTGTGTGTTAGAACTAGTATATGGAAGTTGGTTGCTGCAGTTTCTTTGCAAGATCAACCAGGTCCTTCCTTTCAAACATTGGACTCCCAACGAAAAATCTCTGAGTGACAATCAAGACCCTTCAAGAAGAAGCAGAGGCAGCATCCAACTGGATTTGGCAGTCATTGCGCAGTGCCTAAGCCTGCGTTGATCACATTATTCTTCTTAAACTGCATCCAGTCAAGTTCTCTGATACCTGCTGCCCTGCTACTCCTTGTGCATACACCACATGCTTGCTGCTATTACACTTGACCAGGCATCACCCAGTGGCATCTGCCGCTGGCGGCACCAGGAACTGTAGTCCCGTTGCTAGCCGCCAAAACTACCATAGTTCCTGGTCAACGGCTGACGAGGGTGATGCCTAGTAGTTGGCAGTTAAGCCTCTGTACGAATTCCTCTACAAACAAGGTGAAGGGTGAATTACTCCGAGGGCAAATTTTAGTGCCTAGAATCACTTCCTGAAATACCCACTGTGTCCTACAACTAGTGTATGGAATAACAGAAGCCACAGTAAGTGATCTTTACCTCCATGTATCTTACAAATGATGGTCTGGACATGGTGGCCACTCGTACAGCTGCTCTGGCCTGGAGGAAGTGGTTGATAAAGGCACTGTATGCATCTACCAGAAAACACTTTGTGAACTAAAACAAACAAACAAACAAACAAATAACCACTTGCCCAAAACAATAGTAACAAATAATAACTATAATTTAATGCAAGAATTTTTCAGGAGTTTCAACAGTATTTATCAATTTATGTATTCAATTTTATACTTTTGTGTTCCTTGCCATTAATCCATTATTCCATAAAATGAATAATATGAGACATTTGCACATAGCTTCAGTTTATTGTGTACTGAAACAGATGAAACAAGCTTACTGATGAAACAAAGACATCACCAATCTTTTGCTTGTCGTGCCAGTCATTCACTCTCATTTGTAACTGCTGCAGGAAAAACTCATGACACAAGAGTATTTCAGGGATTTGATAAAACATTTCCTCCACTTGTGCTGCTTCAACGATTGAGGAATTCTCCTGCTTCTTCAGAGCATTGCAGTAATTCTGAAATGAAATGAGGCACAGTAGTCTTGATAACAGCAGTCCCTTGATAACAGCACTCCTCATGAGATAAAAAACTACACATCATTATTGCGTTGTACTAGAACAGGGTAAGGACGAAATTACATTAGCCAAGAATACTTTAATATATTTTAGTACTGCAAAGCCCTAGCTTAATTTTGTAAACCTGGTGAGACCAAGATAACATGCAGCTGTATTTACAGTTTAAACAACACCTGTTATTTGCTTTTGAATTTTTGTAACATGACAGTGTAAATAAACCTGATGCAGTTTGTTGTTTGATGAAAACACTTAGGTTACCTTTAAGTAAAGTTATCTTGCTGTTTTAAAATTTGTTCTTTTGAGAGGAAAATGAAGAGCATCAGTATCACAATATATAACTATAAAAAGCATACTAGTACATGTATACAGTTGTAAGTTGCTTGGTTTTATGGTCAAATGCAGTTTTAAGAATGGTACTATTTGGTCAAGTTACTACAATAAACTGCATACCGATTTTACATCAGATGATAATTTATTTAATAAGCTTTGTTGCATACATGTCTGCTGTTGGAGGTTTTGCTATTACTTTATGATGTGATATGCATGCACTACTAAATAATAGGATTGGCACTGCTTGCCTCAAAGTAATATGTGAAAGTAAACATGCCACTTTTTGGCTCTCAAGTCTATTCTTAAGGGACAGAAAGAAGACAGAAGACAATTCCACTGACAACTTGAGCAGAACCACTTAAACAAACAGGAAATGAAAACATTCATTTAAACTAATAAACAATGAGCTCCTCTGTAATGGAACAAAACAAGTAAAATGCAGAGCAGTATGCAACTCTGGATAGACATATCCCGAGGAAACTTCAGCACAATAATTGTACCCTTCACAAATACTTGAGTAAAAAAATGCAAACTCTGAATATGATTTAACGGTGATGATGGAGTTATGGCAATGCAGATGTATTACAAAGATTGCATATTCACCACTCAAATTCTGACAGCTTCAATTTTAAGTAATGATTGTCCTAGAGATTTTAGTCTCAACTGTCAACTCATTTGCAACACAATACTATCTGTGACCTTCAGTCAAGTGCATTAGAATAACAGGAATGCAAGGAATTGGAATCTTGTCAGGTACACTTGCCCATGGGCAATTAATTTTAAGCTAAACAACTAACTTCCAATAAGACATTGTGAAGTGAACAAGCAATCTGCACACATACATATGGTGCAGTTAACATGATATTGCATTGTACAGAACTTAAATCAATAAAAGGATACATTTAACACACGGGCAATCAATAATTGTTAATAATACAATAATTTGATAAGTTTATAAAGATCAGATGGTGAATTTCATGCTCGGTAATGAAATGTGAAGGTGAATTAATCAAGTAGAGAGGACCAAAATGGTGCAACAGCATGTCCTAGACCACAGAAAAGTTTTAAATCTTTACTTTTAGACTATTAACTTTACAGTAGCTGTGTAGCTGTTATATTATTATATATTATACACATGCATTACATGACAGTGTCTGGTTATCTGGTTAATACACAAGAATGGATACTTGAAATATACCCAATGTTTTCCCATCATTTTGTTACACAAATAGGAAAAGATACAAGAGGAAATCTCAGAGTCCCCTAACCTCCTCACTCCTTCCCCCACAAGAAAAAACACACCTGCAAACTGCCCATTTCTTGCTACATGACTGTTCAAAGTGTTTTAAATGACAAAGTCAAAATTGAGTATTTCCCCTATTACCTCATCCTCTTTTGCTATTAATTACCTATCACTAAAAGTAGCTAACACAGAAGGGAACAGATCATGATTCACCAAAATACATCAAAGTAATGACAAATGAATACTCTGCATCAAATTGGGGGGATTTCCTAGAATAATATAACCACTCAAGGTATTATAAATCTACAGTAAGAAAGTGATAGACAAAGAATGACTATTGTATGGCCTTGACTACCATGCAAACCCAATGCCTGGTATGTGTACAGTATCAAAATTATGTTGACGAACAAGGTATAACAAGCTTTGTGCTTGACATTAATCATACATGTAAGCCTAGCAACTATTATGGATGGATGGTAAACAACATGCATGAAGATTTTACCAGGTAGGTATTCACACCATTTTAAGCTAGTTAAAATATTGGACCTGAGAAAGAAAAGCTGGAACAGCATTTGAATCCATGACCTCGAAAACATTAGTGCAATACTCTAACTGTTAAGCTGTCCAACCATCAACGACAAGAGCAGGCCAATAGTTGGTCTTTATATGCCCAACTTAGTCATGGGTTTGAATTGCATTCCAGGATGTTCTTTTTGAGGCTCAGTCACATTTGCTTAAAATTTATAAATACTGTGGAGGTGTGATCTTCAATCATGTTTCTATCTGCAGTGCAAATATGATATTATGAGATACAACTCTTGTCACAAAAAGGAGGGTGAACGCAGTGTCACGTAGCAGTAAGTATGTGTCTATGGCATGCTCAGTGTTTCAACTAATGTATTAGCAGTTATCTGCACGAAATACTTGCTTTCCTGCATGATATCAACAGGTTCATCTTGGGCTGACACCTTGTCGAGGTGGTAGAGCTTGTGTGTCTCAATGACCCAGAGAGCTGTGCCGGTGGGGACTTTGATCCCTGGCAGGTCTAACCATGCCGGATTGGTCGAAGGGTGGAGGCCAGACGAAAATCAGCCCCTGGTCCTCCAGGTTGGGGGTTGGGCGGCGGGCCGATAACCCGCTACCGGAAAAAGTAACATATTACAGAAACCGAAACTAGAATTACCACTGCACCCTATCGGGAAGCAGGGGTACAAGATGTTAACACCCGGTTGGAGCAACGTGCAAAGCAGAGAATGATATCAACATGTTCACCCTATGCACTAACTGCAAGATTGACACATACACAGTACATGCACATGTAAATTATAAGCACAACTGGTGCACAAAAAAAGAGAAAACCAGGAGAGACACTGAGTGTGGTCTTCTGGTCTCACCAGAAATAAACCATACTTACCGATACAAGAAACTGAAGGTTCTGTACATATGACTTCTCTGTATCCAACAGATTCTTTAGAACATGTCCTCTCATATCCTGCAAATAATAATAATAATAATAATAATAATAATAATAATAATAATAATAATAACAACAATAAACTACAAAGTAAAGGACAAAATATTGCTTGGGTAACAATCATAAAACCATGATGCACCTTACTTGAAAACAGCCACAAAAAAATAGAGCACAAGATTCTTAGTGGTAAAAGGTACAGGCCTGGACCTCTTGACCCTAAGATTTTACATATTACTGCAAGCTGTGCTCATAATGACAGCACCAATAGATTTGTCTATAATATCAGAGGGTATGCCAACACTGTGCAATCAAATGATAATATACATGTGACAAACAATAATGCAGCACCGAAAAATGGTTTACTTTGCATTATATAGCAGACTAAATGTATTGTTGCAGCATAATTTGTTTTAAAGGAAACCCACAATTTATGATACCATACTGAAGTACAATATGGTAACATCTCCTTTCAAATTTGATTGAAGTACAGTAATTAACTATTATTTGCTGAAGGCAAACCGATTATCAGTGAATATGGCAGCCATTTCATTTGTCAAGGTGTTTATTGGCTGATAATCCGAGATAGCGAACCAATCAGAGCGCGCGATTTTGTATAACCATTTGAGTATTTGTCCAAAATAAAATTAACGATCCACAATTGGATAAAATGGCATTGAAGTTTCCCGGGTACTCAATTTCAATGTCATACAGTTCCTTGCCATTACACACAAAAACCATGTGCTTTGTGACAAAAGTGAAACCATTTGACATTATAATACCTAACATGGTAGTGCAAAAGGAATATGAAAGTGAAAATAGATGAAAATGAAATTAATTCAACATTTAGTCAGATAATGTACATGTACACAAAACATTGATTGCCATTAGAGTGGCCATTCCCTTTAAGGAATGCAAAAGTAAAGCAACATTTTTGCTAACAGCCCATTTTTTCACAAGGTTAGCCTAACATGTTAGTCAAATGATGGTTAACTAAGATTTGTCCATAATAATTATCAAGACTTTATTCACAAGTTTATACAGTAATTTTCAGCTTGAAATCTGTCCATTAAATTACAACAAAAACTTAGGATTTTAAGGTAGGAACAAATTGTATTCAGTACAATTTTGCATTTTTATTACCTTTTCACAATTCACAGACCTATTTTTGAACAGTGCAATACTAACTGATTTTAAGCACTGCTCTGGTATCGCAGAGGTCATGGGTTCGAATCCCGTTCAAGCCTGAGTTTTTTTCAGGCTTCAAATTCACAGCTGCTTAAGTTGTGTACATAACTGCGATGATCAATTAATGTTATTACTAACTGATTTTATTGTTGGTGGGAAAGAGGAAATAATTTGGTTGATTAAATTCTGTTTAAAAGTGGACTAATTCTCTTCTGTTCCTCAATGATAAGTCACCATGCATCACTTGAACTACATACCACAATAACAATAAATCGCAAGACACTTTTTGACCCAAACACAATACTGAAAGTGAAGGGGTCAAGCTATACAATTAAATAAAAGAGGCTATCTTTGTCATTTGTTACATGCATGGATAACTGAAGGCCAAGGGGTTACCCCCTGGTCAGTAAATTCAAGAAACCCACGTAAAAATGTCATGCAATTTAAAGAGATAAGATAACTGGCATTTTTGGAAGTGCAAACAAACCACAGTGACAAATAACATAGAAGAGACAGATCTCTCTTCACAGCTCCATTCATAGTCGCTTTTACCTGAACATAAAAACAACTTATCTAAATCCATTATGACTTAGTGGTAGAACAAGCAAAATGCATGAATTCTATTTAACTTGATACCAAAACAATTCATGTAAAACACAGGAATTCTGTTGTGCTGTTATTAAATTCCAAAATGAAGTGACTTAAATGCTGTACTGAATTTACGCAACACCTAGGTCTTAAAAGTGACACCTTAGCAAAGATTTTTCATGCATGCTTAGATCTTTTACTTTATCAACAATTGTAGTTCAAAATAGTCCCATTATGCAACTTTGAATTTTATCAGAATCTATTCAACTTAAACTATCGGCACTTAATGGACCTATTTATATGGGCTAATTAAAGCAAAACATGTAATTACTTTTAAGGATTATAATTCCTTGCCATAGGTTGCTGTGATTTATAACATTTTCATTCCAAGGAGTTTTTCAGACATCAGGTGATTCTCACCATTGTTGCAAAACAGTTGTCATCACTATGGAAATACATGAAACATCCAAACAAAAAAAGTGTGGCATTCAAGGTTCTCCTGATAAAGTGTACAGCCATTGAGTCCCAGGTGTTTGTTTTACCAATGCTAGATACAAAGACCAAAACACATGCATTGACCCTGATAAAGTATATGATTTATATCTCATATACACTGTAGCAAATACAGCTCCTCAAATGCTCATCCTCAAAATGGCAAAGGGGATATGACAAGTTACAAAGGATCTCAACCAAACTCAATGCAAAATTCTGATGGCTCACACAATATTTCAATATCATCAAAGAATAGGTTGAAATTACTTGGAGCTTACGTGTAATTTCATTTTCAATGCACATTCTACATTGTACTTGAAACCTAATAACACTTCAAGAGTCTTATTTGACATAAAAACTAAGCTGCACTGTGTGCATACATGTAGGTATACTCACATGTTTTGATTTTTGTGCCTTTCCTGGTTCCCCTGAGACTGAAAGCCTTTTTTTGTCCTCTTTGATAATTCCAACAGCAGTTTTAGAGGGGTAACTCCCTTCTAGTGAGGTGCTCAGCTTTTCCTCATTGGGAGAGGGTTTTTCGATGACAGTTTGAATAGAGGGTTCAGCATGTGGCATCTCCATGATGGGCTCCATCCCTGCCAGCTTACTGAGTTTCATTTGTGCCTTTTCCAAAGCAAAAGCATTGGCTATTTGCTGCCTTCTTGGTGCAGTTGGTGTGACTGGCATTGGAGCAGATTTTGCCCTTTGCACTCGTTTTGAGTGACGTTCCGTCTTAAACTCGTAGTGCTCATCAGGACTTAGCTCAGCTGCGGATGGGTCATTGCCACAACCACCTCGTGCCATTCCACTTCCCCCCTGACTTCCACCATTGAATCTCATTGCCAACTGAACAGCTTCCTCTTTGAGCTTTTTACGAGACAAATTGGGTTCACTGTTGCTATTTCGATGGACATTGAGTTCTGCCTCTGCAATGGCATGTTCCAACAAATTCTTGTGAACATCCTTTTTGCCACCAGTAAGATCACTCTGCGAACGCCAAACGTCCAGAGATTTACCACTACCACCAGTATCCATGGTTACCAGATCGTCAACTACATCCAACTCACCTGCACTTATCTGTTCAGAATGAGTTTCACTGAAACCACTTGTTGTCATTGAGTACGCATCAAAGCTGCACTGGCTAGGACTTGGTGAAGGTATAGAATCCTGAGGAGAGATACAGCTGTCTAGGCTCTTACCATCTGAAAATACCAAATCTGTGGACCCTTCGATTTCGCTGCTGTCAGAAGGAAATGTTGTCAGGTGGGCATCATTAAGATTGACCATGGTTTCAACCTTTCTTAGCACTGGAGAACCAGGCACTTCCACAGGTGTGGGAGCATCACTAGCTTTATGTAAGTCACCTTGGTAAAGTTCCCTCCGTATGACAGGAAGCGAGTTCCTCTTCTGCAGCACTTTTACTGGGTGAATATTATGTTTTCGCTCCTTGATGACCTCTTTTTTAATTTCATTTGGAGATTCAACGGCCTGTTGGTTAATAACCTCCCCTTGAGACGTGTCTACTCCAACCTGATTCTCTTCCACGTCAGAAGATGCTCTTGGTGTGCTATCTTCATCACTATCCTGTGCAATAATAGTATCCCTTTTTGATCCCTCCAGCACCTCTGAAAGACCTGTACAAATTGAAATTGAAAGAATCTTTTTTTAGTTATAGCCATGTACCGCATCAACAAAGAAGAAATAAATTCTGACACCATTGGCAACTTTACCAGTGCTGTACTCCTTCCTCTGGGAAAAACTCACAGCATATATAATTATTTTAAGAGCATAACACATTATTCCCTTTAACTATTATTGCTACATCCAAAGTAAGTAAAATTTGAGACTATCCCTGTTGAAAAACAGTATGATTGATCCTTTGGCATCATGACTTTGTAGTCTCTAAAAGCTAAATCAAACTTTCCGAGAAAGAGCATTGCAAAGTAAATAGCTGCTAATGTACATGTAAAGAACAATGGTCAAACAGTATGATGCAGTCAAACAGAAAGATGCAGTATGTATTACTCATTAAATTTTGACTCAGGAAGTGAAAATGGTTGGGGAGCTACTGTAAGCCTCAAGATAACAGGTTAATGCATTATGAACATTTCAAACTTGGTATGTTTAATGCAAATAGGTTTAAAATTTAAAAGCAAATCGTCCTAAGCATCTGCATGTCTACATATTAGTGTACAGCGTTCATGGCTTTGAGCAGCGAGTTACTCTACATTGGCAAAGAAAATATATACATGTATATGCTACTAAAAGTATTTTAGAAAGTGCTTTGCAATTCTAATAAAAAAATTCCATACTTCACCTAAACATGAGTCATAATCAGATGTACTTACTTGCATTTATTTGAATACAGTTAGATGCTTTGTAGCAAAACAATGTGAGATCATTACATCAAAGGGTGTTCATAATCAAACATTATTGCAGCAAAAATGAGGCAGAGGTTTTTTCAACAGAAATCCAGAAAGAAGGCTTGTTCCTGGCTTTCTTTTTGCAAAGCAATACTGCTGTTCTTAAGAATACATAACAATATAAAGCTCAACAGATTATGAAAGAACAGCTGTTAAATTGGATTTATGTCAAAAATCCAATCTAATTAAAATACAGATAGGCTAGTTGATTACCTTCAAAATAGATGACACATGAATAGACTTTAAAAATGAACCCAAGATAGTAATGCTTTTTCTTGAAGATAAGGATTTCACTCTTCCAACAAAAGTAATAAAACCGAAGAATGGAAAGTTTTGCCTTGCAAAAGAGCAAGCAAAACAAATGCTAAATATTATTGTGGATGTAAAACAGTTGCTCTCTTTGTAATTGTTGTTACACTTGCAAAAAATATTGTTAAAAAAATGCATGGTGTAACACCTGCCAAGGTTTCCAACAATACTTGTAGAATCTATGAAGTATACAACGTAGCTCCACATATCAAAACAATATAATTATAACTTGGAATCTTTTTTTTTTGGTTTTGCACATTGGCACACTTAGTACAGTGTATTCCAGTTCAATGTCCAGAACAAAGAAATTGTCACCTTACCTTTATCTAATTGAACAACATTCTTTTGCAGTGTCTCCATTGTATCCTGAAAAGATTCTGGATCCTCTTCAGTTAACTTTTTCCCCTCTGCTCCTTGAAGCCCTAGAATTGCAGGTATTTTAGGACGAGAAACCTTCTTTTTCCTCTTTTTAACAGGCTCCTTAACTTCCCCATTCTCATCATCAAAGCTTATTAAGTCACCCTCTGCTACCACATGATCAACTACATCGAGTTTCCTCACTTCCAAATTACTGAATGTTCTAAAGACGTCATCTGGATAAAACTCATCCAAAACATTCTGTGTATTGCTAGCAATTTGAGGCACAGATCGTTGAGATTGCTGAGAATTCAGGGTTCTACCTTCCTCTACAATAGGCAGCCCCAGCGTAGAACTATCATTCCACTGCCGACTTGAAATTAAATCCTGAGATGGGACAGGAATCTCTGCTGAATTACTCTGAGCTTTTACGTATGATAATCTACGAAGTGTTGAGCTAGTATCTTCTGAAGATGGTGAATTACGATCATGTCCACTCCAGGTTACTGGTGAACTCCTGTTGGAAAGGCATAATTTTGGTACAACGTGTTTCTTGTGGAAAGTTTCATCCTCATTAATTTCTGCAGATATCTCAATCTCCTCCTGAACAATCGACAAAGGTCTGCCCCCAGCCCTTGCAAACGGTTCAGTTAAAAACACTTGTGGACTTGAAATACCATTTCCATTTTCTGGTTCTGAATCAACATTATGCAGTTCTGGTGAAAACACTGGTAGACTTGGTTCATGAGTGGAGTGAGTTCTTTTGGTTGGAACAACTGGACTAAATGCACTGACTGTAGAACCAAAGCCAGCATCAGACAGTGGCAGTCTGCTATCTTGGTTGTCACTAGGCGAACAGGGCACCTGCCTTGGAGGAGGTGCAGAGGAACACCTATCCACCGTCTCCTTTAACGCAGGGTGATCATAAGCTATTGCTTTTTCAATCAAGGCATTGCATTCGCTGTCACTAACAAGAGATTCCCTACTAGACTTCCGTGAGGACGATTTTGCTTTCAAGCTGAAGGGACTCCGTGATAGTGTGGGTGATGCCACACCATTCCTTGATGACAGGGTTCTAGAGAAATCCTTTGAAGCCGACTCACTGTGGGACCTAAACCTCAATGACTCGGCAGTATCCCTTTCCTCCTGAGAAATTCTCCTTTGTGGTCGGTTCTCTTTATTGTTTTGCTTGCTATCAGGTATGGACGAAAATGACTGGATCTGAATCTTTTTCACCCTTGCTATACTGGTTCCACTTGGGGACATAAGAGGAGAGTGAATCCTAGCACCACCGCAAGGGTTTACTCCTTCTAACGAACTAACAGAAGTCAAACTACTTGACCTTAGCTTTTTGTTGCTTAGCGGTTGTACACTAGTCATAGATTGTCGTTCATTATAGCTAAGTAGAGGGGTTTCTCTGCGTTCCTCTGACTCGCGTTGCGCAGGCCGTCTCTGCACGTAAACATTACCACATGCAGCGCCAGAGAGTTCACTACTAATACTGTGGTTCTCCGAGTCCTCGCTGGTATTATCTTCGCCGTACATACTTGAGTCAATCGACTTAGTCGATGGCTTTCGCTTAATGCGCCTTCGTCTCTTAAAAGAATTATCAGGGGATGAGCTGATATCACTTTCCACTTCCGACGATGAGCCCTGACTATCCGTTGGGGACTCCGACAAAGAAGTTGATTTAAAACCTCCACTCGTACGTCGCGCTAAATATTGCCTATTAGATACACTGGAGTGCCTCAGATCATTGAAACCAGTGCTAACGCTATCTTTGCTTCTCCTAGCGCGGGTCCTTGAATGATGGTATTCACTTTTCTCCCAGTTCCTTTGATTTGCGCGTGATTCCGTACGATCGTCTCGTGGACGATAGTTGTTTTCTGGCGATGCGTTCCATTGCATATCTGCGTCTGCTTGGCCTTTGACACGCGATGCTTTAGGCTGTCTGTTCCCTAGCTGTTTGTAAAGGGCCGAGTCACCAGTGTTATTCGAGTCTCTAGGTAAACTTTTTACGTCAGACGAAGGGCTTAAAGAATAAGGAAAACGTTGTCCATAGTTGGAAACCGAAGGGGGCGGAAATGTGTGCCCAGCTCGGTTGCCTCGTTGATCCAACTGTTCATTTGCTGCTAACACTGGTATCCCAGGAATGTTTGCCATAAACTTCGATCTTGGCGAGTCTGCCTGGCTGGCATACGTGTCAGTAGTCCCTCTGAGGGAATAATCGCTTTCTGAGCGAATTTTACGAGAGCCTGTGACATCCTGAGAGCTGTAAGAGTGCGAGTGAGATGACACGTATTCAACTGTTTGATGTGAGCTTTCATTCCTCGCAGAGGCAACATGACTGCGAACTTTGGAGAGCTTTAATTGAGCCTTTTCATTTGCCTTTCCGTGCACGATCTTATGCGTAAGACCCACTTCCGTTGGTTCCACGTCACTAGTTCCAATTCGCGATCTGTGAGTTGATCGTCCTTCGTGCCTTCCCTCCGTTCTCAAGCACGCCTGTGTCGCATTACCCGAACTCGATCTCCCTGTCTCGGCATCCAAATGACTTACACGAACTGACATCGCCGATCCGAGTTGGCAAGATTTCGATCCCACACTCAGATGTTCTCCGTGTGCATGTAGACCTCTCTGAATACAACGTCAACGAAATGCAGCGTTTAGCGGAGCGGCTCCTCCAAGACGCGCTTACTGAGTGAAGGACGCTCAGATTCCAATACATTACACTTCCTCTCAAAGCATAATCAAACAGTTAGGAAGCCGGTTAAGTGATAGACCAGCTCCACGTCTTCCATACGCCTCTGTCATGTAAATTGCCTCACAGCGTCAGGAACCTTCGGGCAAAACAAAAAAACATTGTCACAGAAGATATAGGCAAGAGGCACTCACGCGTACACAAATTTACCTTCATGGTGAAGTTACTTAGCTATATTTAGCCAAAGGGTAACATGACACCGCATTGCGTTTGATTGACAACCGCGTGTGGCAAGTTGAACTGTATCGTTGCCGTAAAAAAGTCTGCACCGGCTGTTGTACCTCAAAGATTCAACACCAAAACACAGATTTACAAATGCGATGCTATGTGATATGCGAATGAACCGATCGACCTTGCTACAATTAGCAGGAAATGCTTGACTGAAGGGTTCATAGAATTGGGACCATCGATTTGGCGCCCGTCGACAAACAAACACTGAAATACTTCATCCGACCAAGCAATGTTTAGACAGAAATTTTCAGGCGTTTACTTGCACCAATGAAAGGAAGGCGTCAAAGCATTATCATCCACAGACAAAGGCATTTTGTTTTCATTGATACGAAAGCAAAGTACAAAGAAGGCTGCCGTACCTAGCGATCCTAATTCTCATAACGCTACAACAATCAACCAACTATGTTGTATTTGGCTTAATTAGAGGCCATTCTTTCCTGTGATTGGCTACTTGTGCCAAAGCTGAGCCAATTAGTGGATTATTATTTATCGATCAATGTTCTTTGTGAAGACTTCAGTTCCCCGGAAATTCTTTTATGAGCTGAGATGGATCGCGCTAGAATTTTATAGCAATAATTATGTTTAATTACTAACAGAGTGCAAATCAAAAAAAGAACACTGTGCAGTGCAGCGTCTCTACCGCCCATCGTTTTCATTAAATTATCCCCCTTGGCATCACATCACTACCCCTTTTCCATTATTCCATTTCTACAAAAATGGTCTCCACTGTTTTGTTTTTTACTTTTACCTCGTTGTTATTTATTTTCGCTGGAACATAGTTTCGCAAAAATGGAACGGTCGTATTTCGCCGGACTTAAATTTCGCGATTTGTCCACAAAATGCATGATCAGGGAACTAAATTTGACGAAAATTGTCAAAATACTGATCTGCATTCATGCCAAGTCCAGAACTGGCCCGAATGATTTTAATTTCCCATAGCGATATTTTTGAAAATCATCATCGCGAAATTTAAGTCCCGCAAAAATAAGTAACGAAAACGTATTTTATTATTTTGTTTATCTATTTGTCAAGTGTACTCTTCTGCTCCTGTCTTTTTCTCTCTTCCTCCCTCAACCGTCACACTATGGTGTCCACAATATAAAAACAAAGAAAATGGTGTGTGTCGTGACTTGTGCCGTGCTCCGTTTAATATAAACTGCGGCAACAGAAACGTCAACATCGAACAACAATACGGTTATAAATGTGATGGTCACAGTGTTGTCCAACACAACTGTCAACGCTTCGCTTTGACTGAAATCCAAAACTGGAGAAATCAACGTGTGTTCTGCCTTTTTTAGCAGGACAAGTGAAGTGAAAGATGGATAATGAAAGGTCAGCGTGAAAAGACCATTGCGAGTAGATGAACTGGACTGCCGAAAATGCCGAACCCTTCAAGATGACTCTTACCTATGAAGCAGCTTCTTTCCAAAAAAAGGAGTACTGCTGATAGTCCTGATACGTTTTTATCCACAATAAATGTTCTCTTGCGCTCTGAATATAAAGAAAACTTTCCCTTGTCGTTGGTTATAGTCAACTTTTCAAAGTCATCTTGTATTTATGCATCTGGCATAGATCCTACTATCAATTTGTTGTTGGCCAAGGAAAACAAAACTCAAAGAGATAAATAAAATCAACGCTCAAACACGTAGTAGTTTCGAAGCCTAGACCAACAGTATTTCGGAGCCGAAAACCTCTTGGATTTCTAAGCAAAATTGAGAGGCTTCTGCTAAGAATGAGTTTGATTATTTGTCTATTGACAACGTAGACTGCTGCCAGGAACCCAGACATAACTGAGTTAATCTAATTTCATCCTAGACTACTATGACGGTTCAGTGGATGCGCAGACACCAATTGGAATTCCCTTAACCTAAGAGACACTTAAACACTTATGGCTAGTACCTCCGGGTTCTTAAACACGTTATCCGATCGAAAAAAGCATTAAAGCGAAACACTAATTTTGGGTACTACACGTGTCGTACTCACTGCAGAGCCTCAGGAACGTTGTGTTTCTGTGTCTGTTCCATCACGAATTTATGAAAGGCCCTGCTCAACATGGCTTACAGGCAAAATATCGAAAAGTTAAATAAAAAGTTCTTTGCTACTCTTACCTTCAGAAACAAGTCAAACAATACGGCATCGATATTGCGAGGTTAATGCTATCGAAATTCTTGGCATACCGGCCCGGCTGGCTTTAAAAATTGGTGCCTAGTGAATACGCTGCGCCGAGAATCATTTGCCAGATAGCAGCGCTGAAGTAAAGCTCGATCGCTTCAAAATGGGCAGATATGAAACGGATCTTTCAGCTTGGAGCCTATTACTGTGGTCTTGTAGTCAGTCAAGTGTCGAACTGATGATAGATGCAAGATCAAATTTTGATAGCATTCTTTGCCGCAGGGCACAGGGCGTGCTAAAATAGGAAACGATAATTGCAAACCAGTGTTTTCGTGGATTGATGATAATGAACTAATAATAGTAAATAAGTGTCTTGCGCGCATCTTAACCGGAAGCTCGTTTGAAATATGCCCCTATATCAGCCTTACTTCGGAACCTTTCTTCAGTTATTTACATGGTATAAATACAAAATGTGGAAACTCTAGTGCCTCGCTCGATTCTTTAGGCAGTGATCTGTACCCTTTTGAAGGTTTTCATTTCATTCAGGTGTGCTGATAACAAACTAACCTTCCCAACCATTGAGATGAGCAGTTAAGAAAACCAAAGATGGTGTTTCTTGCTTTGCTTTCCTTTATTCGTGGATTTGCCTAAGAGGTTATTCTAGTGTAACGTTCAGTCCTTAGCAGTGCTCATTACCTTTTTAAAAGTTTTGAATGCCCAGTTGGCATGTATGCGAATAACAAGGTAATCTACCCATTCAAAACAAAAAAAAACAAAAAAAAAAACAAAGGTGATTTCCTTGCTTAGCTTGTTTCCTTAAGTTAGCGGGTATGCGTATAACAAAGTAAACTATCAAGCCATCGAGAGATCCAGCTTCAAAAACTAACATGAAGTCGCTGGTTATAATAATCCTTTCATTTATTTAACCGTTTGTTATTTCTTGTAATGATGAAAAGAGTCATGCAGTAGTACGACTGATCAGTCTTCCGGCACTGTGGTGTTTTCTGTTTTACTGGATCAGTATTGTTCTATCTTTTTTTTTATCTGTTGATCAAACCATGCAGTGTGACCATTTTTTGGAACGCGACTGAAAAGTACTGTGTGTAGAACAAATCAGGAATTTTACAATTTATAAGCCGGAATTTCTTTATGTCTACAGTATAATCAAATGCGCCATAACTCAACCACTACGGAAGACACACGAAATCGCATTTACAAGGACCACACCACAACACCCGGGGAACTACGTCCGCCGCTACTCATCGCGAACAGTGTGCGAGTTCCCAGAAAGCCATTACGAACAAGGTTGTGAGATGGGACCTACGGTTTATCGTCCTTATCCGAGAAGACTGGAAATTATAACCATTTACATATCTCATTACAAAGGTAGCACTTTCTTCTCAGTAATTCAAACATCCTGAGTTAAGGTCCCGCCCCAGGTTCGAACCATCGAAATTCCGACCGATAGTCCGGTGCTCTACCAACTGAGCCAACCGGTCTGTGATGTAGGTAGAAGGAAACGATTAAAATGCAGTCCGTCACGGTGACTTTCAGGCTACTCGACTGTTTTACTGTTTGTTTTACTATACAGTGTGGTTCTAACGTTTGCATCTGTAGGTCAAACCATGCAGTATGACCATTATTTGTAAAACTACTGAACAGTACTGTACTGTGGTACTGTTTGTATTACTATAAAGTGTGGCTCTAGCTTTTCCGTTTGTGGACCAAACCATGCAAAGCGGCCCTTCTTCAAAATGCTTCTGGAGAGTTCTGTGTTCTGGTGAAGTTTGTTTTACTACGCTGTGTGGTTTTAGAACAGTTTCGTTAGCATTTTTAGTGTTTTAAGCGTGAGGACATATATATTTATATAGTTGGAATGAAGGAGGAACATAGGTATATATAACATAGGAGGAACAAGGTATATATTTTTCATTATTTTTAGTAATCTATATAGCCAGTATAAGAAATTTGTATAGTACTTTTAGTAATTGTATAGAATTTGTAACTCAACAATTTATCTTGTAGATAGGAGTCCCCAATTAGTTTACTTGCTTATGTAAACTATATACAAATATGACACGTTAATGAAGATTTTGCTTACATACTTACTTTAATTCTTACTTACTTACTTACTTACTTAAACCAAATAGTGCGAAATTTTCTTCGTTGAAGCTGCTAGACACTGAATCCCTGTACTACAGTCGGTAAAGTTGTATCTGTGCCCAAACTAAGTACTGTAGCCATTGAACACTGAGTATTGTATCGTAATTTAAAACACTTAATGACTGGTCCCGAGGGGAACGGTGAATTTTGTTTCCCAAGAATCTCAGTGTTTCCCGAGACGAAGAAAAACGATCTGATCATGATCACGTGCAACAGCAGTGAATATTTCGCGGATAACAGTGAACTGTTTTCCTTTTAACGTCATAGTTTTCGTCAAGGTAGCCCGCTCATGGCATTTGCCGGTAAACAGTTTCATTGTTAGATTTCATGTGACCATGAACTAGCCAATGAATGGGCGCGCTGTAGCGGGAAAAACGCCATATGATAAACCATCATGTGATATCGTTATTTCTTTCAGGATAGTTGTTTACCGGTAGTCTAAACCGGCGCTACGTATATATATACGTGGTCCAACCAGTTTGCGTCTAGTTAAAAGCGAAATCTTTTTTTAAACATTAAATATTTTCGTTATTTCTCGCTTTCGTGTTTCCGATGGATTCAAATTCTTGTTTTTCTGGTGTTTTTTTTTTTTTGGTGTATTTCCAACGCAATAACGTAAATAATAACGCGTGTCAAACCCGCGAGCGTCGTTATCCATTTCGATAATTTCCGATCTCTTTGCCGCACTAAAAGGAATACGGAAACCATGGAACTCAGTCAATAAGCAATTGGGCTCATCCCTGTTTCGCCATTTGCCGTGGCGCGTTTCATCAACCAAACAAACATGAGCAATGTCATTAGCTGGAATTGAGCCGAAGCGTAATTAAGGAAAAACGATTAACGACTGCGGCATTGGGAAAAGCATAGATTCCTCTTTACTGTAAGTTACAAGTCCTACAACGCGGAAAAAACTATCCTTGACATATGTCCATTTTTCTGGTGTTCATATTTTTAATCTAGATTGTATGATTTCAAATGAACAAGCAATGGGCATTGGAAATTGGCACCTTGGCTAGTGTTTGGACGTCGGAGAGCTCAACCAGTATTGGGCCTCAAGTTTTCCCTTCTAAATAATTTCGATTGAGAAGTTCTCTCAACGCATTTACAGTGTTTCAGCATAATTTAAAACGCCTCGAATTGCTTCCGGCAAAAAAGTTCCGCAACGCAATAGGGTTTCAAATCTGCTCTTAGTGTTTCAAATGCAATAAAACACTGTGCATATCTTGTGTGATCATGAAAGTTGTTGTAAAATTTACTTTTATGTAAAAATGTGTTTGCAGCAAATTGGCCGTTATTAGTTGACCATGCAGAATTCTTTCAACACATATCCCGACCCCTCTTCCCCTGACCACACCACTGAAACTAAAGGCCACTGATGCACATCTACATATGCTCCCTATTAATGGCTGATTGTGATTTAAGAAAAAGTTACCGTTTCTTGTTAAACCAGGGTAGTGCTTTTGAGTCTACCAACATTTTCGACGACGAAATATTCATCCTTTTCTAAACCTTGACACTCTTGGATTTGAAACTAGACGATGTAGACGAAGCAGAGACTTCATGACACAAATCAATCAAGAGATACCGTTAATCCTATTCACAAATTACGCGTATTCAGTCGCAAGTCACGACCTTAGGAAGGAAGCAAGCGTCTCTCTCGAACAATAGATTAGTAGCGTGATTACAATGTCCATTTAATCACAAACAGATTTGAGCCTGTACCATTCATGCTGTAAAAAACACGAAAGCTCTAACACAATTTTCACGAAATTGTCGAATGTCTTGAACAGACAAGCACAACATTCCGTTTTATATATATTGTTGCTGACCTTAAATTATAGGTGATAACTTTTGTTGACAACGAACTATAGAATCTGATGAGGAGATAGTGTAGGACACCAGGCACAATGATAACTCTATTTTAATCCCACATGGCCAGTGCCAATCCTACTTCTGCAGCATAAAGCATCGCCCCTTCCTGGACTGAAGGCTAGCCTATCTCAAGCCTACCCCAGCATTACATCTCCGGCTAGTAACTCAAATACCCGGGGGGGACTCCCATATGGAATGGACGGGGATGCTCGTCGTCTCGCTTAGGGGTGTAAATTTCGGACTTTGGTCTCGCTTAGGGTGTTCTGGACAAAATGTCATTATTTTTAGCCGTCAAGGTCTCGTTAAGGGTTGCACATGAAGTATTCGATGATAAGGTCTTCGCCATCATTTAAAGTCACTGTACTTTTTGTCTGTTTTATAAACTGGTCTCTTTTAAGGGTCTGCATAAGCTTCGGCCACGCCCAGATTGGTCTCCTTTAGGGGTTAAATTCAAAATGTCTGGCGAGCATCCCCGTCCACTCCATATGGGATTCCCCCCCCCCCCCCCCCGGGGCTCAAATACCGGACTCAGGGACAAACTGGAGCAGGGACAACGAAGCTTAATTCAATTCCTGCATAGATATCTACTTCACTGGATCTTGTTTTCGCCTTACTGACCAATTGGGAACTGAACTGTCCACAGAAAAGAGCTAGACACCTGGTTTTACCTAGTAACTGAACTGTATTGTACTGTGGTACTTTTTGTTCAGTTTACTTTGACCTATAATCTTCACTTTTTCGTCTGTGAAAAAAAACCGTGCACTGTGACCATTCTTTCTAAAGCCACTGAACAGCACTGTACGGTGGCACTGTTACGGGTTTACTCATAATATAGTGTAGTTGCAACTTCAAACCATGCAATGTGACTATTCTTTCTAAATGTACTGAACTGTACTGTATTGTGGCTTTGTTTGATCTGTACTTTGTTCTTGTTTTCTCTTGCAATGTGGTTAGACTTACATTTTAACCTGTAAGTCCTATAGGTCAAAATTGTCGGCCGTGAAATTCATCAATGGTCACTGTTCGTTGCAAATGTTAAAGCTGCTAAAAGCGGGCTCTTCCAACGAGCAAACTGCCCCCTCTAATATTTACATAACATGTTTGGCCTTTTCTGAGTGTTTTTCACTTTGGCTGTTTCGCGTGTACAAGTAAACAGCTTTAAAAGAAAAAAAAATGTTAGAGCAGTAGCACATCTCTCTTAGCGTGTATCAGCGTGTATCTCAATGCTCTTACCAACAATATACAATGATTAGCCGACTTCCTGCCTTCGTTCTTCTTAACACTGGCACCGTGACTTCTCATAGACCACAAGAAGATAAATTGCGGCGTCAATTCTTAACCAGAACTAGTGCCATCTTTTATACCTCATACATTATGCCAGGCTAGCGTCTTGTTGGGATACTGGCATCTTGTTTGCTTAATCTCGGTTGCCCCCGAAACGACGACTTTGTCTGACGTAATATCTCAGAACGTAGAATGTCAGGGAGCTTTCAAAAACTTTTGGCATCTCTGGATTATAAGGAGGAAACGTATACTGAGAGAAAGATGTATTCGAGCCAGCAAATGATAAATTGATGACGTACGCAACTCACGTAATACAGGAATTGTTAGGTTGCTAGTTCTCAGCAACAAGCAAACTTCATCAATTAATTTACGCAAATACTGCGAAAATAGAAAGATTTCGGAGAACAGTTTTTTTACTCGGGTTGACAATAGTAATGCCTGGTTGAATCACTTCCTGATACGGTTTTGTCTTGGAAGCATTGTAGGTAGCCGGAGATCGGTTAGAGGGATTTTTTTTCTTGGTCATTCGTTGCCCATATAAGTTGCGTTTGAGCTTTTTAATACTGAGTGGAGGACACGAGCCCATCACGTGGGCTCTTGGTCAGGTTAGAGAAAAACGTTTCATGGACGCGTTTTTCTTAGATGCATGGGAAAATACCGAAAATGTACTTGACGAGTCTGACATCAAGGAAAATAAGACCAACCACTTTTTTAGAAGAAATCTGAAAAAATGCCAGGTGGATGCTTTCAGCTCCATTCAGCTGCCATCAGACTACGTCATTCACTGAGTTAAGACGGTTTAACGCGCAGCGTGTCATCTTGGCTAGCATCCTCTGCAGACGCTCTTTGAGCCTCAGCTCGTGCTCCCTTTTTTTTTTCTTTTTTTTTTTGTTCCTCCTGTACACCTAAAAAAGCCAAACGAACTTCTACATGGGAGTCTTTCTTTGACGATCTTTCGTAGGATGCAATTAAACGACATAACTGGATAAAAACCGAAGGCTGTGCAAATTCACTTGTGAGCACGCTTATCTCCGATCATCGATCTCTATAAAGGTGATCACCGTCACATTCATCTATTTATTTGTCTCGTGTACAATGTCAATAAAATATTTAAGGCACCGTTTTCGGCTAGGAGACACCAAGAAAACCGTGGTGCTTGTGGAAGACGGGAAACCACCTCGAATGGCAACGATATTTACAAATGTGTGCAGATTTATTTTCCTATCCAAATTGGTCCATTTTGGTGATACTGAAAGAACTACAATCCTAACAAAACACGTTTTGGACTCCAGTGAAAAAATATTTCATACAACAGTTACCACAAATACTTTAAAAGATTCCGTGTGAACATTTTTCTTAACTCTCTATCCCCTCCCCCCCCACCCCTTCATACCCCCATTTTGTATTGTTGTTTGATACAGTGAGGATATTGTTGCGAGGGTTTGAACATGCAATCAACATTGCAGGGGATGGGGGAAAGGCGGGGTAAATCAGTAGCATGTGAAAAAGTATCTTATGTCCCAGGGATTTCCGCCAAGATTGTGTGCACGTGGCTTGTCTTCGATCACTGATTTCCACATAATGACTGAAATATATGACCTCTTTCTATATCGAAATTGGTCCATTGCGGATGTTACTAAATGCGTTATCCTGATAGCAGACGGCCGGTGTCATTTCTAAGATTAAAATAGACAAGGTGATGGACTCCTGGCAAGGTTTAAAAAAGGTGAATTCGTTAGCCAAAACCGTCAAAGAGCAACAATACGACAAAACGTTTGGGACAGTTTCCAGGATTTCCGTTGAAACATCAGTATCTATAATTCACCCTCTTCCACTCCCCGTGAACAATGTTCATCACCAGGAGTTAAACACATGTTCAACGTGTTGTACAGTTTCTGTAGTTCAACACTGTATATTGGAAGGGGGGGTGGGGGGGAGGAATTCTTTGTAAAAAGTTTCTGTCGAAGAACTATATTGGCTGTTTTCAAATAATAGAGAACCATACGGAGAACAGGTTAATTGTCCCATAAGGTTTTGTCTACAAGTGTAGTTTGTTTACTAGCAATCGAGACTTGGACCCTTTCAGAGAGAGATGAGGGTCTCAGTGGGGTTAACCGTTAACCGTAAGGCAAATAAAATTAACCGTTAGCCGTAAAAGCCACCACACCATTGAGACCCTCTTAGATTGTCTCTTTGTTCTGTGAAATCCGCCCATAAAAACCTTCATAACCAACTTGCCTTTATTCCGCCTCAAGAGAGCAAAGTCTCATTATATCCAGCGCCTCGAAACTGATATTGCACGCGCTTAAAATATTACGACAGACTAGATCATAGTGAACTCAAAGTAAAACTGACAGATCAACCAGCTGATCTCTCTGTAACATCTTGCGGTCAATATCGAGCTATATTTAGTATCTCGTTTATTAAAATTCTCTCTGACATACAATCCGTGATAAGCTCATCCACTTGAAAAACCACTGATATTTCGCGAATCAGGTATTCCTTAGCTTCTTATACCTGACAAAACAGGGGTCGGTCCGATTTAAGTCGCGATAAACGTGTCCAGTGGCTGCAACAGTGTTTTAAATTTGGGACGGAATGCGACTCGTCAACACAAGGGCCAAAAATATTCTTTTAACTACACAGCTGTCTATTCAAGTGCATCTCGAAATACTTGAAACATGATGTACATAGCTTGATCTTTCTTCACGCGTCAACCGCTGAGCAAGAAGGCATAGTCCAACTAAAGGTATTTTAATAGCGCGACCAAATTCTTCAAGAACGTGTAATCTGTTTGTAAGGAATTTTGATTGTAATACGGTTAGTCATGGTGAAAAATACACAAGCAATGGTTCAAAATGCGTGATGCGGACGAGATCAGCAATACATTTATATGCACAGAAAGTTTGTTTAAAGTTAGTTGAGTAGATTTTATCTCGTTCGCCTCTCAATTTTCCTTAGTGTACCGAAGCTGAGCACTCAAATAGCTTCTAGATTATTGTGTCGAGGTATTTGGTGTTTTCGACTGATTGCCGTGTTTGATAGAACAAAGGTCACAGAGGACGTGCTTTAATACAGCTTATCTTAAATTTGATCATTGCATTACAATACCAATATCAAGATTGTTGCTTCTGCTGGCTTGGGGTGAAAATGCTGTTTGTTTTGAATTGACGGGGACACAAACGGAAACAAAGGACAAAGTGCGCGATAAGGACGGCTTTTCACTGAATATCATTTACTGTTGAGAACTTTCCTAAACTAAAATGCACTAAGTTTCGACGGTGCGAAGGGTGCCCGACAGTGCATCGTGATCACAACAGTTTGAAGATACTGATAGCAAAAGCTAAATATAATGACCAGAGCCAACCAGGAACCAATCCACAACCAATCAACCAACCAATAAAAGGAGAACAACAACAACACAAACAATAGCAACAATTAAGCAAAACCAAAACAATTCACTTCAGCCAACAGAGACCAAAACTTGTTCTGTGATCATGCGTTCCATGAGGCCATCAGACATTATGGATGATCCGTTGCCTAAAAAGGAACTTATGATCTGACTTCTCGGCTTGGAAGATTGCTCGGGGCATCAGAAACACTATCTATCGATAAGCACATTTAAACTTAGACACATTTTTTGTCCCGTCGACGCTCGGCATAATTACAGCAGAACGGTGATCACAATGTGTCGACAATTTTGACCCCCCGAAATAAAGCCTGGATCAATTCGACTCTGGCATTTTGTATGTCAAGTACGTTATTTGAAAAGCTGCTGAACAGCACTAATGTACAATGTTGTCTAAGGGTTTTCTTGGACAATGTAGTGCTTTTTAGCTAATCCGTTATCGCTTGAAAAAAGCAGAAGGTGACTGGCAGGAAACATGATGTACTGTGGTACTTTTTGTATTTTTGCACCGCCTGGTTCTAGTTTTTCATCTGTGGATCAAACCATTCTTTGTAGTAAAGCTACTGAATAGTTCTGGGTTGTGGTACTGTTTGTTTTACTATACCGCCAGTGTGATTCTAGCTCAGTTTTCATCTGTGGATCCAACTATGCAGTGTAACCACTCTTTGGAACCATTCTTTGGAACACTACTAAACAGTACTGTACTGTGGTTCTAACTTTTTCATCTGTAGATCAAACCCGATGCAGTGTGACCACTCTTTGCAAAGCTACTGAACAGTACTGCACCGTGTTGCTGTTTCCTTTTCTATTCAGTGCTTTTCTAGCTTTTTCTCCTATGGATCGAACCATTCCTTTTGAAAGTTACTGAAAAGTACATTCGTTGGTACCTTTTTGTATCTCAGTCTGTAAGAGAGGAGAAACGTATATGCCCCAGTATAATTCATTGGTTGCCGGCCCTTCAATCTCAAATTAACTCACACCGACTTATTTAGCAATTAAAATGTTACTTACTTAAAATTGTTGCAATTGGAAGCCAGCTTCAGAGGGAACCGCTGAAATGCACTTTGCATTGCAGCCCCGGCATTGTTAAACTGAGTGGGTTCATTCGCACTCTGAAATGCTGTACCCCATAAGAGACTATTTTATTTCATTCAAGCGTAGAACCTAATCTAAATACAGGCTTGACTTTCATTCTGGTGCGCAAGGTATTGGCAGGAGACGGATTACAATTCGAAACTTCTCTAACTCAAAAACACTATCACCTTTTCCGGAAAATGAAAACATAATGGCTTAATGATAGAGGGTCAGATCAGCGGCAGATTGAAGCTAAGTAAATAAAACGATCACGTTTTTCGGAAGAGGATTTAAGTTTATCTCTCAAAGCGTTTATTAATATTTGCCAAGCTTCAAAGTTTCGGACGTCTCGCTGACGACTGGTAGTTTTCCCCAAACTTGAAACGATAGACAAAACCAACATTCATTAGGATAATTTAAGTTACAAAAATTTATCACGCACGACGTATCATTTTCAGCTCGCAAACTGCGCTCAAACCTTTCTCCATTTTCGTGCTGGGTTGGAAGAGCAGTGCGACTGAATAAACCTATTCAATAAAAAAAAGACATTTGTTGCGTCCCGGACACGAAAAGGTAAAAGTAAAAATTAACTGTATTGATAAGAATTGAAGCGTCGTCATGTTTCATTATACCATGTCTTAGTTACCAAATACTAAGATAACATCAAACTGTATCAGCACAAACGAAAGACAAACAAGCCAATCAATAAATGAAAGATGAATAATTGCAGACGTGTTGTTCACAGCACGTGCACTCTATTTTTATCGTACATTCCTGGAACCATAAAACACAAAATCGTACATGTTTGGTCGGGACTATAGACCAAATGCATAAATGGTTGCCAAAATGTATTCTTTTGTTTATGTGCTAATTTAACTCACTAACCTCGCTCTAAAGCAACATTTCTTTTAAATTTTGTCCATGCAAACGATGCTAGTGAGTCTAATTAGCGCACAAACAAAAGAATAATTTTTGGCCGCCATTTATGCATTCGGTCTATTGCGGGTTCAACAAAGCCAGAAATTCACTGCCAATTTTAACAAACATTACAATTACCTCGCCAACAACATGGCAGCGACTTACGAAACCTGGCGGTCGTGAACAACACCAACTACTGCGCATGCTCTGCTAATGATCACATTATAGTTGCACAGGAGACCTAGAGAAGTTTCAAGAACAGTATGAAATCTTCAATCAAGTGTTAAATGACTTATTATGATGTACAACATATTAACACAAGTATTCACATGCCATTTTTCAGTGCACTTATTGGGTATAGCAAATAGAACGAAGTACAAATTGTGGTAATCAAATCCATTGGTTCAAGTGACGTTAAAATTCTGAAAATTGCGCGAACTAGCAGAAGGTGTGGCAAATTTGAGATCTTTAATTTCAAAACATTACAAATTGCGAGACGATCATACGTTTTTTTTTTTTTTTGCAATTCATAATAAAGTCAGTAAAATCATGAATAGTCCAAACCAACAATTTTCTTCGAAGTCAGGGCTGATACTGCACCCTACCAGCCAGGCTATATGAAACGTTGGCAGGTAATGGGCTCCTGACGTTGACAAACAATTTTTTGAAAACTGAAATCAGACTTTTAAGGTTTTTATGGGTCGCTTCGCTGACACAAAACAACCTCAAGAACCCTCGATCAATTGAAAGTATTCAGTAGGTTAGTATTAAAATTTCGGGAAAAATAAAACAAGGAATCGCGATGATGTGTTGCATTTGAGATCGATACGTGCACTTGGTACAAGTCAGCAAATTTCCCATTTTGTACAGCTATCAATGAACGTTGATCTTATTCAAGATTGCCTGTATCATTTTACATACACATTGGAGTAACATGCATGAGGGTTCCCTTGGAAGCATAATAGATATCCTTATTTGGGAGTAACTGCACTGGTCTCAACCAATCAGAATCGACAACTGTTTTGAGTTTTTCATTGTACTATGCGTTTAAAATTTTCTTAACGTGATAGCGTAGATAGTAGAACAGCGAATTTCCCGGAACTACACACAGTAAAAGCATATTCACCCTTTAAACCACAGTAGTGACCAGCACCCAATTTCTCATTACAATATTCACTGTTCATCGACCATTCAAGTTATGAGAATAACAAATATGATGACCAAAAAAGAGTTGTATTGATATTTAAACAAATTCTCCTCACTAGTACCGTAACATATATATGAGGACAGTTAGGAGAAAATAAATATTGATATTTAGACTTAGACAAGACAAATAATTGCTCTCGTTATAAACAACAGGTGACTTTTTTCATTGATTTTCATGTGAAACTCTAATGTACGGTGCGCTAATAAGGATCTTATAAATAACAATTAAATACTGATCATAAAATATTGGAAAGGTAACAAGCACTTTGCCTAATAAGTAGATTATTCCCGTAACGTAATTAACGATCACACTAAACGTACCAGCAGCGAAAGCGAATCAGCCGGGTGAACAGTAATCAAACCAAAACAAAGTCACATATGTCCAATATTTACAAACAGATACCAATCGTCAAGACACTATCACCAATGGTTCCATTGGTAAATGATCACCATTCGTCAAATAAAACGTATATTCCTTGTTCTTGGAGCGTGCGAGCCCAAAAACACGCTAAATACAATGTATATTCTTCGTTCTTAAAGCGTGCGAGTCCAAACACACGCTAAATACAATGTATATTCTTCGTTCTTAAAGCGTGCGAGTCCATACACACGCTAAATATAATGTCTTAAATACAATATATATTTGCAAACCCATTCTATTGGTACCAATGGAACCCCAATGGGTAGAGTGTCATTCCATTAGACTGCATTTGTGTGTATTGGACAACCCTCAACCATAGAACTTGTCTCATTAATAATTATCTAATAGAAACTTTGAAAATGCGGGATGCGGGATTCTAGTGAAAACGAAGCGGGAACTCGGGATCAGGACCCACCCCTCCCTTCCAGACTCTCGTAATGATGCTACTTATATCACTGTTTTTACCTTGCACGCGCTTTTCAATTTGGAGAATGGTACATCCACTCGAGGAGAAGGTCGGACGTTCGAAGTTGGAGGTCGAACTTTTTTAAAGAAAGAATCCGTGCACAGCGTGCATGCCCTAATGCGCAATTTTGTAACTGAATTAAAATTCTTTAGTTCAATTGGATTATACCGACATATCTTTTCTCAGCAGGTTGTCAGACATGTCAAGTGTTTCAGTAGGACCACTAAATGCGTTCCAAAACTGGACCTCACAACCCGAGGGCATATTAACTTCATCGACTTAACGGAAACGCACTCCACGAGGAACGGAATTTCATACCTATGTCCTATCAGAAGAAAGGGTACATGGGATGCTCTTACGAAAAAACTCAAAGCTTACTATCGTTTGGAAGGCCATGCTCTAAACTTTCTACAATCATGGAGCAAGTGCCTTGTATTGAGCTTCAGTAAGTGAAATACGCAAGAAGTACAAGGTCTTTTCGAAGATATAGTTAAATAGACAACTCCCTCGGTCATTTTCCACCAACCATTTGTATAGGTTGTCAAACGCTTTCGAGTACAATTTAGAATAAATGAGCACAAGCAATTTTTTTTTAAGATTATTTATACAAAATTGCTCTCGAAATCATTGGATTACTTTTTAATAGTATACATCAAGAGAAAATAAAGTAAGAGAACGCATCTTCCATACTGAGTTCTCTTACTATGATAAGGGGACAGAATCTACTTTTAGATCCGGAAACTATTTTAAACTGACCAATGGCTGATGTCCTCCTCGCGTCGTTATAATTTCAGTGCGCCATGTGGAAACCGCGCAGCCATGGCACGAGATATAAATAGGTTCCGTGCTAAAAATAGATTCTGTTCCCTTATCATATCAGACGGGGTTATGCTCTCTTTCTTCATTTTCTCTTGTATAAGATTTAATTTCAAATTTCTGCAATCAATTTCAACTTTCTGCACCCAGTTTTAACTTTCTGAAGTGTTTGGGATTAATTGACGGGCTCTTAGTAGCCAGCGTAGCTTGGCGTTCTAGTCAGTCACGGAGAGCCAGAAATCGCGCGCGCGGAGAGCGAGAAATTTCTCGCTCTCCGCGCGCGCGATTTCTGGCTCTCCGTGACTGACTAGAACGCCAAGCTACGCTGGCTAGGCTCTTAGTCAATCAGGGCCTTGGCGCTTTTGCTTGTATACTATTAGAAAGAAAAAAGTGAAACAAAGGACGCTTTACGTTCCTGTCCAGTAAAACTGCTGAACTACATGAAGCCACCCTCTGACAACCTGGGCTGCTGTATTCGCCAGTGAAGCATTATTGGACTGTTGTATCTACCCACCCACTGGAAAAAAAGCACTGCTGTTTTTACCGACCCGGTGAAATCCTGTTCTGCTTTAGCTACAAACTCATTATATAGTGCACTGCTGTTTTTACCCACTAAGTGCAACACTAGACTGCTGTATATACCCAACCAGTGGAACAATGAACGTTCGTGACTATCCATTTAGTATTACACTTAACTGCTGCAGCTACCCACTCAGTATAGACACTAGTCTATACCACTAGCGTACCACTAGCGTACCACTAGCGTACCACTAGCGTACCACTAGCGTACCACTAGCGTACCACTAGCGTACCACTAGCGTACCACTGGCTACCTAGCCACTGCCTAGCCACCGCGTTATCTACCCACACATTGTAACCCTAAGATGCTATATCTACCCATCCAGTGCACACTGGACTGCTGCCGTTGGTTTCCTACTCATTAGATACCTATCCACTGCACCAGGGCTGTAGCTAACCATACAATGTAAACCTGAAATGCTATATCTACAAACCCAGAAGTAACCCTGAAATGATGTGTCTGCAAACCCAGTGGAACAGTGGACGCCGGTGTCGATCTACTCCGCCCGAGTAACACGAAACTGATGCATCTACTCGCCCCTTCTAAACCTGGACGGCTGTAACTACATGCCCACTGCATGCACTACTGCTGTAGCTACCCACTCAATCGAACCCTAAAATGCTGTATCAACGGACTTCTGTATGTATCTCTTAAGTATAAACCTGCACTGCTGTGTTTACCGATCCATTATATACACTGTCTAGACTACTTTATCCACCCGACTTTTGCATTTGCAAAGTACAAGCAAATCATTACAGTAAAAGGACTTCCTTTATCATTTGTTTTTGGGCTTCGTTTTTTACGTTCAGTCATAACTCGGTATCCCAAAGCGCATGCTCAGTCTTAATAATACCCGGCGTAGTCAATCGAACGTTCGGTAATCGAACTCAATCGCTCCATTGCGTTCGATTGTGTTCGGCAATCGAACTCACCCAAAAAATCTACCAATCGAGTGCAATCGAAGTTCGGTTACCGAACACTTCAACAACCAAACAGAATCGAACTCAATCGAACACTTCAACAATCGTACGTAACACCAGTTTCACTGGAACATTAGAGATTAAGTTAATTGAAATGTGTAGATTTCTCTCACACTTGCTCCTCTAGTTAGAACTCGGCTAAAGAGTAAAATCCTCTCAATTCTATTGACACTGAATTGCTGATCAATTTTTGTACGCCGTTTTACTTTTTCTACAGAACAAAATCGAACCCATCGCGTCGATTGATTTCGATTGGGTCGTTAGCTAATCGAACCCACCGAAAAGTTCCAGTTCGATTATGTTCCGGCGATTACCGAAGCAGTCGATCTCCAATCGAACGATTAACTTCGATTGCGTTTTGGTTCGGTTTTGTTCGATTAACTACCCCGCGATAATATTATACTTGCGCAACGCTGGAGGTTCACTGGGAAGAAATGCAGTGGGACAATGTTCACAAAGAAACACTAGAATTTACTACATAGGAAGACCTAGGTTTATGCAGTATTACTCCGAATTCAACCTTAGGTCCCCTTACAATGGTGCCTGGGTATTAAGCAAAGTGCATCGTATTTTTTGCCCTGCTCTTTGTGTGTACTTATCACGAGACAGTCAATTGATTCAGTTCTACCCATGCAAATCGGTATTCCAATTTTCAGTCTTGAATTCCCTATTTTGTCGCAAACGGATATTAGATTCCAACCGTAAAGTTTACTGCGAACTTAGGAAAAGGGTCATTACAGAACTACCTTTATTTAGCAACAAAAAAGGACATTTTAGTTGGAAACATGCCAAGACTCCTGGAAAAACGTTTGACAATGTGCCCTACAATCGACATTTCCGTTTCTTGGTTTTTCTCCGTAGAGATATTTCGAAAGAAGGTTGGTATATATTCTAAGTTAAATGCTGTTCACATCTTGATAGAATTTGAACGATTCTTGATGTATCTTTGTCGCCCTTCTTGGTTCATCGAGTACTGAGCGAATTGAACGAAGCCGGCACGTGATCATGAAAATAACCTGGGGTAGAACATCGGGAAGCGTCCCGAGGAGTATAATTCGCTTTGTTCGGCTTTAGCTCCTCAACCAATAAGGTGGCAATAGAAACATTTCAGTCCATCGGTTGATCAGGGATCTTGAGCTGCGTTGACCTATAAGGGTCTAATACTGTTTCAACGTTCAGTTATGGTCTAACTTATTTAGTCTATTCCGGCTATCAGATTCATTGTCCTAGTTGTTAGCAAGACTGCTGACAACGTACAGCGCCACCCACGGGCGGGTTTATCTTACGAGCATTTATAGAGCGTTTGCACATGACGTCACGGCAGCCATATTGGTGTTCCCAAACAAAGAAAAGGTGGCCATGTTGGTGTCCCAAACTGATCTCCCAGGAATTATATATCGTGAAAGTTTGGGAGAACTCGAAAAAGCCGTGGAAACACTCGCCTGCGGCTCGTGTTCCCACAGCATTTCTCGTTCTCCCAAACTTCCACTCGTGTTTCTATTAAACAATTAGATTATGAGCTCGAGATTTCTATTGCGCGATAGTTGACGAGGGCGCAGCCCGAGTCAACTATCACGCATAGAAATCGAGAGCGAATAATCTAATTGTTTTAGTATAAATCTACTAGTCCTTCAAAACTTTGTCTTTTCTGGAACAGCCTCGACCAGTAAACTGTCTAAATCTTCTTCACGGACACTTCGAAAACGTGAAGAAGCGGCCGCCATTACGCTACTCACTATCTATCACAGAATAGATAGTGAATAGCGTAGCCAATCAGAGCGCGGCATTTATGATAGAACGCTAGTAGATTTATACTAAAACTCGATAGAAACACGTATTTCTTAAATGCAAACATCTTCTTTTGTTTCCGTTAAAAACATGGCCGCTGATCATGTGAGTGAAAAGGCTCTATACACTTGAACGAAATTGGAGTAAAGTTTATGGTCGTTTACAATCATCCTTCACAAAAGGCAATTTCAAGTTACGATTTCGTTGCGCACGCGGTCGCCAGCAAGGTGATAGAAGATGGTCAAGGTTATACCGGTGCAAACATGTCAATAAAGCAAAGTCTAAAGAAATCGTGCTCGACACAAAGAATGTCTCACTCAGTCAATACAGGTATACGAAATGAAATAATTAACCTAAATATCAACTCCTCCTCATGTGTTTACTAGCTACCCCACTAACAACGAGTGCAAATAAACTTCATCTGACAAGCACCTTAATGAAGGTGTGGACTCGGTCATATTTTTCCTGTTCGTGCGAGACTTGAATTTCCCAAAGATGATTCTTTAAGCAGAGAAGTATAGGGTATGGAATTGTTTCACGTAATCGTGAATCGTAAATGTTGAAATAGTTTGATAGTGAGAATCTCTCTTATAACGGGTCACGAAGGTAAATTCTTGTGACAATGAACTTTTTAGGTAAAACAAAACTATTTACATCGATTCCAAGGTATTTACTAAAGATTTGATGTCTCAAAAAGCCAATTTTCAGCGGGGAGGGGGTGGGGGTTATACTTTGCACTTAAAGCTCGTCAAAATTATTATTAGATATTGTGAATCTTAATTAAGGTGCTAAATTAAGAAGGAACTTATAATGAAGAACTAAGATTCCTTGTGATGAAACCTTGAACTCACAAAAACTTAACACTAAAACTACGATCTAATCAAATCGCTTTCTTTCGCGCCGTGCCAGCATTGCTGTTTATTTATCGCGCGAATATAAGCGACTTTATTTTCGCTAAAAGTATCGCGCTTTTTACTGCGACTTCTACTGGCAACAGGTTCAGGACAGCTACGACATCCTGGTCTTTTTCTAAAGGATATCTAAGTTGGTTACTTACCTTGAAATGAGTGTGCGTCCTTAGCAGGAGAATACCAGCAGTTGAACTGAAACCTGACAACGAGCACATTAGCGTCAATTTCCTTTGAGCACGAACAACGCAAAGAAGAAATGAACGGACAACTGCTTGTCAGTGACGGATCGGAGGCAATTTAACATACCGGAAACGACTCTAGAGTTTCAGCCTTGCATAAGAAAGAAGACGGCGTGAAATGTTTCCTGTAGAAGTTTTGAGTAGGAAAAGTTCAACAGCAGCGGGAAAGAAAGGAGAAGGCGGCTCTATCAAAAGGCCAACATGTTTATTTGCGAGTGGTTGTGACAAGGCTAACTGACCGTGTAGAATCACATATGTTGCGCCGATGTTTTTCATTTTAAACTGAATTTGTTGAGTGGGAGAAGGGTTTGATAATAATCTTCTTAACCGTAAGAGGCGATTTGTGTCGCTCGACCGATCGTTGTATAACGAGCGACTGGCACTTACCCCTATGCTGACAATGTGGACCGCGCAATCTGCGTCAAGGCCGTTTCAATTAGAAGAGTGCTTGCCTCAGTCGCTCAGTGACAATTCAGTTTGACCATGCAAAAAATCATGAGACAATACTTCGTGGGAATAATGTTTCGTTGTCTAAAATAGAGTGAAATCCATGCAAATGATGTCAACTTATCCCGCATTCCATAAAGGTTACGGAGTAAAACGAGAGATAACGATCGGTTACAGATAAGGAACGCAAACGTACATCGCTGTTGGATTCGCTTTTAGGCGCTACAATGATGAAGTGATTGGGGAGGCAAACAGACGAGTGAGTGGACATTAAAGAGACGATTTCCAAGACAAAACTTCAGGAAAGCGAACGAGTCAAAGAAAGAGGATGACAGAAGGACATCTGCAAGAAAGCCAAGCCCCAGAGTAAAGACAACTCAGGAACAGGAAACAAGATCAATGTATGCTCAGCCATCGTTTTCCATTCATCATTTCTTCCTCTCAAGGTGTAATCCAACTCTGGCACTCAAGTTATGGGGTTTTATCTGATGATGATGAGGGATCCAATGGAAAACACACATGACCATGTAACACACATTTGTAACGGGACTTAACTTCGTCATAACTAACAGATATTAAAGGCTGGTTCATCCTTAAATCAGTTTCTTTTTGTCTGTAAGTCTTGATCGAACATCCTTTAAATTCTAGATGGAACACAAAGATTGATTTAAAGACGTTTGCCAGTTCACTGGTATCTTCTAGTAACAGACAAGGGCGTTTCACGCCAGTTTCAAATGATTTGTTAGTTCAATATTTCTAGCTAGTTCAATTTCTCTCGCAACAGACGAGGGCGTTTCACGCTCATTTCAAATCGTTTTCCTTAATTCTGGTGCATAGCAAACAGTGTTGCAGTTGAGAGGATTAAGGAATAATGGGGAATTTCTTGCTTCTATAAAGTGCTTTCCTTCAATGTGTGTTTTCAGTTATTAAATGACCAAACTGTTAATGGTGTGTCATTAAGTATACTAAACCACCATGGCTATCTGACATACAAAACTCCTCTTCAGACAATTGTTATGTCTGGCAAAGCTGAGTGTACTGACTCGCAAATAGACTGACTCAAAGTGCCTAATAGTCCGACTTACACACGTTTAAGAAAAAATAACAAGTATCGCTTCAAACGTACTGTTACAAGACCTCGCAAGACTTCAGCTTTTCTCCTTTCGACGGTGTGGTCACTACTGAGCAGTCCATGCTGTTAATTACTGCATGACTCAGCAATAAATCACGGTATTCATTCCATAATATTATCACCCACCTAGAAATGTAAAAAGGGAATCAACCAGGTAAAGTAGACATCAAGACACCGGCTATTCCTTCAAGAATAAGACATCCCTCTTTGCAGTGCTGTTTGCGACACTTCGTTTGGGGAGTAAATTTGAAGTAGTCTTGCACATCAGTTTACAATTCCTCTCATTAACAGTATTTTGAGTGATCTCGTGTGTGGTCCAGATGTAATCGCGCCATTAAGTCCTGATAATCCTTTGAGCACCGCAAAGTAAATTTCCTGTTTTTTGTTTTTCGCGCCCTCTTCAACCGACCCTTTCCTAGATGACATCGGTCCCGGGGGATGTGGTACGGTGAAAGATAGAGTCGGGGCGGGGGAAGGGAAGGAGAGTACGAAAACTCAGAGGAATACTCCCGCTTGAGGAGATTACAGTCATCAGTGGAGTGGGTCGAGACGTTTTACCTGTCTTTGTGAAAGGCGACTGTTTTAGGAATCGTTTTGCGGACTGCTCGAAAACTTTAAAGGCATAATGCCATAGTTCAGCTCCAAGTATTGCCCCCAAATATCCGAGAACCTACAGCAACTGAGAAGCCATGGACTTAGTAAATGTCACAGATCCGGGACTTCATCTCCAACCAAATTGTACAACTAAAACAGAATGGCAGCAATTCAAAAACTAGCTTCCTGAGGTTTTGTCGGAGTCGTATTTCTAGATTAAATATGTTTTCAATTAAGATGCCTTGGGAGCTGAGAATATGGAATGCTTGGACAATGCTTGTCCTATAAACGTCGGCAGTAAAATCCAAAAACTGTGAATTGCATTCCTTAAGAGAACATTCCCATTGACTTCTTTAACCTACCTCCCACTAACCCCCCACCCCCCCCCCCCCCCCTTTAAGGGTGAATCCCGCTATGGTAACTGTCTCGAGGAAATTTATGTTTTGTCTGTTGACAGGAGCGGCGAAGGTTCAGTGAAATTGTATTCGCGAACTTGCTAAAAGCTTTTTAAGAAGCAAAAGCAAATAAAAAACAGAACTTATTTGGTTTAGTTAACTGATGAAGATTTAATGGGGCGTACATGTACACGTAGGCGACTCAAATCACTCTGCGGCTAGATTAAAAGCCACGAAGAAAACTGAATCATTGTTTATGGCTCACCTTAAGCATATTACAAGTGGCTTTATAGTTAAAGTGACGTTCTGTCTGCTCGCGTAATCTTATGTATTATGTTCAGAGGTCGTATCGTTTTCAAAGACAGGAAGTATAGACTGGTTAACTATGTAATTCCTTGAGATATTTAGCAAATGAAAGATCCTTGCAGTTATGTAAGCAACATACTCAGTTGCCGAGATAAGAACTGAAAAAATCGGGCAACTGTGCACCTACCCCTCCCCTAAACCAACATTAACGCTAACTTTTTAACTCATTATAACTTGTTGGATTAGGGGAGGGGTAGGTGCACGGTTGCCCAGAAACTGATATTGATCCAAAAAATCACGGTTGCACGGGATTCAAACCAATGACCTTGCGATACCGGTGCTTATATAACTGCAAGGGTCTTTCATGTATCAAATATCTTTCTACCGCTGTACACACATATAAAATTCTCATATATTTACATTCAGTACTTCTTTGAGAGTTCTGTACAAGGTGACAAACAGCACCACAGTAGAAGTTCTACTCCAAGTTAGGAATTTTATTCCTGCCAACTCTCACGCATTATGCGTGAGTCTCACGCCTGGCGATCAAAAATACTAATCTCACTCATTCGCACCAATTTCTCACGCCTATCCGACAAATGCGAGTTTGTTGCTCATAGACAGGAGCCCCTGTCATTGACCAATTCTGAAGTAAATTCAGTAGTCAATTCTGATTTACAGTAGTCTATTATTTTTCAGTGTGTGGACACAGTTTTAATCTTTAATTTTAGATTCGTATTTTCCGTTCAATATCAGTGAGTTTCCATCCGATGAAATAACTTTGCTATTTTCAAGTTGTCAAAACAGCTGGTTGATCGGAAGTCGTCGGGTCGTCTTCGGCAATGCTCGGAAACCTTCGGTAATCTTCGACAACGTTCGGACGTCGTCGGACATCTTCAGAAATTGGGGTAACGTCGGGATTGAAAATCTCACGCAATTGACTTTAGAAAAGTTGGCAGGTATAGAATTTCAAACTCAGAGTGGTGCTCCATTCTATCAGTATGGTGTAAAAATATGTCGCACTCTAGCGTTAGGATCACAGATACGCTCTAAGTTCATTGCCCTCCATAGTAAGTGAGACGCCTCCCGTCTCAAAATGGCCGCTTCACCCGCTGCTTGTTTCTGTAGCGCCCGCTTTGCTTCGGCATCGTCAACTGTCATATACGCGTCGGCCAAATCAAACACTGTTCCCACCTCAGATCTCTGGCTCTGCAACTGTTTGTAGTAACAAAGCTTGTCTGTTAGAGATGATGGCGGTGTTTGTTCCCAGTGTGCTTTTGCGCCAAACATTTTTTGCGGTGCTTTCGTATTTTTATCTCGCCTGGCGCCAGGTGGAAACATATAGTCAAACCATCTGCTGTGCGTATGGCTCGCGGGCTCGCTGCTATGACCTGCCGTCTCTTTCACCAGTTCCTGTGGAACTTTGCTCACGTTGGAATCCGAGATCGGATTTTCCCTTGGTAAGGACTCCATTGAACGAGAAACTCTCTTGTGTCTTGACGCCTTTCTCGGTTCCCTTCGGAAAGCTTCGGAACGAACAAAATTAGATTTGGATCCAATAGGCAAAGGAGTCTCAACCTTGGACTTTGGAATCTTTCCAAACTGTGGCGAAGATGTTTTTGAAGAGAAACCTATTGGCCTTTCCATATTATTCTGTTTTTCTACATCTTTGGAAATACTTGACATTGAGTAAATGTTATCTTCTAATTGTGGCTCTCTCCTTAGAACTGCCTTTTTTCCCCTTTCCGTGTTCTTTCCACCTTGCGAATTACTCACTCCTTCCGTTGTAGAACATTCTGGCTCATTGGTGAAAGTCGAATCATCCCCTGTATGAAATTTTTCACCTTGAAGCAGTTTTTTCCACAAATCCGAAGCCAATTCGGATATTCTGCGTTCTCTTCTTTCTTTTTCTAGATTGCTTAGGTGGGAATCGGTATTTCTATCTTTTGCTGCTTTTCGTTCTGTTTCCGTCGTGCCTTTTTCTGTTTGCTTTTCTAGCTGTAGTTGTTCAGTTGTATCCTTATGCCTGCTTGTCTCTTCTTCGGCGCGGAAATCATCCGCCACTGGTCCAGCAAACATTGGAAGATCGGGCAACTTTCGACTTTGTGCGGTCTGCACATGTTTTAACTCTTTGACTGACTTCGGCTTGTAGTCACCGCTTGTAGAGTTAGTCTGCCTCACCGAATTGAACTTTTTATTCCTGACATGAGTTTTAGTCGGCCATTCCTCATCTGCGTTCAAACTCACTAGTGAACTAGAGCGCCGGAGGAGTGTAAGATTCTCTTGGAGCATTGCCCTTTCCTTCAAAGCTAACGACAAACGTCGTGAATATTCTCTCAAATAGGAGTTCTCCATTTCAACAGCGCTGGTTAAACTACGCATGGATCCACTTCTGCTGTCTTGTGGGTACCCAATAGTATGATTTTTTCCTTCCATAGTCGGGAGTACATAGTCATAAAATACCTTTTTATCATCGAAACCTTCACTAACCGGCGCTTGTATCGTGCTTGATGCACGACGAAGCCGCATACTGTTTAAACAAGCCCGTCGACGTAAATCCTCTTCAGTCGAGCTAGAGCGCCTCTGTTTACCCTTGTGTTGCCTGAAAGGAACGTTTTTGTCCTCATTCAGTTCGGTTGATGATCTTCCTGCGTAACTGTGGCGCCGACCTTCGCCGCGTTCGGCTGTGAATTCTGAGACCTGCTGTCGAGGAGTTGTCAGTTCACTCAGTGTTCTGTGAACTTGAACGTCATGTTTTCCTCTGCTCGTGTCGTCTCGATTTCTCTGTCCATCATCAGTCTCAAATCCTTTGTTCTCTAAACCCACATTTCTTTGCAACCTTCTTTTCCTGACCAACAGTCGTCTTTGTTTGGAACTAACTGATTGCTCGTCTTCAGCCGTGTCATCTGAGTGGTATCCGGATTCCAGAGTGTTCGTCGCCTCATTGGACTCTTGCAAGAGATTCTCGGTCGAAGACATACTGAATATTTACCGTCACTTCACAGTACACTTTTTGCTTTCCTCGTCATGCATTCACAGCATTTTATCCCGAACCGGACCATCGTTTGCAATTGTCAAACGGTTTAAGTGGATTTGGACGGTCCGAGGGAGTTGAATTTGTCATTACTGAACACTGAGCAACAGACGTTTGGCAGGGCACATATGCGGTTATATGCATTGCTGGTACCTGCTGCTGAAATATTAAAACAAATAACGGTGGGATATCCAGTCAAAAAAACCTGTCGTTTCTATGACCCCTTCACTGATTTCTGCTGATTGAGCAGTCGAAATTAAACTGTCGAATTGCGGCTAAAATCTCGGCGTTTTCAATTTCGTGTTATATCATTATTTGGAGGCTGTGTAATACGCGAGCGGGTAAGATAAGTTGAATGGTGCAATTTGATTAATTGGTTGCATGGTTTTAGCGTAATGCCTTTATAATCAAATCTAAGCAATTGCTTATGTTGCTCATGTGTAAGAATAATTCTAAAGCCAAGCTGGCTGGCAATAACTCATCAGCTTACACAGAGCAACGAAAACACCTTAGTCATTTCTCTACCGTGTTGAACAAAAACAAGCTGGTTAATAATTCAAATGGAGTAGAACATTCCAGTTAAACATGTGGAAACCTGTGCTAATATTAATTGATGCTGTCCAAATATCAGTGAAATCGTTGTAAATTTGTCAGTTTAAACTTTATCATGTGTTCGTAAATTCATTTGCAAGTTAAGTTCTTCAGTCAGCATTCTTTATTGTAGCCATTTTTTATTTAAAAAATCGAACTTTTTTCGTTTTTAACATTATTATGATGGGCTCCTGTTACTGGATAGTATTTAGAGTTAATATGGAGAAGTGATATATTAGTGAGAGATTCAACGGTACACGGTTTTCCATGTCACCACGTAGACAAAGCGAATTTGGCTTGATGTTCAACCAAAATATCTCTCTATTAATTATTAGGTCAAATGCACTGGGTAATTCTCCTTTTACAAAAAAAAAAAAAAAATGATGTCCATCGTACAACAATTTTCTATTTCAGTTATCTATCTTCTAGCGACCTCCTGTCGTAAGCAAACTCCTCCCGACAGTAAGCGACCACTTTGTTAATAACCATATTGTATCTTATTCAACTGCTATCTTCAACTACCATTAGGGACTGTGCAATAATTAATTATCAGGAGGGGGCGCTGAAAAATGAGCTTCAAAGGAGAAATTATTGTGTAGTGCCTCCCGTTCGCAAAAGCAGAACTAGTTCAGTCGGCCCCTTTTGATCTCTTGATAATTTTTGCTAACCCCCCATACACCTCCACAATCACTGCCACCGCTCCTCTGTACTAGTGGTGTGTCTACCATATATTGTAAGGAATCAAGAGAAAATGACGAAAGAGAGCATAACCCCGTCTGATATGATAAGAGCATAGAATCTATTTTTAGCGCAGAATCTATATATATGTCGTTCCAAGACTACGACTTGAAGTAATTATTAAAAGTGCGTTTGACATGAATTTATGGGTGTTGATTCTTAAACACTTTCACACCCAAAATCCATGTAGTAATTCTCCTTTGTGAGTGTTATATACTTTCCTACATGTTACTTTGGAGAATTTGGTAGTAGATCAATTCAGTATCCTCAGGTTGATAATTTTCTTGATTCTCGTCACCTGTTTGCTTGACAGTTTATTGGTATTGTGAGGGGAAGTTACATATCACTTCTAGGAGTGACAGATTTAATATCGGATACTCCATTAGCCGTCTACTGCTCAAGTTGTTTTTCCGTAAATCAGTTTGAGGCCGGTAGCTTCTGTTTTCACAAATGCAGAGATGTCACGGCAAAGTTAATATGAGTGCGCAGTACTTTCCATTCAACAAAATTCCGACCTGATATTTTAAAATTTCCATTGGCCAAATGGAACAGTCTCCTTCGCAGCCGTTCTTTGTCACGTCACGCAACGCCCCTTCACTCCGACGAAGGGCTAACGCTCGAAACGTCAGCAACTCCCTTTTACCTTACGGTGGTATAACTTACTTAACTAGAAGTATTTGTATCTACTTGAGATGAGTGTCTATTGTCTGGATTCATACCACCAGAAAGTGTTGTAAAAAGTACAGGCCTGGAAGATTTTTTCAATGAAGGCTTTGTATTATTACACCTAAATGTTTGAAATATTCTCTTATGAGTTGGAACAGTTTTTGCATTTAGCTTTGAACCAAAGTAATAATAGTGAAAACAACTTTCATAGCAGTGTCTTAGAAACCAAGTTGTAAATGTTTTGCAGAAGAAGTTAAGACCGGATGAGCTAGGACAATTTCTTTGCAAAATAAGTTTAATTTGCTTTCTCTTCTTTCTGTGCTTTAGAAATTGAAACAATTTCTGTTTAGGTATTCTCGAGGGTTCCCTGTCTCTTTTACCACATCGTACTGACTTAACAGAACGCCCACGCGAGGGTTGCACGTCTCTTTTATCACATCGAACTGATTTGGCAGAATGATCATACATTATCAGCTAAATCAAACACTTTTGTACCACCTTTACAGTCTATACTGTATTTGAAATTGCAACAAGCAAATTAGCTAAAGTTTGGCTGGCTTTAACGAATGAAATGGACCTACGCGATAGTTTCGCGCGCTGTGGTCGGTAAGATTTTTACAAAACACCTGGGCTTTATACACGTGAATGTGATGGACTGATACACCGTGTTTGCTGTGTTTACGCAACGCCCCTTCACTCCGACGAAGGGCTAACGCTCGAAAAGTCAGCACCTCCCTTTTACCTTATGGTGGTATAACTTACTTAATCAACTCGTTTGCTTTACCCAATTTCCTGTTACCCCTTCACTAAGGACGGCTGCGAAGAAGACCAAATGGAACAGTACCTTCGGGATATCTACCCTTGTAGTGATCTTGTGTGGATCTTAATATCCTGTTCCAGTCGTCATCTATAAAATCTTCCAAGTTAATTTGATCGAATGTCAACTATACTGAACTATAGAATCCGCAACGTTTTTTATTCACATATATTCTATTTATCCGTATTATGGTCACTTTTTATTATTGTGTGTTCCATTTTGAAAAGGTATTTTCATTGTACGCGAGGTTGTTCATAACCAATTTCTGTTTGTATGAGAAAGCTGAAATAAGAATATGTTTGTACATCTCGAGCTCTTCTTCTATTTGTCGCCTAATCGACCAAGTTGACAACAATATATTCTTACTTACGTTACTTAAGTCCAAAGATAAGCGTTGCCTTCTACAGGCTTCCTCAAAACAGATACTTGTACTAACCTATGATTGCTTCTAGTACCAAACGTATAAATCTGCATCGTTTTTGGATCACATGTGTTCGATCATCGAAGTCAAAATCTAATATTTGAAGAGATAGTTGAACCGTGGGGCGATGTCGGCGAGTCCGGTCAATTTATTAGCTCAGTTGGTAGAGCACCAGACTCCCGTGCGGGAGGTCGTGGGTTCAAACCTCGGCCGTACCAACACTCAGGGTCTTAAAATAACTGAGGAGAAAGTGTTGTCTTTGTCATGTCATCTGCAAATGGTTAGACTTTCTAGTCTTCTCGGATAAGGACGATAAACAGTAGGTCCCGTCTCACAACACTGGTTACTGATAATCTGTGGGACGTAAAAGAACCCATGGCACAGTTCGAAAAGAGTAGGGAGTGTTCCCGGTGTCATGGTCTGGCTGACTTGTGCTGTTATTGGTCTGGGCGGGTGGGGTGAGATCATTCATGGACTGAGGTGGCTGCCAGAGGTGCCTTCTATATGCCGATGTACGATCTCACCCTCTGGTTCCTCCGTAATTCAGCTACTAGCTGCAAGTGAGGAAAGTGGCACCTTTACCTTTACCTATTACCCAGGGGAATTGGTCATAACCATGTTGAAGCGCGATGCGTCAGTTAATTCCCTCTTTGATCTTCAGGCTGTTGTATATTCTTCGTAAGATTCGCTCCCCTCAGGGATGTCAGCATTAGATCTCATCGGCTTCAGCCCCTCGACCGAGAGGGGTCTGAAATCCATGTGTGGTATACTGACACAAAGTACACTTCAATGAATCGTATGCCGTGCGGGCAACCCTAAAGAATGGAACCCGGAATTCGGAATCCGGAAATGGAAACAGAAACAAAACCATACTGTAAAAAAGCTTTCAAGTCATTGATTTGAACATAGTTAATCGAGGGACTGCTTTTGAAACCCTGGAAATTTCAAAAGCAAGAACAGTGCAGTGACAATAGATGTTGAATCGACCGTGACCCGGCACAATCTTTTGTTTTTGGTTCGCATGTTACTCGCGAATAAATTAGTGGAAACTTTTGATTGGTTATCCTGCTAAAAAAAGTGCGTTTTTGTGCAGGTTCAAGGCCAAAAAAGCGAACAAAAACATGAACCAAAGAAACTTGTCGAGTTTCATAACCATCCACATATATGAACTATGGTTTGAAGCAAGAGAAAATGAGGCTCCTCAGTTCAATCCAAAAGAATTTACGTTTTCAATGCCTGGAAGCTAAGCGGATTTTCCTTATGTCAGCTATAGCTTGGCCGGGGAAGTGTTACCAAAGACAATGTGTGTCTTCGTTTGATGCATGGCACTGGAGAGCTGATAAAAGTAGTATAGAAGAGAAGATGCTGATGAAAAGTAGACTGAACTAGTATAGTACTTACATGGTTTATTGGACGTTTCTCCGATAAAGTAGGCAAATTGTCATGGGACGCAAAGCGATGGAAATATGGTAGAAAGTCCGTTTCGTAAGAGGCAAGGAATGCAGATACTGGTGTCCGTTTTGTCTTAAAGATAGAGACGTCGTTCTTCTCCAAGTGTTTCTTCCTTGATTATCGTATATGGCTTTAAAAATACAGACAAAGCAATAGGCTAGAGCTGGCTAGAGTGATTTTTATGTTCCACTCTTGTTCACTTTCTCGCACATTTTCTACTGTGGAAGCGATGATTCTCGATTCACGGTGGAAACCAGCATTGTAATTTTTGCATACTTTCGCCGTGGGGACGCTAGCTTTTGATTGGTCAAAAATTATATCCAAGCATTTTTGAAAAACCAAGCTAGCTACCGCTGACCATGGCTATCTCTCCTGAACTCGCATGTGATAAGACATGTGATAAACCCGCGGGTCAGGAGCCCAGGTAATGGGCTCCTCACCCGCGGATGAAACATAATAGCATATTTTAATAAAGCATTCTTTTCTTCGGTTTCAGTTTCCTTTTCCGTTTCCGGATTCCATTGTTTAGGGTTGCCCTACCGTGCTAAGTCCGACCACAAGTTTTTAACATCAAAGACGTTTAATTTTAAAAGAAAGGCAATTTCCGTATTTTTTTCTTCGTATTACGAGTATGAAGAAGGATTACCGCGGCAGAATCCGCAACTGGGTCGTTTTTACGCAGCAAAAGAAGTTGGTGCCTTGGCCGATGTTCTCTTGCATCGCACTAGGCTCGATAACCTAAGGGAGTCGTCTCAATACAGCAGGTATGTATTATAGTTAATTTACCAGATTTTTTTTCTATAGGAGGTCATTCTACTTACGAGATGTGTACGTTGTCGCCTTCAAATAAGGCGATTGTTCTCTTGTTAAGTGAAAACCAATCATTAGTGGTGTTGGCCGGCGTTATAAACATCGGCTTGAGCTCGCAGGGCGTGTACTAAGGTGACTGGGGGGGGGGGGGGGGGGGAAGAGACTTAATTGTTACACCTACAAGAATTCCTTAAAGGCTAAAACCAGGGCCAAAGTTTAACAACCGAGAACCGTGATTTTCCGAGAAAATTCCTTCCGAGTTTCCCTGCATAAAAATCAGTTTACTTAAGAAAAGTCACTAGAAAATTTGTAACCCACTGAAACTCCCTTGGATGGCAACTTTGTGCCCAACACAAGAAAGGGCTTCATGTCTCCCTCATCATCATTATTAAAATTGAAGTGATGTGCTGTCAAGGGCACTTTTGGCCTCTGAATATCCACCGGCTGCTGTGAGTAGATTCCCTGCTACTCCCTCAGTGCAATCCAACGTCCAAGTAAGCACAACTTCAAGTCGTCATGAAACGGTGCCACTTCTCTTTCCGTTACAGATTGAAAGAGAAGTGGCACCGTACTTCAAAGATTGCACTTTTCACATAGTGCAGAGCAGTTTGTCTTCAATTCTTCGGAAGACCGCTCTAAAATTAACTAAATTTCTGTATAACTGTGTCAAGCGTCCAGACGGCACTGTTAGTTCATTGCCAATTCTGGCGATATTTAGTAACTTATCAGAACAGTTTGATCCGCGATCAAAGAGCAAAATAATGTGTCGTTTTGCTAGTTTTCTTTGAATAAACATTTTCGCGCGTTACTTGTGCTTTTGTCTTCATGTAAGCAGAACGATTCAATGAAAACATTTTGACCAGTTAAAAAGTTGTCAAGCCCTATGTTATAAAAGAAATGGTAAACGCAACAGCTGTGCAACCATCGAGTCATGGACGCACTTGGGAGGTTTGCTAAGCACTCAGAAGCTAGCGATGCTCGAGACACAGCCGAAAGCATCTCTTACGCTTCGTGCTTAGCGTCCATGACTCCGCGATGGTTGCACGCTGCATGTTTACCATTTCTTCATTAAGACGTTGTTCAGTTTAGCAGCTTTGTCCACAAACTGAATCGTGCAATGCGGAAAATGACATTATCGATATTCTGGTGAAAAAAAAATTCAAGAAGAGTGCATTTACACCGGTTTTTGAATGCTTGTCGTAAACCGTAAAACCAATATCAATGTTTTTATTAAATCTCATCAATCACAACACATACACTCCTGACATGCACTCAGTCTAACAAATCAATCACAACTAAAAGCAAATACATGTCGTCAGCGCTAAGCGAAAAGCGAACCGTCATTGGTTTTACTTTTAATTCTGGTTGGTAGAGAAAGAGGCGCTAGATTCTTAAGCCAATTTAGTTATCGTAGCAGTGCAAAGCCAAAGCAACTGTATAATTACTTTTGACAGTAAATCGAAAAACGCTCTAAACTGGGCTCCTACCTAAATTACTTAGCAATCTGGCCGGCAGCTACTTGTACCGCGGTATCATTGATCGATGTGTTTCATTGAAAGTTTCTAAGCAAGAGGTGTGATGTATCTCGCGCTATGTATTCTTATAAGTATGTTAATAACCTGTTTACGCACTTGTGTCCTTGATTCTTTAATGGAGACTTTTATACTTATAATACAAGATCTAAAGATAGTTATTTGCATACAGTGGAACAACTGGACTACTTTAATGTTTGCTGATGGTGTGTGGAATGATCTGGACAGTGGGGAACCCACACCCTATGGTTATATAATATCTACACCAATATTAGGTCCTCTAATAAATTCTCATTATATATTTGTTTGAAAGTATACTGATACTGTTAGGAGAAGCTGTGTATCGATCACTTTTGGGAAAGAAAAGTGTATCCTCAAATTTTTGCTACCAAGTTGGAGTTCAGGTGAAAAACTACTAAATTTTGGTTTTGTCCTTTTCATTTTCGCTTTGGCTTCGTCCGCTGTGTCTTTTTTCCTTTGGGATTTTTTCCCTTCTCCGCTGTGTCGTCCTCTCTCACGGGACTCACCAATCGAGGAAAATATGAAAACCCCGGTCTCGAAATGTGCTCATACTTTTGTGACTTAATAAATGGAGGTCCAACCTGCCATCTGTGATAGTTTCCTCGCCTTATCCTAATCTCTCTCATCTTCTCTTCTTCTCGTAGCTGTCTGTCAATTCTTAAGATGTCATCTTGCAGATTTTTCAGCAGGCTTCGCGGAACCTCGAAGCTCTCTCTCAAGCCCAAGTCCGCGATCCAAGTTTCTGATACAGATTTCTCCATCCTTATTTTTGACGTCTCTGCAAGGGGTGGGAAATAAACTTCTTCAACGTTTTTCAGCGTACAAGTTTCTTCCGTATCTTGAAGCATATTTTTCGATTGGGAACGAAATTTTACCACCGCCAGTGATTTTTGATCGCGCCAACTTCGACCGGGTCCGTCGCTTTTATTGCCTTGAATTCCACCGTCCTCGTTGGGCCTTTTCGTAGGTGATTCTGTTCTCGCCATATCCGCCAGGCTTTTATTTGGTTTGCATTTCAAATCATCGCCTCCGTTTATGGTGGGCAGAAAACGCTGCTGCGTGCTTTCAGAGTAGGAAACCATTTTGAATCTCACACAGGGCTTCTTCTAAGAAACTGACTCTTGTTTGAGTCGCGCATAGTGAAGGCTGGTTCGTCGACTTAAAAACAAAACGATACCAGTGGTCAGTGTTCGGCTATAAGTAAATTGAAAAATTCTTTAAATAACAAATTATTTTCAAACCCAATTACTTAATGAGTCCAACAAAGAAAGTTTGAAAAGGGAAGCCCTTTTATAATTCGGCAGAATTGCTACAAATAAATTCGACGCGTGTGTTCTGCTCTAATATCCCGATCAAAGTAAAGCGAGATGTCCCTCTGTGGCAAACTTCTTTTGCTTGCGAAAAGGTGGAAAAACAAAACTGATTGATTTATTCTTTTACAATGCTTTTGTTTAGCTAACATTTTATCTTATAAAACAAACTGCCCCACTGAGGCATTTGCTATCCAGTTGTTTTCCAGTTGACAGTTTTGTTCCGTCTTTTTTTTTTTTTATCTCCGCCGCACTTTTGAATTTAATTGTATAAAGCAGTATTCGCTTTAGAAGATGAAGAAATTCAGTACTTACTACGTTAAGAATGTTCAGTGGTTTAGAGTTTTGCTAAAATACATCGGGTTCACATTGTTCAAGGACACTCACAACGCTTACTATTTTGTTAGAGTATCTCATAACTAAGTCTTCTGGTAAACAAATATACAACTGTCAGTCTTAACCTGAGCATTTAAAATGCAAGCTAAGAGATGAACGGGTGTTTTTGTCTGGAAACTGAACCAGCGAATGTGAGACCAGACTGATCCTTACACAACAGAATAACCTCGTAATAAATTTATCTAGGGGCTTAATTTTGTAAAATTTGTGTTTCGTTATACGGCGTAAAACACCAACTGTTTCTGAAAAAGTTAACCTATTTTTTTTACTCGCCAAAGAAATTTAATGGTACGACCTTTTAGCTTCGAGGAGCCAAAATAATTTTAACACCACTTTTGATGGTGTTGTGTCTCTCAACATCTATCTTTACCATAACTATTTAGTTAATTTACCGCAATTTTGTTAAACCCCTATAGAAACTCTTGGTCACGAAACATGCTCTCTGGATTACCCGTTTAAGAGTTTGAGAGGCGGGAACCAATTAACCTTTCACAACCACTCATCTCATAGCTTCTGTTTTGACAGGTGCACGAATGTTGTCGCCATTAAAGGGGCAACGCTCGAAACGTCAGAAACCCTTAAATCTTACGGTGGTTAAATTTACTTTATAGATTTCTTTTTTTAAAGAAAAAAAACATTCTTCCGCGCGTTTCATTTCCCGCTAACACAGTACCAACTTTTTGCTTTTGAACCTCACACGTTTATACCTCGAGAGATCAATGCTCTTTTCTTGCTTGATAAGCGATCAGTTGTATATATTTCTGTATTTTTTCTTTTCCTTTCTATCAGGAACCGATTACATAGTAATCGGCTCCTGCTTTCTATGTATGAACTCTCTCTGTGATATCTTTTCCTAATAATTTTACAAGGTTATTTCGTCGCCATGGTGTTGGGGTAGTTTTCAGTGTGAATATGTTTACAGTTCGCCACATACAAGTATATATGGATTTTGTGGATCATTACATGCAGTAGAACCTCACTCACCTTTAACACTTTGAACCGACACTCGTTTCTTGAGATCAGGTCTGATAAATTCCCCCTCGTTTTGTCTTAACTGTTCAAAGGTCCGGGTTGAAACCTATTTAGCTTTCCATTTGCATTCCTTTGTTTTTGGTTCTTTGTCTTGGCGCAGGTACCCATTTTATCATTCATCGTCAACTCATAGTTAATAGAGGGTGATGGTTATGAAAGGCGGCAAACTTCAAAGATTTAAACAATATAGCGCGCTCAGAACTTGAAGGTACCTATCACGTGATCGCGAGAGTGCACACTCAAACAAAATGGCGGAAGACTCAGAGGGAATGTTCGTGTGGGGAGACGATTTTGATGTTATTTTAGCCATTCTAGAGGAAGATGAAGATATAGGCCAACAGTTTACATCAGCCATTAATGAGGTAAGTTCAAATGTCGTCTTTCGCGGTCGTGATATCAAGGAAGTGAGAAGATAAACGCCATTAATTTGTAAACATAAGCAAACAAGGCTTCGAGTCACCGGTTCTATAACCATAGACGACCATGTTCTAACGCATTATTCTTTGTGTTTATTTATAGGCCCAGAAGCAAGAAATTATTCGTCATGAATGTGGCAAACAACATAAGACAAGTGGAGGCTACGGAAGGCACAAACTTGCTAAACACAGTCCACTTAGTTCTGTAGCTTCTGTCCAACTCTCCTCAAAGAAATCGTTGCCAGTGCAGTTCGAAATGTAAACACAGCTAAGGTGTTTGCTGATAGTTTGAGGAATGAACTTTACTCCTATGTTTGTTAGCCACTTTCTGAAAGTTCTGAAGAGTTTACCACATTAAGAACATTGTATGATGACTTCTCAAAAAGTGGAAACCTCGACAAGTTTTATAGCAAGTATTATACTACAGTGCCTTTGAAATCTACAACATTTTTCTGTGGACTATCAAGAAACGCAGCAACGCTGTAATCCACCAAAGTAGCTGACAGTATGATAACATTTTGCAAGAAACAAAGAGAGAGATCAGACACAACTAACTCCACTACTACTCTTAAGGAAAGGGAGATAGCTGGCCTACAATACCTTGGAGGGTATGTTTTCATAAACTGTACAAGAAGCATGCAACGGTCAGTTGTAATGAAAGTCAACAAGCCATGGCAATTCTTAAAGCAGGCAAAGTGGAGGGAACAGATAATTCCAGTCAAAAACTTATTGCATCCTTGAACCGTGGTGGACTTTGGAGCATTACAAGGCCTGCACAGAAGATTTTTTTAAAAATTGAAAGCTTGTTCAGACAGCTAACTCCAAATGTTAATTTACAAGGAATAAATCTTGGTGGTAAAACACACAAGGCCATAACTGATAGTGACATACCAGCAAATTTTGATTTTATGGTAACAGATGCAGATGGTCAACTCAAACACCTGTTTACGTGAATTATTGTCATCGATTGAAATTGAGACTCGGCAGTTAACATTGCAAAGGGACTTCGCCAATATCGTTTCCGGAGCCCGCGTCCTCTTGACCAGGGGTCGCCGTTCCCTACCTTTGGTCGAGAAGACACTGGCTCCTGGTTCGAGATTGGGACTTCAATGTAATGGACACCTGCTGTTATCGGCGTTTGTGATTAAAAACGTTAATTCTCCTCAGTTTAGTCCGGAAAGATGGTTCCTACTTTCCACGAAAAGAGAAGAAGCAGACCCCCTCCCCCCTCCCCCCCCCCCCCCAAAAAAAAAAAATAGAACTTGACTGCAGTAATGTTTCTTTTTTGCGTAAGCAGGGATACGGCGATGAATGTAACGGACATAATCCAACTTGAACTAGGGCCTTATGAGGCAAGCGACTTGTGTGATGATCTCTGGATTCTCCGCTTTATGTTTCGTTAGGAGAGAAGCACTCCGTTGTACAATGAAAAATAATAACTGCTCCGACTCGAAGCTTACCATTTGCAGGAAATATCCCGATAAGAAACTGGGGCTAGTTGTTCGAAGGCCGATAAGCGCTAATCCAGGGCCAGGTTGTTCCAAGCAGGGTCAGTAAAGTAACCCAGGGTTAGTGCGAAATTTAAACGTAGATATAAGAGCTTAAAAAGTACATTCAGTTTAATTCTTTTTCAAAAAAATTTGATGATTGTATGCTCGGAAAAAAATACAAAAAGTTATCGTGGAAAATGCTTTTTAATAAGACGAAAAGAATCCCATGTTAAAATTTAACCCTTGGTTAGCGCTAATCGGCCTTCGAATAACCAGCCCCATCAGTAACGATCTCCAGATGTACCGATAGAGTGTGAACTGTTAGTTCGGTTAATATTCCGTTTTGGTACCGTGACGCCATTTTTACTTTTTTTGTAAATTTTGCGTATGAATAAAACGGTGCTAACACCTAACCGCTTTTCTCTAGCGATTGAGGACCGGAGGCATGTAAATACTAGATGATTAGAGACTGCCTCAGTGTAAACAGGTGTAAAACTTGCATGAATCCAAACTGTACCTGTGCAGATTCATTTGGTACCGGTACAGCGGTCTACAGTGTGAACGTAGCCCTAGGCACCTGCTAAGGAAGCTGACTCATGGTTCACGCCCCTAACAGTGTGTCTCTCCCACGGGCAGAGGGACCGGTGGACTGGGCGGCACTTCCCAAAGATATCCATTGGGGCAAAGTTCCTAGCCTATAACTGAGGTATGTTGGTTGTGGAAATAAATTGGTCAACTCGACGTTTCTCGAGCAAACCTTGTGTACACTACGCATTCTAGTCGTTTCTCATTAATTTTTGTTAATGGACTCCTCTACTGGCTCTTTCGCTTTCATTTCGTTAACTCATGTGTACTTGAGAAAAGTGTAATGCCTGCTGGGAATTGCGCAGTTTTCAATGCATTATGGGATAACTTGAAATCCATTGATACTCAAGTTAAGACCAAAGTGGAAGGAAGGATAATTATTATATTTTCTGACAGTATCATTTCAGTTACAATCTACTACAATAGCTTCTTAGTGTACCTACAGTCTTGTTTGAGATAGTTTCCTGAATTCCCGTTGAAACACAATTCCCTCTCCCCACCCCCCTGAATAATGTTCATCACCAGAAGTCAAACTCATGTGCAACATATTGTACACTTTCTGTAGTTCAAGACTGTTTGGAGGAGCAGGGGAAAAATTTTTGTAACAACTTTCTTGTGAAAGAACTGTTTTCAAGTTATAAAGAACCAGACAAGGAACAGGTTAACAATCCCATAAGGCTTTGTCCACTATTGTAGTTTAAACATCCGGTCATTATATTGCTACATATATGCTGTATATATAATATGTTTAAGTTAAATGAATTTTAATTCCAACTCCTAAATCAAAAACTAACCACAAAAATAAATCTCTCATGAAATGAAACAAACTCTATTGGAATCGAATTCAGTTCAGATTCGTGATGAGGAATATTTGGGGTGGCTCAATTTGCCACTTTAGTTTGAATAAACTTTCCATCAGCATTCGCTACCAGGACACTTGGCATTGTGTCGGTAAAAAGCATTAAATATCATTGGTTCATTGATTCCACAGGCAAGCATTAGCCAATCAACGCTTGTTTTAGGGACGGACCATTAGAAAAGTGATGGGGGGGGGGGGGGGGGGGGAATTTTCAGCTTGCACGAATTTTTTTTTCGCTCACTGCTTGTGCAGGAATTTTTTTTTTTTCAGGTGAACCCCTCTGCACGAATTTTTTTTACTACGTGTGAAAAAGTCACAATTGGACCTTCCTTCTGCATGAATTTTTTTTTTTTACCTTCTTCCTTGCATGAATTTTTTTTCTTGGCATTTTCCCTTGCATGAATTGTTTTTTTGGTTTTTTCCCCACCCCCCCCCCCCCCCCCATCACTTTTCTAATGGTCCGTCCCTTAGCTACCTAAAATACTCCAGAAGCCTGGCTGAAGCTGGAGTTCAGTTTCCATAACGTTTCTGTGGTGAGAAATGTGCCTTATGACAATGGCAATGCCCTGAGAGATCGACAATGGACTGCTATCTCTTTTAAAGCATAAATCACTACAAAAAGCACACATACCTTAATAAGCTATATACTACAAATAAAATAATTTATCTAATTATATTCAAAAATGATTTACTAGGGATCCTTGTATAATAATGTCCATTTGCGAATTATTTGGAATATAATATTTGGAATACACTCTAATCGGAATACAACTCTGTCAATTTTAGGTTGTTCCTAATGACCACACTGTATAATAGAGAAAGCAATACCACAGTATAGAGTTGATCAATTTCTGTGCACGCTGCATTCTGTTTCGCTCTCACCCTGCACATGTTGAAACGTTAGTAACACAAAACACAATGTTAAGTGTATAGTAAGTCAGTAGCTTTCAAAAGGGAGGTTACTCTCCAAGGTGTGATCCACCGTTGAAAAAATCGTTAGATCCTCACTTTACAGTAAGACGATCAGTGCCACTGTACAGTACCGTTCGGTAGCTTTCCAAAGGATGTTCGATTCACACTGCAAGATTTGATTTACAGATGGAAACGTTAGAACCACACTCAGGGTTTTCAACATATTTGTATAGTAGTGGACAAATAGAATACTCAGAAACGCCGTTTCTAGCGTTTCCGGGACCCAGGAATCCGTTTCCCAGGCAAGGTTGAAGTTCATTCGATTCATTTCTCTTAAAAGAACCCCTCAAAGAACCGGACATGGAATGGGAAACGACCGGACGAACGGTGGTCGGCCTCCAGCCTCAAACGAAACCCTGCACACTGTATAGTACAAAACGAACCGGCATACAACAGTACTGTTCAGTAGCTTTCCTAAGGACGGTTACACTGCAAGGTTAGATTGACAGACGGAAAAGATAACATATAACAGCCACAGTGTATAGTATAAAAACGAGTACCACAGTACTGTACTGTCCCATAGCTTTCGTGTACACTGCATGGTTTGTTCCACAGATTATTAAGTAAGAATCACACTGTGTGGTAAAACAAACTTTACTACAGTATTTTTTCCACAGCCTTGTATTAAGGATGGTTATACTGCATGGTTTGATCCCCAAATGAAAAGTCACTTTTTGCAGTACCATAGTACCGTGCATTCACTACCGCCAGGAGTTTGCTACCGCTTATTAAAACAGGCTTTCCCTAACACTCAAAACTCACAGGAATGACTTAATAAGTTGACAGTTATTGGTAGCTCCGGATAATGACTCTTTATGGTACCAGTCACAAAAAACGTCCAGCGTCAAATAAATAAAAACAGCGATACTCCAATTACATTTTAGCCACTTAATTGAATTTAGTATCCTACTTTCGGTAAACATTGCCGGGAGTATACTTTACTGTACATAACGATTTTCTCGAAAGCCATAGATACCGCTGACCCAGGGGTTACTGAGGGCTTAATCAATAAATCCGCTGAACATGCCATTCTTCTTCTTGTCAGTCTTTGTTACTCCTTCTGAAGCCGTGGGCGCGCCTGGACCCCCCATAACTTTGAATGCATCTGTTGAATAAAAAAAAACACACTTTCAGAACTTGGTTAATACTTTCACTGCGGACAAAATATGCCATGGTACGAATTCGTGATGAGGACTTTCATGCAACCAAGTAAATACTCTTTATTAGTATATACCACACAAGTAAATAGTGCATTTTGCGCGTTCTGATTTGTTTACTCGGAGGTGATTAGCAAAGTACCATTCACCTTCGAGCAGCCGAAGAGAAACAAAACGGCCTCCCGTTTCGGTTTCCGAAGAGGAGATTATTTGAATAAATGCTAGTTATTTATCTCTTGGGGCATATACTAATACAATAATTCAGCTCAGCGTCACTTCCACTTCGGTGAATAATATTTAATTATTATCGTTATCATCATCATCATCATTATCATCGTCGTCGTCGTCGTCATCATCACCATTATTATAAGGTAAAAGGATAGTGTTATTAAATGGCGGACAGATCAAGTGAAACAAAACAACATGACGCATGCACGGAAAACCTCAGAATAAACAAATAGGTGCAACATATGGAAGAAACGGTGGCAAAGTTACTTTCAACTGCGGTTGAAATGAAGGAGAACTATCACTGAAGGTGCAGTGTAGTGAAACGAGAAAAGACTTTACCAATACTCACCACCACCTTCACTGGAGGAGCCGGCTGAGAGAACAGATGCACAAGAAATAGAAGAGAAGAAACGAAACTTTTAAGATTGACCATATCTAAAAGCTTAAGATAAGAAGTGAAGCCTCGAACTGAAAGATACGTCTCAAATTAAAGAAGAAAATCAATAATAACATATGTTTAAATTTCACTACAGTAGATAACAGAATCGCACTGGACAAAGTGGGGAAAAGTAAGTTATTATATTCCCTAATGTTATCATCTCTGAATATAGTCTAGCACAGCACAGGGAATGGAGTTAGATTGAATGAAACAAGCGATATCACGCAGCTCGTTAAAACTGTTGATCTCAATCGACTTTTTCATGTCCAGCTCTTTCGCTTTCAAAGCTAGAAGAATTGTTTAGGTTGTTAGTCTATAGCTTCTAGCTGGGTTTTTTTCCATTGCTTTGCGGTTAAGCAATGATACGGAGCGTTGCGTACTGTTACGGCTAGTACTGCCGTAAACAAGTCGTTAACTGAGAAAAGCGGATCAGGAGATACGCAAACTATAATCAAACTAAGAGGCACCAAAAGAAAGTTATATATGGCGAATGTCTCAAGCTAGCATCTAAAAAAGGCATGGATGCTTTTGATAGAAATTCAATTTTAGTAAGTGCACGTAATGCTCTACAGCTCAAATTTGTATTGGGACGGTCAGAGATCAACCAGAGCAACGAAATCTCACGGCACCTAATCAAATAAATTGGTGTCTTCGTTAAGTCATCCCATTGGTTGGAATTGGTTGGACTAGCTTATGCACCTCATAAGAGTCCGGATATTTTCCTTAGGAGTGTGAATAAGAGAAATTTTCAAAAACCACAGCGCACGACCTACCGTGTGATACCAAACAAGGTTTTTCGTATAGTATCGGCAGTACCTGATAAGGCGGCTCCTGTTGCAGTAGTAGGTTGTAAAGTCGGTGGATATTCTTTCTCCATTCTTTCAACAACCAGATCAGCAATTCTACGCTGATCTTCATCCTGCGTGTCACTAAACAGTCTCATGGCCGTATCATTCACCTGTTGGCATGTGTAACATAATCAAATTCATTTTTTACGCGGGATGACGTAGTCAGCCAGCGTATAAAATTCGGTAGCGTATTCCTTTCGTCGTCTTGGGAGTCAAAAATTGCCTTGCTTTTTTAACTTTCCCGTATCCCGAGCCCGTCCCGAGAAAATTGTGTGATTTTCATTGGCTGTAAACTCCGAATCACGTGCAAGTCAGGTTGGATTGCACCATGGATATCCATGATCGCACAATCAGCAAAAAAACATACTACGTCAGCAATTTTAAACCAACACATCACGCGTAAACGCCTTCAGGCGTCTTCTTGTTTTAATACGACTGGTTCTGCAAGCAGGCAAGGTGAAACTGATTCCGAGTTCTTATTTATTGGCTACTCGAGAAGGGTAAGATGGGGTTTTTGTTGCCAGCTCGGAATTGCTCACTTTCATAAATTAATTCGTGGCCACTTAACGAATCTAAAATTCCCTCACATCACGCACTACGTGCCATTGTATAAGTAAATTTCTTGATTTCAAAGCTCGTTGCGTTAAACTATGCATGGTTCCGCACGAACGTTCTTTCACGAACTGTTCTTTACATGGTCGGAGCCACGACTAGAAAAGTTAGAGCCCCACTGTATAATAAACGAGAACCACTACGTGGAACTTACCGGGGCCCAGTTGGACACGGGATTGCATAGATATAGCTAACCTCTCGCACCTCTCACGATGGAAGGTTCACTCAATGTAGATAGCTTTGATATGTCGCTCTTATTCTCGATAAGTTTCACGATGGAAGGTTCACTATTAAGTTATCGCTCGTAAATTTGTCTCCGCCAAATATTCACTCTTCATTTTCGCTCATAAACTAGTGCATCGTAAAGGGTTGGGGAACAAAAAGCTATAACCTTTCTCTTGACTGTCCTCCATGCCTCGTGCTTTTCAAAATGGCGGATAAGCTTTCAATGAGCCAGCGAGCAAAAGTAACGAGCCAGCGATATATCTCAGTCAGCGATATATCCCTAACAATGTAACGTTGAAAAAACGACAGAAACCGTCTGCATTTTATGACCGGTGCCAGCCTTCGGCTGGGCCCGGGTAACAAACAGTACCGTAGTTCAGTACTGTTCAGTAGCTGGCCAGCCACTGTTCAGTAACTTCAATAGTGGCCACACTGCATGGTTTCATATTGCTTGACGAAAAATTTACAAGCAATCTTTTAACTACTGTCGCCATGTTCACATTGAATGCATTTTTACCTCAATGATGCATTCCTTGTTGTCTTTGCCAAGAATTGCCTCTACGCACATTATGTCGAGTCCTCCACCAAACAACTGGCTGCATTCATCAACCCACATCTTGTACCTGGAAGGAAAAAAATTATCATTAACTGTATACGTAAGAAAAAATCATAAGTATAGAAGGCTCCATCAAGATTCATGTAGTGAAGGATTTCATTTTCCTTTTCTTAATTTCAAACTTCTACACTTCACAATTTCAGAAGGCCCTCATGTCACTATTGCGGAATCCAGTTTCTGACGAGTGTGAATCAACGTCGCAATTTTACAAAGGGTTTTCTCATTTTTGTCATTTCGTTTTCTGGCAGATGGCTGTTTCACTGTTTATCTTGCTTATCGAAATTTGCCCTGATTGGGGCCCGTTTCTCGAGGGCCCCGATGAATGAATGAAAGAATGGATGAATGAATGATTGATTATTTCAGCTATTTAATTATCACACAAACCTGTCGGTAAGCTGTATTTCCTCTAGTACAGCTGACCCAGTGTTGGTTTTCCAGTTATCAGAAATTGATGTCCTCCTAGAAAAAAAAAATGTATATATACATATATATTTAGCATAAATACTCAGGTGCTTATACGAAATCGCGCGCTCTGATTGGTTCGCTATCTCGGATTATCAGCCGATAATCACCTCGACGAACAAAATGGCTGCCAGTCGTTTTGTTTCGTGTTGTAAAATGCTTTTTCTTTTCTTTTTTTTGAAATAAGGTAAAGACTTCTCGAAGACATTTGCAGAATTGACGCCAATCATCAAATAACGTAAGGTTCATCGGGCCATTGAAGTCACCCATCAACATTTTTGAACAGCTGAGTGGATGAACAAATTCTTACGAAATTTGTAAAATCCCGGGCCCCTTTAAGTGATTATATTACTAGTAAACTACTGGATCAAGACGTTTGCTACATTTTCAACGACCTAGACAAATTGGTCCGCTATCTTACTGTAAAAATACATGTCAGTAAAGTCATAGAGAATACAAACACTCACTTAAAGACTCGGTAGTGTGAGCCGATCTTTTGGATTCTTATATCGCATTTTCCAGGAATAAATGGTTCGGTAGTAGCATAGGTGTCCGACAACGCCACGATGCTTGCTATGTCCTGGAAACTTCGGTGATTTTGCACACAAACCTGCAAAATAAAAGACCAAAGATAGTAACAATCTCGGGTCTCCCGTTGAACTAGTGGTGCATACGAACGCTTTTAAGACGTTTTACCGGTTTTTTTTATTTTTGTATGGGTAGCAGGGTTGGCACAGTGTTGGGGAACAGGGTTGGCGCAGTGTTGGAGAACAGGGTTGGCACAGTGTTGGGGAACAGGGTTGGCGCAGTGTTGGGGAGCAGGGTTGGCACAGTGTCGGGGAGCAGGGTTGGCACAGTGTTGGAGGACAGGGTTGGCACAGTGTTGGGGAACAGGGTTGGCACAGTGTTAGGGAGCAGGGTTGGCACAGGGTTGGGGAACAGGATTGGCACAGTGTTCGGGGACAGGGTTTGGCGCAGTGTTGGCGAACAGGGTTGGTGCAGTGTTGGGGAGCAGGGTTGGCACAGTGTTGGGGAGCAGGGTTGGCACAGTGTTGGGGAGCAGGGTTGGCACAGTGTTGGGGAGCAGGGTTAGCGCAGTGGTCAGAGCGCTCGCCTTCCACCAATGTGGCCCGGGTTCGATTCCAGGCCCCGACGTCATATGTGGGCTGAGTTTGTTGGTTCTTTACTTTGTTCCGAGAGGTTTTTCTCCGGTTACTCCTGTTTTCCCCTCTCCACACACAAAAAAGCCGACTTTTGATTTGATTTAATTTAATATGATTTCATTTGATTTCATTAGTGCTTTACAGTGTCCTCAATTAGTACGTCAGTGTTACATACAGCTGACACTCAAATGAAACAGAGGCCAAAACCCGAGGAGGCACCCTAGAGTTACCCGCCTGTAAACATACAAGGAATTTCAAAAAAGTAAGAAATGTGTTTGTAGTATGTGAAGCGTTCCCGATTTGATGAAACCAAGTGCGCACGGTGGTCTCGGGTAATATCTTAGCAGGCGCGCAAGGTGGTGTCGGATACATCTAATTCTGGCAACAACAGGTCGCGTTCGCCATACCGCGAACTGCGAACAGCATTTGAAGGTGAGTATTTTGCACTTTAGTGATTTCTTTGACTTCAAAGGCATTCAACAGTGCTCAATGGATTTACACGGTACAAAATTTGGCAAGATTTCCGCACAGGTCCCTACTTCATTATGCATGCAGCAGATGAATTGTTTAGGGTAATGCACATGTAAACATTTCTTGTTATTGTAGAATGAAACAGTATGGCTTCAGCATGCATAATGAAGTAGGTACCTGTGCAGAAATCATTTCCAAAATTTGTTTTGTTTGACAGAAATCAGCAACGGGGTCGACAGACTTGAACCAACAGATCAGAATCGCAGAACAGCCAGGGAATCTCATCTCGCACACCGAAAACTCAACGTTCCATGAGATTATGTTTCATCGCCAGATTGTGAGTAGCATACAAAACATTGTAATGACATTAATTGATCATCGCAGTTATTTACACAACTTAAGCAGCTGTGAAATTAAAGCCTCATTACATATTACTCCGCAGTTCAAATATATGGTCTTTCATATATTCATTTGCATCATACAAAACGTTGTTGTTAGAAAGAAAGTCGATTGTAATAGTTTCATATTGCCTGGTTTATGCATAAATAGATCGTAGATCAGAATATTTTCTTACAACACATTGTTCCAATACATTGTTGAAAGTTTGACTATTGTTCTCGTGATGGTTATTGGTGATAATTTTTTTCCTCGAAAATTTCACAAATTTATTAACATGCAATACTCGTCTGTTACACAGAATATTAACACAAGACTGTATGACTGTAATAGATTTCATTGTCAGATTTACAGAAAAATATGTTGACTACTTACATGGATGTCAACTTCAATAAAATTCTTGAAACATCAAATTTTCAACAGTCGTATGAACAGTATTTATGTTCAATGCACATCGTCATCAAGAACTGAGGTATACAATGCATCACTGATCATACAATATTTGCTGAACATTTAACAATTATTCTCTGAAATCGAGGTGAATACCAGATCGGATGCTCCACCATTCATCCATAGGAGACTCGTGAGAACAAGGCAACCTCAATGTGGTGTCAAAGCTTTTCTGACCATAAGCTACAGTAACCATGGTAACAGAGCAATCTATATTTACAAGTCGATTTAGAATTTTTGGCTCACAGTAACCGCAGTCGTTGTAGTGTATAGTTGTCTAGAAGCTTCGGTTTTGGAATACATTCCTCCAGGTGAAGATAATTCCGGTGAAAACTGAGAACAGGAGGCTAGTGGAACGTTGACACGAGAAATATCACTTCCGCAGGTTTATGACACTCTAATCCTGATTCTTAGAATACCGTGTCGCATAACGTAACTGATCCCCTCTGTCCTGCGTGATAAAAAGTCTTACAGGAGATGAATTACAGACCAGGCCCGATTAAGTAGCGTCGTATCATCCAATGAAATTTAACGAAATAAAATGGGCATTGCGATTGGTCCAAATCAGTGTCCAAATCCAGAACGACATGATGAACCTTGATAATTATCAGTGATTTCGGATTGAGTGGAATCATGGATTCGTCGTTAATTAATAAAAGATCAATCAATAACACAATGACTTTAAAATGACTTAAGTACTTCGTACGTTATTCTGTAAACTTGTGTTAGCCAAGAACAATAAAGTAAAAGTACGAAGTCTTGAATGTTACGAAATTATCAGCACAGGTCTGCCACGATGCGACCTAATTTGGTCAAAAAATTGTCTTGAAACTAACATATAGTCAATTACAAACAAATGAACAAACAATATATTCAGCGCCTCTTTGGCTTCCCATAGTACTCCAAGAAATTCTTTTATTATATGGCTAGTTCCACGAGCGGGCAGGGTGAGGCGAATCCTGTGTTCTGATTGGCTCCCCCGAGCGGGCAAGATGGGCCTATCTTGCCCGCTCAGGATTTCCCGCTCGGGATTTCCCGCATTGTCCCGTGAAACAAAACAAAACAAAATGGCCATATAGTACATTATTGACTGATCAAGCTTGTTCGGTCAACATGGCTGGATATAGGTTTCGTTCGTTTTTGCGTTTTTACTGACCTCGACTACGTGTAGGACAATAAAAACGAAAATAAAGAATTTGGCCAAAATGCAACCATCTTAGCTTGACCTCACATTAGTTCGTACTTCGATCTGCGTTACTTGGTTCACGTGCTTGCCACAAAAATATGGTGTAGTCTGAAGTTTGGAATTTTTTAAGCTTATTTTAGTGCGTCAGAGAGTATTACAAAGTACAAAAGATTATTTTCTGAACAGGGGCGACAGATGTTTTTTCTTTTACACAATACGATAAGCTTTGTCACAAAGTTAAGTCAGGTATTACAATTCAGGTGTGCTGATGCTGTTCAGTACAAAGTGCGACAGAACAAAGCTCTACAGCGAGAAAAAACAGACAGAAAACGGTCTGTTAACGGCCTTTGTTAAGGGGTCTTTAACAAGAGAAAAGGATAACAAAAGAAGAAAGGTGTAACGTTGCGTTCAGTCGCCGGAGCTAGACAGACGTCTAGTCGGTTACTTTTTTTGGTTAGGGTACATACGTGCAAATTGATTGTAAACAGCAAAATTGTTGAAACAATACTTTGACCAAATGGAACCATCTCCCCCGTGAAGCTATTAATAAATAGTAGTCAGGGGGTCCTCCCCACATGGGGGGCTCAGTGAAAAATTAGGATTTTAGGCTTTACGTGCTATCTCATGATAGAAAAAAGGTCAGGCTCAATTAGGTATTTGAAAGGCCTTTTGGTGTAAATAATTTGAAAGTAACAAACCTCATGGCTGTATCAATGCAATTGATTTAAAATGACAGTAAAACGGCAAAAGCACTTCTCGCTTTAGGGTTTAGAGACTTTCATCATTACATGGCTGTTGACGTGGACTCGGAGTGTAGCCACTATACGAGCCAGCGAGCTAGTGAGGCATGCGAGCCAAAGCATGCGAGGCAATCCATATTTTGCGAGCCACATATAAAACTTGTGAGCCATGAATTTTTGCCAAGCAAAGATAAAAACAGCGATTTCTCGTAGGCGGGCCGTGGTCCAGCGTGACGACTCTTTTTTTTGAGCTTCTGCGAGGCACTGCAGTCGTCTGTTTGTCACATTCTGTTTAAAAAAGCAGCTATTCAAAGTGGATATGAATTGCAAATGCGTTATAAATAATACCGAAATGTTTGTAACAAGGTGTCATTGAACAAAATCTATTGAAAATAACAGCCTTTGTAGAAGTATGGAAACGAATAATGTAGATTTACGATAAAAAAAAAACTCTCTTTCGTTGAACGAATTATACAATCATATGTTTGAATCGAAAAGTTGAAGCGTTGTAGAGATTGCGAACTAGTATTTCTCGCGTGATTCGCTTGGCTCGCAGATTGTGGTACCCTTCGTGGATGTGAAACCGATACTACTTTTCCGAAGGCATCTGAAAGTGTATTTTTCTGTCATAAATGGCATAGAAAAGGGGACAACCTCGTAGCAGAGTCTACCAGCATGAAACTTTCTTGATTCTCTGTCCCCCCTCCCCCTCCCACGTCGACCGAGAGTTAGCTCCTGTGTTCTTGTGGACTTAAGTATGCCTTTTCTGTTATAAATGGCACAGAGAAGGAGAAGAGGTTGAATCTCGGAGCAGAGTTTACCGGTGTGAATCCTTGTTGTCTCCCTCCCCTCCCCCACTCCCTCCCTTCCCTCCCCTCCCCCCACGCCCTCCCTTCTCTCTCGACCTGGATAGTGGTCCCTCAGAGTGGTGGTCCCTCTCCTTATGTGATTATGAGGCCCTGGCCCGTCTGAGTTTCAAACCTTTTCACGTGTCGCAATTTCGGAAGGTTTGCAGGTCGCTGTCGTCAGTCGCGTGAGCGACTCGTCGTTCGTCCTCATTTCAGCCCCTTTCCTGTCTGCGTTTCAAGGCCATGTCGCTTGTCGGAATTTACCCCTAACAGGGCCTTGATTATGGAAGTCGTGCGTTCCGAAATATGATGGCTATGATCATAGTTCTGGGGGCAAGCAAATTCCATGCACTTTCAGAATTTTAACGTTTTGACAATGATAGCGGACCGGATGTTAAGAAAATGGCATATTAACAAAGCAAATTGTTGCGAGAAAAGTTTATGTCTTTTGCGACTTGGCCGAGACGGTCTGCTGACTCGCAACAGCTATAAAACAGATGGCGCCTTATAATAGAATAACACAGATACATTATGATGCAAGTAAATATATGGAAGACCATATATTTGAACTGCGGAGTAATATGTAATGACATTGATTGATCATCGCAGTTATGTACACAACTTAAGCAGCTGTGAAATTAAAGCCTGAAAAAAACTCAGGCCTGAACGGGATACATTATATACAGACATTCTATTCTATTTCGCTTCGCTCAGCCGAATAGAAAACATTTCTATTATAAGTGGAGGAGACAAGCAATACAACAAATAGTGGAGGGAGCCGCCAGCCACGATCAGGTTTATTCACAAGAATTTGGAAAACGCTGAATACAGGTTACAGGGCAGAGAAAATATCAAGAACATGTCACTCGTTATTGTAAACAGCGAAATCAACGAGAAGGAAAAACCGGCCCCGAGTAAACTGGTCGGCCTCAAGTGGTGTGATATTCACAAGGAGTGGTATATAATGCCCTGATTATCCCTATGGGAACCCATACCAAGCAACCTAATTAAACACCTAAAAGAAAGACATTACATATGGGCTTTCTCACATTGTTTACAAAGTTGAACCGATGAAGTATGGTTTTGTATTACGCCGGAGAACGGAGCGGACAGACGCAGCAGATGGCGGCAAAATGTTCGATTCGGAGGAAATTAGGGTCGACCCACCGGAAATTATAGTTTCACGCCTTCGATCTGGTGTTTTTGAAGACGATAATTGGTGACCTGGTGCAGACAATACAATTTTCGATCTGCTACAAAATAAATGACGATCAAACTTTGCTTCCAAGGAAAAGCCTTGGAATGATTTCCGCACAGGTCCCTACTTCATTATGCATGCTGTAGCCATACTGTTTCATTCTACAATAACAAGAAATGTTTACATGTGCATTACCCTAAACAATTCATCTGCTGCATGAATAATGAAGTAGGGACCTGTGCGGAAATCTTGCCAAAGCCTTTCTCAGTCTCGGTGTGGATGTAAGCTGAAATGCATTTAACAGAGGGATCATCTACTGACGGTACAATTGCAGGCAGAGAAAAGACCGGTTTTGAGTGCTAGATCTTCGCCACACCGCTTTTACGGTAGGGCTATCCCTTGAAATGGCGCCTATCCACTCGAGGGGTACTGTCACAGATGGGCTACATATAAGGTCTCAATGAGGTGGTGACTTTTACAGCTAACGGTTAACATTTTTTACGGCTAACGGCTAAAAGTTTTCCAATATTTACGCCTAACGGCTAATTTTCTTGCCCGTTTTACAGCTAACTTAACGGTTAACCCCATTGGGACCTTCTACATAGGGGTTTGTGCCTCTGTGAGGGGTATGGCTTTCAATCAGTTAAGTCTGGCATATGGTGAAGAAATCATAGAGTTTGGGCCTAGAATAAGGTATCATTTTCCTGGAGACTAATCAGTTGGTTGAAGATTTTAGTCTAGATTAGGAAAACCAGAGAATTGCCCCTCGAAAATGTAATATTGGCAAATTTAAATTCTGACCCGCAAGTCCGCCTTAAGAGAAAAGAAAGCGTCAATAGGTGGGTATCATCGAAAACATTACTGGATATAGGGAGCGATTTCGGGAGATTTATTTAACACAGGGTAGAAAAATTTAGCTGAAATCAGGATACCATGGGCTCCTGCTGAAATACATCGTAAGTCTGGTGTGGGTCGAGGGTTCCTGGGTCCAAGCGACACACCCCTATCCAAAAATTTCCCCGGGGAAATGCACATCCTCAATTAAGATGGTGCTGTATAATTTATATTGTCAACGCGGCCATTTTTGGTAATTTTTTGTCTAGAAGCGAAACCTAACGGAAACTTCTCTGCACGGATGAGGACACATATACCCTAGCGGAAGGGGTGTAACGAAACAATTTTTAAAATCGAAAATCAAAGCCGGAACCAGAAGAGTACAATTCACGCGAATTTACCATACCTTTCCATATCCGGAGTTGCCGTGACCAACTTTCACCACCACGGGAAACTTTGGCGTAATCAACTGAAAAACAAAACAAACACCTTAAAACCCAACACGCAGGCACTTGAGCTTTTTTATGAATCTTGGGGAACAAGAAAAAGAAAATCTACATGTTTGCTTCGCGGGAAATCCCGAGCTGGCAAGATAGGGCCATCTTGCTTATTTGCCCGCTCGCGAAACCAGCTATATAATAAGTTTCGATAAGGATACATTTTTTTTGATAAACTGGCCCTGAACAGAAGCTTTTTTTACTTCTGTTATGTTCCTTAGCCTACTTGATAAGGCAAACAGACAGAGGATTATTGTGCAAAACTGGTCAAATGCACTTGTTTCAAGATGTAAGGAACAACGAACGCCTTGATAAAACTCGGAAAGTTCAAAGGCAAAACATTAACCTTATGTTCAAAGTTCTAACTTTTCATTGTATCACTTGAACGCAAAGTTCATTTAATGTCTTTGAACTTTCCGAGTTTTAATATATGGCAAATGCCACTTGAGAAGCGTCCAAGTTGTTGCCGGTTTTCTTTTCTCTGCAGCGGTCATCGGAAACTATTTTAATTTCGGCTAACTATTTTAATGGTTACCATGCAGCTTTCTGTGAAGCTAAGGTTGCCAGTCCTGTGGCATTTGGTTAAATATTTGGAATGATCTAGCCGTTTCTGCTGGAGCTAAAGAAACAGCTACACAGTATATAAAAACAGATCATTAAAAAATACGTTATTTCAATTTAACAATACCTTGCCTTTCCGCCGACACAATATGAGATATTTAAGATAACGAACTCTGATAATTCTATAACCCTTATTGACTACCAAGATAGAATATTGGTAATACAATATAGTTTTTACTTTTTTGTCTTTACGTACACGCTTCAGGCGATCGTATGGCATGAAACCATGCTTCAAGCAGTTCAAATTAAAACTTCGAGCTGAAACTCAGACTTTGGGATATCTTTAAAGGGGAAAGTGGTGGTTTCAAAATTTCGTGTGGTTCCGGCAGTGAAACAGTATTGATTCACTTTTGATAAACATGCAGTACAGTCCTTATTATCCAGTGAATGCAGATTTTTGGTACTTTTTATTGCACAATTCTTTTTAATTGAGTTTTTTTTGGAAGTTTAGAGATACCCATCGTTGTGAACTTCGTCCTGCTGTTTTCTATAGTGTTATTCAAATAACAAGAGTCGTGCATGTCAGAAGATGAACCAGGAGAAATATTCACAGGCAACGTAATAATTTCATGCGATACTTGTTCGGCTTTGCGGTTTGGAGGCCGCTATAACGAAGGATAGTCAGTATTAATATATTTCAAGTGTGCGCGATTCACTGCTCAGAGACGACAGGAAATTGATATTGCGCAACAAAACAATGGCTGGAATTCGGCATTCGAAAGATATTCGGTAGATTTTCATTATTTAAATCAAATAAACAGAAATTTCATCACACTGACTTGTAAACATGCTTCAAAGTTATAAAACACACAAGCAAACGTGATCCGGCGCATTTGTTCATTTGTGTTGCACTATAAAGAGTGCTTTTGAACTTCTGCTGCACTCTTGCAATACTCGACATTTAAATTTAAATACGGAAGAAATGGCCGAAGTTCTCAATTTGTTTTTAATCAGATGTTTGAAATTATTAGAAAAAGGGTAAAAAATGCTTGAACAAAGGTGGGTTGAAAAAGCAACTTTAGAGCGAAGTGCATGAATATATAGTATACATATCAACATCAAAAGAACTTAATCACGAAAGGGTTATCGCATAACTTGTTCGTATTCAATGCCGCCGCGTTATCTGTGGATCATAAACAGTAATTAAGAAAAAGATAATTATTTTCTATACATTATTGTGGCTTCAACCCCTCGAGCCGCGGGGTGGTACAAATAGGGATTGTGATAGGTCAGTAAAGGTAGAATTCAATACTCCCTCGCTCTATAAACGGAACAGCTGAGTAGCAGATAAACGTACACACTTGAGAGTAAAGTACCGTGAAGATTCTTGCCCACCTCAGTGTAAAAACACTTTGAAAATCCCATTTAGCACCCCAAGAGGTGCCAGATGAACAGTGCTATATATTAGCGCTTTAGCTCAGGGTTAGCAGCTTTGGCAAAACTCCGAACACGTCAACAATAAAGGTCCAATATGTGGGAAATACAATTAACCACCTGAATCAAAGGTCCATTTCTGAAAACAGAGCCAAAATAAAGCCAAAACAGTTAGCAATACTGAGCTTTGAATTTCAACTTTTTTTTTTTGGAATCGCCTTACAGAGTTTCAGAAGACTCTTCAAACGATGCTCTTTGCTCACTCTTGCACTGATTTACTATAAACGATTCTAAACATCAGTGGTATCACGAGCTCAGCCACCGATGTGGTAAACCTTCGATGCTTGAAATATTTCCACAACGCGGAGCTTTCCTAGCTTTCTTTCCGTTCGTCGCTTATCTTCCCAATCACATCTTCCAAAAATCATCATATCAGTGTTTCACCATGCGTGCTGCATTTGAGAACGAGCTGAGCTCGCGACTGACAAGGCCGCAAACTATTCCCCGGTCTCGCCCACTCCTTAACTAATCCCGCCACACGCGATGAAGATCTGAAAGTAAACCATGATAATGCGTTGAAAGAAGTGACAGAGGATATGAACTTTTGGTAATCGCTGTTTTTTTTAACCAGACGCATGTTTTCGTTTCTTATTGTTAGCTGAAAAACAGGCGGTTTGTAGCATGTGTTTTTAGCGTTAACGACCGATTACAGCTTGCTGATGGCAAGTTTGCATTAAAGACCTCCATCGTTTTTAACGAAAAAAGAAACATTGGAAGTGCTTTAACGCCGCTTGGTTCATGCATGAAAATGGGTGACATATTTGCTATTACAGCGACTCAACCGGCTTAAACCCTCTTAGAACATGCTAGACACTATTGCAACATTCCTTATCATTAAACAAAGGGTAAATATTTTTAATTCTTCGCAAACTCTTGATGTGAACACCGTTTTAGGGAATTGGGATCACGCTTCACCTAAGATTCCTAAATTTGGAATGCTCACGTTAATGGGGTTTTATTTATATAACAAAGCAATAGAATTCCACACTTGACAAATATTCAGTATTCATTGATTGCATGATAAATTGCGAATTGCTTCCAGTAGGAAACGGGTTTTATTTTTCCCTCACGGATTGTAATAAAATGACTAAGTAATTTGCCGAAACCAATTCGTCTGCCATAGTTGAGACGCAAATAATTTTAAATCCGTTTCCAAGGAGGGTTTGTATTGTAAATTCCCAATTGCGCTCTAAATACCAGAGAAACCGTGTGGTCCGCTGACAGCCACAGTAACACAAGGTGGTGCTTTTGGGGAAATAGTTGGTCATTTATGACATCATCGCCTCTCAACGTGGTCGCATTTTTCATGTTTGGCGACGCCCCGTATCCGGTGTCACATTCGAGAGTGTAAAACGAAGAGCAAGCGGTTCATGAAACGAAAGACGCCGTGTAAACCACCGGAGCAGCGACCTCTGAGGACGCTGTATCTTCGTTGAGTTCTTTGCTGCAAGGGTGTTTTATTTAGCTGTACCAAGAAGTAGAAACATGATCAAGTGTTGCTTTTTCGGACTGTTGCTTATTTTAACTGCTGTCATCCCTTGGTGTCGGGCTTGTTCTTGCCTGCCGAGTCACCCACAAAGCGAATACTGCTCCTCCGGTTTTGGTAAGTTCTTATCGTACTCGCCGAAAAGAAAGGACATTCATTCGTTTCATGTTTTTTGGTCGCTCGCTGCAACAGCAATTTACATGAAACATGAACGTTATGATGCGTGCTTTAGCCTGCCCACTCATTGAAGTACGTGTTAGAGATCACCTTGATTCATTGCGCCTTAGGTGTTAAGATGCTCCTATGTTGGTGTCAGCTTTGATTACGCCCAAAGCGCAGCCAAATCAGTGTCGGCCTTGTAATTACAAATTTCTTCTGCACTTAGGTCGTTTGGCGATGCGTTGCTTTTTTATTTTCAGTTTTTCGAGGTGCTACACTGTCCTCAACACGTGAGTTTCGTTTTCCTAGCTGGGTTCTATTTCTCTTCAAAGTGGGGGTCACACAGTTTTACTCTCCTTTGGCCATCAAAACAATGCGTCCAACTGTTTTATGAGATGTTTACAAATCAAATTGTCGCTCATAATATTTCCACAACCCAATCCGGAGCTTCATTGTCGGTCTTAGTTAACAGAATTTGACAAGAGTTCTGTGTTCCAGCTATGTTTTGTATTGAGCCCCGTAACGCTGTTATTTCTGAAATATTCAGTACCCCCCGTGAGGATGAATACTCTGGGCTGCTGAAGTTCGTCTTTAAATATCGCGGATTAAAAACGGACCAATTTATAATTAATTTCAGCAATTGAGATTTCTACGCGACATGGGTTCTTTGTCCTCCTCAGCAATAAACCAAATGAAGATAAGATAAAAATTTGCAGAAGCTCGACCATTTCTGTTCAGGTTAATTATTTGTAAACAACCACATTTTTGACTGATCAGTTATGATCCACTTACATCGGCGTGTATTTTTGAGCTGAAAAAAAACCATCGAGTGTCTCGCCCTCTATATTCAAAGAGATTTCCAGACAACAGACATAATAAATATAAGGGCTGGCAGGATATCGGATTACTTTTAAGATAAATATATCTGACCTTTGGGTTCTATCATCAGAGATATACTTTGTCAGGAAACTTGAATCGTACCGTTTTCGCTTCGGCGAAGAATTTAAATTAAACCACAGCTGCTTACTCTCTGCTGCTTTTGCTTGAGAGAAATTATGCCCCGTCATTTGCGTACAGGAATATACCCTTTAAATTAAACAACGAGAGATAAAAAAATCCAAACCAAGACTCGTGCCGGCCTAGAGGCCTGGGCAAGAGTAATAAACCCTGTAGTGAGATAGACTTTGTCAAAGTCCGTGTGGTCTGTGGTCTGTGGTCCGTGTTCGTGTGGTCTGTGGTCGTGGGGAAACTTCTCGCGACACCGTCGTCTCGCTTTGCTTGCTCGCATTTGTGCCCAAAGGTTGACTTTTGTGCAAGTCTGAAAAGTACATAGCCCGCCCGTCTACCTTCTAATTTTTCCCCCGGAAAGCTCTACTAGAAAAAGGTTCGAATTGCGGCTAATAACTAGCTACCAATTTAGCCTTCTTTCTTGGTTTTTACTCCGAGGACAAGGCTGCAGTTCAATCGCACTGTAAGTGAAACAGTTCTATCAAGGAAGACAACAAAGCTGCGGTGGCGTCAACCAAATCACCAGGTCATAAGTCGGATAGAACGTTGCAACAATAAAATAGTCTCAAAACTCTAGTCTGGTGATTATTTCAATAAATTATGTTAGATGAATGTATAAAGTCACTTGTCTCTAAATGCGGAATTCAAGAAAAAAAAACATGAAAAGCGCATTAAAAAATTCCTCGCCAAATACTACGTCAGACACCAAAGAATGCCGGAAAAAATAACGATTTCTGACAAAAATAAAAGCATTTAACGCTTTTATATCTTTACAGCGGTAAAAAATAATGTGGTCGAATTTCGAAAATTTCCTACTTTTGATCTTGAACAGTTGAAGTTAGCTTCAACCATATAAACCTTTTAAAAGTTAAATTATGCTGAGAAATAACACATACAAGAAGGTTTGTCCACTTCGTAGATTGCGGTTGTCTATCTCGATTTCCCGAGTTGGAATTTTAAAAGAAGATTTCAGATTTTATGGGGGTTGCTTCGCCAGCTTGACCTTTCACCCTTGAAATAGGATCCTACTTCACATGTCTTTCTACAGAGCAGTGTAGCTGGACAAGCCTTGGATAATTGCTCTCCGCCCTTTCTATTTCTTGAGGTGTAGTGTTGACTTGTACTGATTACCAAATGAATTTTGGGACATAATGTTTATTTTGTCTTGGACTAAGACAAAAAATGATCTTTAAATCGGAATATTGGCAGCTCACTTAACTTTTACTAAAAATTGCGTTTTTACAAGATACTTAGGAACTGATCAGTTCCCTTTAGCGTGCCACGTCAACACTGATATCAGACAAGAACACTCAACTCTTTAACCACATTTGCGATAACATCTTGATTTTCGATATATTGTTCGATTCATAGTCATTAGGGAAACCATGCAGCGTGACCATTCAATGGAAAGAAGTTAAGAGTATTGCACTGTGAATAAATGAGCTTTGATAACCTGGTTATCTAGCAGAGTGCAGATAGATGGCACTTACAACAAGTTGCAAAATTGTTGAGACTTCTTATTTTAAAGCATTACCCAAATAAAGCCTTGGTGATTTTCCAGTTCTCCCCTCTCTTTCCCCATGTCAATGCTGTCTGTGTTAATGCCCTAAAAAGGTCCGGTGTCTCAAGTAATTTTGCACCTTTCTGTAGCTTAACATAAAAATAAAAACTGTAAAGGCACGATATGGCACTGGAAAAAAAAAGAAAACGCGTCTATTAACATATGCACATAGTGTAGGAATAAATGACAGCAAGTGCATCCATGTTGTTAAAAGCTCGAGAAGTTGCTCTTCCTTATTTGCGATATGAGAGTCTTGAGATTGTTTGCTAGTTTCTCCTTACTATAGAGCGTTTTCACATGACGTCACAGCAGCCATATTGGTGTTCCAAAACAATGAAACGGCGGCCATGTTGGTGTTCCAAATTAATCCTCTGGGAGTTGAACTCTTTTCTTATGTAAAACCTTTCTTTTGTTCCAAAAAATTTGCATGGCTGCTGGCCACGTGAGTGAAAACGCTCTACATGAGTAACTCTTAAGACCAAGGTATCTTAGCGAGGGCCAGCCATGGGTAAATGGGTCACTAAATTTGCGACGCACAAAGTCAGTCTTAATTGATAAGTGTGGAGTTACTTGAGTGAACAGTTTTTTTATGTTCAGTATTACAGCATCAAACTGTTCCTGCTTCTCAACCAAACTACACAATTTCGAAAATGAAGTTGAGTTTAAATTTAAAATCCTACGTTTCTTCGTTACTTCCTTAGTGATAAGAGCAAAAGTCCTTTCGGAATCCACCGAAGAACCGCTGGAGACGGAACCTCCCGAGGCTGCCCTTTTAGAAGACATCCCCCCGGAATTTATCCAAGAGCAAGTGTACACCTTGAGGATCCTTAAGATTTACAAAGGGGAGGCAGACATCAATCAGACTGCAGGAGTTGAGGTCCATGGATCCCGAGAACGCACTCTGAAGGCCAAGTTGTACTCTCCAGCTCGCGCGTCGTCATGTCACGTTCCTTTACGCAACGGCGTAGTTTACTTGTTAACGGGGCAAATTCTGAACCGACGGTTACGAACCGGGGGGTGCAACTGGCGGACCGAATGGGCGCTGATCACGCGAAAACAGAGGGCGGGAATCCGACGATTTTACGGCGAGAACTGCATGTGCCAAGTGGGAATGTGTTTTGGAGAAACTTGTGGCCGAATGTTGAAAGGTTGTCACAAGGTTGAGTGGGGTGCGCCGATGAAAGAGAACTGTAAGAGCAGGCATTCGTACTGTTTGAGACACGGTCGCGCATGCGCGTGGAGAGTCAGTTACGATTATAGGAGATGTCTAAAACAAATCCCATGATAAATTGCGAGGCTTGAAAAGGAAAAGCCTTTAAGAAAGCGGCAATACGCAAGCGCACGCCGCTTATGGAAGAGCAAGAACACCGTTTGGGCTGGTCTATTAGTTTGAAGAAACCATGACACAAACTAGAGCATTTTGCTAGAATAGTTTATCGCAAACAAAGCTTTCTTCTCATATAAGGGCTCGACTCAATCCATACAGCATAACCGACCAGCAATAGGAGAAAACATACGTTAATATTCAGTGTATCGGTCGTAAAATATGTAATTATTTCGGGTTATTACCTGGGAATACCAGTGAGATGCAGGACGATAGCTACATCATAAGATGCTATTAAGAAAACAGTAACTTTGAAAATTGGTATTGTGGGGCTAGTTTCTAAAGAAACTGGTGCTGCGTCGGTGGGCAATTGAAACACAAGAAACTGGGATAATCAAATAAGTTGAAAAAGTAATTGGTACCACCGTAAGGCAAAAGACAGTAAGCCCTTAGCTCTGACGAATGGCTAACGCTGGAAACGTCAGCACCCCTCTCGTTTACCTTACGGTGGTACAAATTACTTTATCAACTTGTTTGATTACCCCAATTTCTTGTTTCAAAATTGGTAGCCTTCACCGCTACGCGTAGCCTTTGAAGGCGAAAATAACGTCGATATACTAGCCAAAAAGTCCGTTTTACATTGATTCCGCATTTCACTATTAAGATGAAAAATGAAAATCAACAGAGTCATTAAAACAGTCCGTGTTAAACGGTTTAGCATTGTATCCATTCAGTAAAAAGGTAACGTAAAAGTAGGAGGCGTTAAGAAACGGCACCGCCTTTAAAATGAAACTGTTTTTACTATCAGCGTTTTATCCGTGGAAAGCTGAGAGCTGGTAGTAAAGAAAAGTAGTCTGTTCCGGGCATACAGATGCTAAGAAGCGAGCGCCATCCGAGTTGGACTATACTGGATGATTTTACACCATGAATTTGCTGAAAGTAGATTCTCTGCCCGGAATGGTGTCATCCGTCCAGTTATCAGCTCACGCCTTGGCCAAGAAAAACCCTTTCCTGCCACTTTCTATTTAAGTTTGCTTCCAGTTAGTTTAAATTTACGTAAAGAGCAAACTGCAAGGTATTTTTCTTTCGCAGAGGTTAGTTTTCTCAAGGACATCTTTTACTTCAAAAGCTAACAGGTTAACAAATTAAGCACATGTGTTGCGTAATCATCAGGCAGGAAATGAGTTTCACCAGTTGGATAATCGATTTTTCATCTGTTGTCCTTAACCTATGTGCTACTGTGCAGACAAAATCAGCATCTAGAATAAACAATTTCTTTCTCGAGTTCAATCAAAGATTGACTTTAGTCGTTCAACTTTTCTTGGATCTTTTATAAATGCGAAATGCTACTTAGTTAATCTCCCGGGGGGAGGGGTACTCCTTTATGTAGGCTATATAGGTATGCGCGGCCCCAAAGAGTACGGTTTTTTCAAGCGTTTTGGTCATAAATAGATTATCGATTTTTGCAGTCTAACCTTGAATTCTTCTTATTTTTTTGGAAGAAGCTGCTTCTTCATCCTACCCCCCTCCTTCCAACCGCGCTTTGCAGATAAACATTTACTTCAACATTGGTCTGAACCAAGAGAAAATGACCTCATTTTCTCTTGTCTGAGCTAGGGAAATAACTATAAATAAGGTCTGAAAAAGGTGATTGATTTTAAGAGTCAGGTCATCAATAGGATAGGGTAAAACGCAGATTTTGATCATAAATAGGGTAAAGGTTTTGGAAAGCGGGCCGCACACCCCTACCCAAGTTTTCTAAGATTACTCCCCCTCCCCCCTGGGCATAATCTTTTCGGTGTTTTGAGTTATGTGGCCGTGTGCGTTTCTGGTAAACTCACCATATAAAATAAAACGCAATTCTAGCTCAATTTCAATCAGAGATTGACTCTTGTCGTTTTAAAAAACTTTACGAACACAAAGATCCTTTTATGAGTTACAAATAATACAAAATCTTTTGGTTGATTTTGATACTTGGTGTTGAGCTCCTGGTACTTTTCATTGAGAGTTTGTGGTTCGATATTCTGTTACAACTGTGGTCGAGATCATGAAATAACACGCGTTCAAATTAAAAGGCATTGAACAGTTGAGGTTCGTTTCAGTAGATTTCATTTGTAAACTGCAGCTTTTATATCTATAATAACTCTCTTTAGTTTGAATCAGGAAAATCTTTCAACGTGCCGGAAATGACGTCATGATTGACCGGAAGGAAAATCCATCAGACCTAGGAGCATTAGGTCACGTTTCTAAATTCCGAGGCTTTCTTCAGACAGAAGCGTTGACATTTGATATTACTCATTTCCATCCGCTTAAGAGCGTTAAAATCTTGAAACCCCGACAGCAACTTACAAACCCTTGAGAACCATTGCTGAAGAAAGAACAAAGATGGTTCATGCATTGTGGATTTTGTTTGTTTTGAGCGTCGTGTCATCGTGCGAGGCGTGCTCGTGTTACTGGATACACCCGCAAGGAATATTCTGCGGTTCAGATTTTGGTAAGTCATGCAATTTGCTTGCGAATCATAGCGTCAACCGCAATGTGCTTTACTTTATCTGAAGCTTGGAGACTTAACCGCCAAGTAGTGTGATTTGGTGATAACTGAGGGGTTATCTGTTTTCTTTTGTGATGGAATGGCCTTTTATGTCAAGTTGTGCATGTTACAACGTAGCGTAGATACTAAAACGAGGAACCACCCAAAATGACCCAAAACGACCCACAACCATCCAAAACGACCCACAACGAACCCAAAACGATCCACAACGACCCACAACGACCCACAACGAACCAAAATATTGAAAAACGACCAAAAACGCCTTTGATAGTTTTTAACCCTTTCCTTCCCAAATAGCCCTACAGGGCTACCTACGTCACGCGATCAAATCAAGCAGGCCTCCCTCCCTGAAATAGCAGCCCATTGGAGTCTGAGCACTAGTTTAGCGAAGGAAAGCATTTTGTTTTGCTTTCCTTCGTACACGTGTTTAATTTTCGAGTTTGGAAGAGATATTTAGTACTTTTTTTAATTCTCTTGTTTACCTTCGGGGTATTTAAATATGGCGGTTGCTAAGGAAAGGAGAACGTACACTTTAGACGAGGTTTTGGAGCTTGTAGGCAATGAAAGTGACCAAAATTCTGTCGATGTTGTATCGTCCGAGTCTGAAATGGAAGATGATGGCTTGTCAGCAACGTTTCCAGCGCTTTCAGAAGGCAGAGAAAGCGATGTTGGCGAAACTCTGACCTCTCAGGGAAAGAAAATGACTCGTCTACGGAAATTGAGTTTGATCGCCGCGAAAACATAAGAAATCAGCGCCACGAGCGAGCAAGACAAGCTCGGCAGCATACTGTTAACAATCGTGGAGCAAACAGAGGAGGTAGAAGAGGTAGAAGAGCGAGGAGAGTTCGAGGCACACATGCTGCTCGACAACCTGCTGAAATCCAAGATGGCGGACAGCAGTATGTTTGGTCTGAACAAGCAAGCAGAAGAACGCTAAAGCTGTTCAACAACTGTGGTGGACCGACAGCCAGAGGTGAAAGAAGGGATAAGACTGCTCTGGAGTACTTTGAACTCTTCTTTGACCAAAATGTTTGGAATTTGCTTGTGACAATGACAAACTTGAATGCTCAGAGAAGGAGAGCTGGTGGAGCTGATGGTGGCACCTGGAAAGATGTAACAATTCAAGAAATGAAATCTTGTTTTGGACTGAATATTGCTATGGGTATAGTTAAAATGCCTGAAACTACAATGTACTGGCAAAAGAAGTGGTTGATAAACGTGCCATCCTTTGCTCAGGTGATGTCTCGAAATCGGTTTTTCCAGATATTGAGGTATTTACATGTATCGGATGATGCTGTTATTATTCCTGCTGGACAGCCAGGGTATGATAAATTGCATAAAATTAAGCCTTTCTTAGGGTTGCTGTTCCCTAATTTTGAAAAGGCATATAATCTGCATCAAAATATTGCCATAGATGAGTGCATGATTCCATGGAGGGGGCAGTTGTCTTTCAGACAATTTATTGCTAACACTGAACCCATCCGGTTTGGCAGCAAAGTATGGGTGCTGGCTGATTCAGAAACTAAGTACATTTATAGGCAGCAGCTTTACATAGGGCGAAATCCAGGGGAAAGGGCAGAAGTTGGATTGGCAACTAGAGTAGTGAAAGAGCTGTGCTCTGGTTTGGAGGAATTTGGCCATCACTTGTATACTGATAATTTTTATACAAGTGTAGATTTGTATCAGTATCTTTTCGAGCACAAAATTTATGCCTGTGGTACAATCAAGGCCTCTAGAAAATTTTTTTCCAAAGGAAATCGTATTTGAAAGTACAAGAGGGGTATCAAGAGGCACTTACAGGTGGTGAATGTGCGGTCCTCTTCTTGCTGTGGCTTGGGTTGACAACAGGGCTGTGTATTTTTTGTCAACTATTCACCCGCCTGAATTTCCAATTCGTGCAAGTAATGAAGCTAGGGTTGTGAGGCGTAGGGGAGTGGGAGAGGGAGGAAGAAGTGGTGAGGTGTCTTGCCCACCACTCCTCAAAGATTACAATAGTTATATGGGTGGGGTAGATCAAGCTGACCAAATGCTACGATACTATACATGTATTAGGAAGACCATAAAGTGGTATCGCCGCATCCTATTTCATGAGATAGAAGTAGCAATTCACAATTCTTTTGTGATTGAATGTGATGATAGAGGGGGTACTAACAGGGCTATTAGGAATGCTCTGGAGTTTAGAGAGGAGCTGGCAGAATATTTAATTGGGGACACACACCAGAGTATGAAAGCCATAAGCCTCCACAGAATGAAGAGCTGAGACTCACAAATGTGGGAGTGCACATGCCAGAAATGCTTACTGATCGAGGCAATTGTGCAGTCTGCAGCAAAAAGATCAGAAAATCCTTCAATGATCAGTACAAGGATGTCCCTAAGGCTAGAAGACCTGCATTGCCATGTGCCACGCCCGAGTGTATTTTGCAGTGTCTGCAATGTTTATCTATGTTTGCAGAAAGAACAGAATTGTTGGAGAGATTACCACAGCAAATTAGAGTATTGGAGATAGGCTTAGTGTATAATTGCTTTTTGTCCAAAGTTTTCAGGTTTTGGTTTGTTATCCATGCATTGAAAAATCAAAATTATACTTTTTGCTAATTAAATTTTAATTAATTTTATTCAAATTTGATAAAAATTAATAATAGCTTTGACTCCATATCATGTATTAAGGTTACCATCAGTTAGAGAAACATTAAAGCTTCAATTTGAAGTGTAATGTGTTAGCTTTTTTTCTTATTGAGAAACTTGTGAATGTATTTTGTGGAGGGAGTTTTCACCCTCTAGTTTTCACCTCAGGAGCCTGGGAATGAAAGAGTTAAACACTGACTTGGATTGTCTTGGTTGACTAAACTCATCTCCAGGGTTCCCCGACAAAATAAAATAACTGGAAAACAAAAAAAATTTTCCGACGAATTTCGAAGTTGATCCGAACACTAACGAAAATTTCCGATGTCGATTCGAAGACTTTTGGAGTTGAACCGAAGTTTTCCTAAGATTTTCCAATGTTAGCCCTAACACTTTGGAAGGTTTCGGATGTTTACCTGGGGTATTCTGAAGACGAACCGAGGAGGAATTTTGTTGAGGTCGAGCGAATGCCTATACTTATTGTTTTTTCGTGAGCCTCGAAGGAGGAGGGGGGTGGTGGTCGGCATGACGAGGGGTGTATCTCCAATTATGAAAATGCCTTGTCTTAGAATGAGTCCGCAAAGACAGCGATTTGTTTTTTCACGTGATCTGCTGTTTGCTCCTTCTCCTTGACCCCCGAGGAGACTTCACACTTTACGACTTCCTGAGGCAAAGGGAAGAGCCACGTAACTCCATTACAATTACAATTTGGGAGAAAATACAGATTCAATCATTGCCACGCATGCATGCGTAGTCGATGATGGCGGACTTGCAGGAAGACCAAGAACATATCTCAAGTATGGATACTTTATGTTTGTGTTTTCATATGACCGCTCTGTAAAAATGTTGTCCGAAGGTCGTACGAATGTCTCCGAAGATTTTCCGACTTTTTTCGAAAATGTCCGAAGATTGACGAGGAAGATCCGATGATGTTTCGACTTAATATCGATTTACTTTCGCTCATTCATGGCAAACTTGTCACAAAATGTTTCGAAATCGATATCTTAACATAGGGGAGCCCTGGGGACGAGTTTAGTCAACAAGTCAGTGTTTATAAAAAACTATCAAAGGCGTTTTTGGTCGTTTTGGAATATTTTGGTTCGTTGTGGGTCGTTGTGGGTCGTTGTGGATCGTTTTGGGTTCGTTGTGGATCGGTGTGGATGGTTGTGGGTCGTTTTGGGTCATTTTGGGTCGTTTTGGGTGGTTCCTCGTTTTAGTAACTACGTACAACGTAGGCCTACTCTTGACTTCCTTCCCGTCCAGCTGAAGACAGGGATGGTTAAGATATTACACTGTATTGAACTTGATCAAACCTACGTATTTGACTCGTAGGGTACGCTGATTGTACTCATAACAAAGACCAGAACAATCTCAACGAAAAGAACGCTATTGTGCAATGATAAACGTTTGGCTTACTGCAGTTTGCGAAACGAAACGATTATAAAAACCATTTTATAGAAATTTTTTAAAGTAAACTACACAATATATAATTCAGTCAAAATCATTTATAAAAAGAACATTAAAAAAATTATTCTTACACCGCTGGATCTCGAAAGAAAACACTTTTCCGATCTCTTTCCATCAGCGAAGTTTTCTACTGTAAAAAGGAAAATGGCATAAGATTGAGGGCACTACGCAAATGGCAGTGGTCCTTTCCTGCCGAGAGAGATTGCATGACACTTTCAATTTCCGGTCACATGTCTCCATTTTGGCGGGAAACTTGTACGCACTGCCAAGTCAAGGCAGCATGGCGTTCAAGTTGCGATCGTTTGGATTGCTTGAGCGTACGAAGAGAAGTTCAGCGTTTGATAATTTCTCTCAGTATTTCGTTGAGCGATCTTACTGACAAGGAGGAGATCGGCAGAGGAAGTTTTGAGTGTGTGTTTACTGTGAAAAGTAGCCTGTGCCAGGCTCTCGGTTCATGGGCACGATCGAAACAGCGAGTGAGCAGCTTGAGTTTGGGAGGGAAAAAATGCGAGGAACTCCCACCGACTCCCACCGATTTGTTCTCTCGCTCTCTCGCTTTTCGATCGTGCCCACGATCCGGGAGCCTGGCACAGGCTATGTGAAAAGAGGTGATGGAGAGCGCAAGACACGTTTATTCTTGAAGGAAGCTCGAATCTTGAAATCGCTGTGCCACAAAAATATCGTTTGGTCTCGTTTCGTTTGGTTTCGTTTTCTTTGGTTTCGTTTGGTGTCGTTTCGTTTCACAAAGTGCAGTAAGCCTAAACGTTTCACATATGACCATTCTGCGCGCACTACCTCCTTTCAGCTGAAAATCTCCTCTTCGCCCCTTTTACGTTACACGCTTATCGGACCACCTTACGATTAAAAGCAGTTACATTTTGCCCCCGGAGATGCTTTGAAACAAAATATTTATCTGGAGTAGACTGCGAGCAGTCTCTCTTTTGCTCTAAATCTGGTACTAAAGTCGGTCCTAAATCTGTGGAACGAACACGATATGCGAGCGGGGAGTCCGCGAGCCGGCAGTTTCGTGGGCGCCACCTACGAGCGAAAAGAGAGACTGCAAGGGTTTCATACAACATTTCTGAATCCCGGCACTCTGGTGACGGAGTGTTTTGATTGGTCGGTATACGAAACGATGACGCTAACTGTTACCGACATTTATAAACGTCAATCAATCAAAAGTTGGAGACCTGGAGTTAATATCTTCAAGATGTAATCTTGAACAGTTAATATCTTCAAGATGTAATCTTGAAAGAGTTTTTGTACGGTGCTACTCAGACGGAATGTGTACGTAACTTGAAATAAATTTGTCATGCAGCGAAACCCAAGAATAAGATTTCGAACCGTTTTGTTTGCGCTGTGGTCAGTTTTGTTGACAATTGAGGTCTAAACTGGATTAGTATCACCCAACTAGTGGACTAATGAAAATGTCGCAATCTCAGGATTGACTACGCTACTAGAGGACTATTAGTGGAGGACTATTAGTAATAGTCCTCGAGTAGCTAAAGTGGTGGCACTTTCTTTCGTTTTATTCCCAAATAAATATTTCTTCAACTGGCATTTCCTAATTTCATTATTGCCTTTTCTGTCTGACCAGTTGGGTGATTCTAAAACAATTAGACCCCTCGCCCTCAAGGGCCACGGGTCAGTAGCCCATTCGGCTGCGTCTAACGTCTAGTCATGACTGGATTTCCGAAACATATCTCAGCGACTTCGATTCAATTGTTCTGATACTTATAAATGTTCGAAGATGTTCCAACAACCTTTACCCCGACATAGTGAGCCAATCAGATTACTCAAAATGCCAAAATAATTATGTAGATGATGATAATCATGCTCAACCTTATTCAGATATCAGATGTCTGTCTGGAAATGATAACTTGATGTTGTTTTATTGTCTGCATCCCCCTCCCCCTCCCCCCCCCCTTTTTTATCTTTGTACACCATTTACAACTTGAGTGAAAGTCGTCATTTTTCCTTATGGTTTTAAGTGGTCCGTGCAAAGGTGTTGGCTCGAAGCCAGAAGCGGCATGAGACTTACAGACTCGTGGTGTACACTCTAAGAATACAGAAAATCTTCAAAGGAGCTGCCACTCTTAACCAGACGGAAGGGATCCGTGTGTACGGTTCCAGGGGAAGAAGTCTCTTAGCCACGGCGTACACCCCAGGAAATAGGGCAGCATGCGGTGTGTGGCTACAAAACAACACTGTGTATCTACTCACTGGCTCTGTATTGGAACAGAAATTGTGGCTCAGTCTCTGTGACTGGAATCAGGAATGGTCGAGTCTCACTCGAAAGCAACGCATCGGAGTCAGGAAATTCTATGGCGAAAACTGCGATTGTAAAATCACTACGTGTTATGACAGTCGCAAGTGCAGGTCAGGACAAGTGAAGGCAATGACCTGCTGGTCTGACACTGGGATTGGTGACTGTTACTGGAGTCACTCTTATTGTGTTAACAGTCGCAGCCGCAAGGCATGCTACTGGCGTGAAACCGCTGAATACAAGAACTGCACAAGCAAGTCGCTGCCTTAGAGCGACGATGACTGAGTGACATAAAGTGATTTAGCTGAAATTGGAAAAGGTGGATAAGCACGTGCAATAAGCGTGTATGCTGAGCTGATTTTCTTCCTTAATAATATACATGCAAAAAATTCAGCATGCTCATTGGCTGAGAGCACGTCAGTTAATCCCAAACAGTGCAGAAAATTGAAATTGAGTGCAAAAAGTTGAAATTGAGTGGAGAAAGTTGAAATTAAATTTTTGCATGTATATTATTAACAAGTAATCACATGATTTGTCTCGTGCAATTTGGGATAAGTCAGCACTCGTAAATTTTTCAAAGACTACAAATTGCACTCGCCCTACGGGCTCGTGCAATTTGGTTAGCCTTTGAAAAATTTATTCGTGCTGATTTATCCCAAATTGCACTCGAAATCATGTGATTACCTATACATATTAGATAGTACGCTTTGTGTTTGACTTCTTATATCATTAACCCTTTACCAAAAACGTTTCTCCTCCTTATTTTTTTTTGTATTTTATTGATTTTTATATACGTTTACAAATATGAGTGATAATAAAAAAAAAAAAAGAAAAAGAATAGGTAACGAGGAATACTGCTGTAATAGGAAAAAATATTGTTACTAATGATACTACTTAAAAGCAAAATACTAATATACTAAAGTGCTTACTCACTAGTATATTTAATAAAATTACGTCAAATTGTTACTTTTTTTCTTTTGGCTGCTTCCTTATAAGACCTTTACCCCATCACAGTAGACGATGGTGCTATTTTTTAACTCCTGATAACAAAAGAATGACAACAACCAAGCAAACCGACGACACACAACCCAATTTAGCGTGCGACCTTTATAAGGGACGGACCATTAGACAAGTGATGGGGGGAGGTGGGGTAAAAACGTAGTAAAAAAAATTCGTGCAGAGGGGTTCACCTGAAAAAAATTCCTGCACAAGCAGTGAGCGAAAAAAAAAAATTCGTGCAAGCTGAAAATTCCCCACCCCATCACTTTTCTAATGGTCCGTCCCTAAGTTCTAGCAACGCGTTTCGAGTTCCCTAATGCCTATGTCGAGTGTCTATATCTTCTTATCTGGAATAATGTTTCACGGAAAAAAAAAATTGCCGCATTTTCTATGGTGGTGGGGACTCCAGCCAACACAGAAAGACATTCCTGGAAATGGGCTCCTGTCTCAAACTACAAGAATTGCTTCACGGTATTTGTATAATAGTAAAAACTGACAATTGATCATGAACCACTCGACAATGCTGTCTAAATGTCATATTTCGTGGAAACAAATTGGGATGTGATAGTGAATAAAACAAATACAAAGCTTTTATCTACAAAGCTGATGAAAGTGAAAAAAAGGAGCTAATTAAGGGAACGGCTGAGCGAATGAAAAGTCCTATTAAACAGTGCATGTTTTCAATTCAATAATGCAAAGGTCAGAGCGCAGCAATGGTTTTTGTTTTGTACTACGTTTGTCACTGAGCAAATTAAAATATTATTTAAAATCGATATAAATCGTTGAATCAAATCGTTTTCTGAGCTGTCTATTGCGAACAACCAAGTCATAATATGACATTAAATGATACGGACGTTACTTCGTGTTGACACTCAAGGCCAACCGGTTGGCTCAGTTGGTAGAGCACCGGACTACCGTGGGGGAGGTCGAGGGTTTCATCAAACCCCGGCCGGACCAACACTCAGGGTCTTTAAATAACAGAGGAGAAAGTGCTGCCTTTGTAATGACATCTTCATATGGTCAGACTTTCTAGGCTTTTCGGATAAGGAAAGATCAACCGTAGGTCCCGTCTCACAACCCTTGTTCATGATAACTTGGTGGGACTTTAAAGAACCCACACACTGATCGCAAAGAGTAGGGGACGTAGTTCCCGGTGTTGTGATTTGGCTTTTGGGTTGGCGCTTCACATAGGGATAACCTCGTTGCGCCTTTCCCTCTTGGACAGAATTGTTCAAGAAAAATAAGTATGTTCTAGCAAGTATGTTCTATGAGGCACATGGATCCAATTCGCAAAGCGGTCTAGCCTTCCGGCGCCCTACGTTTTTAAGGCTACAATTTCCTATTATGATAAACTACAAAGATTCGAAGAAGCAGTTGTAGATTAGTTTCGGGTTTGCAAGCTGCGACCGTGACCTTAAGAAAAGCAATTCCTTATTGTCTGGCTGGGAGATTCCTCTAAATTGAGTAATATTCGTATAAAGTAATGGAATCAATAATTTTGAAGGCGTTTCGAGAGTGTTGTCGCACTAAGGGCCTGATTACATGAAGTAGGGGGAAAACGACAGTTCTGGCGCAAGGGCGTGGCCAAAAAATCCTGCACGCGTGCAGGATCGATTTTGAATCTAAATTAGCTTAAAGGAACGACACTGCACATACAAACACTCATCATGCCAAATCAACGTCAAACCGTCAAAGAGCTCCGCGCCATTGCCAAGGATCGCAAGATAGCCAAATATTATACGATGCGTCGGGGAGAGCTACTGGAGGCGCTGGGGATGGGTGAAGAGGTACCTAGTGCTAGATGAGCCTGTCCCAGAAATAAATGTCCCGATTCTTAGGCCCACAAGATATGTACCTCCTAGTCGGTATAGAACACTTCTTTCGGAATATAACAAAGAAGTACAAAAGAAAATAAATAAGTTTGCGAATTGGATTTTGAATTATGTACCAAAGAGAATCAAAAAGCCTGTGAGCGAAAAACTCAGGAAGTTGAAGGAGGAAATAAGGAGCATCTGGGCTGCAAAGGAGCCGTTTAGTGTAAAAGAAAAGGAAACTGCAATGAAAGGGTTCTTCAAGACCTATCGGATCGATGGTAAGAGGGGGTACGGTCCTCGAGAGTTCATCAAGAAAATAAAATCAAAGGTTTTGGAGTTACTTTATACTAGAAGAAAACTCATCAAGGTGAAGTTTATACTAATTTGTAGATTCGTAAAAGAGGATCTTGTTACGGGTAATGTTGAATACACTGAGGGGTACTTTCATACTAACCTTGAGATAGTAATGGACTCAACTGACACAAATAACTTATTCGATGCAATGACGGAATTACAACTTGAAAAGGTTGTGAAATTTGAAGGTGAACAGTCTGGGTGGCAATTTGATCGAGTTGAGTACTTTGATATACACATTAATCCATTTGAGCCTATCTCTGGGACTTCTTACATACCTCTACCAAAGGTTCTGGCTGATAAGAAGGCTATAATCAATGTCAAGAACGAGAAGGACAATGAGTGTTTCAAGTGGGCGGTGACATCTGCTGTATTTCCCAAAGAGAAAGATGCTCAAAGACTGAATGCTGAGATGAGAAAGAACTCTGAGAAGTTTGACTGGACGGGAATGGAGTTCCCTGTTACACTAAGGGATATTACCAAGTTTGAAAAGCAAAATCCTTACGCCATTAACGTATATGGATACGAGTCTGAGGTGAACGTTTTGAGAATCAGTAAGAGGCGAGAGGTGGCAGTGATAAATTTACTTTTGTTACACAAAGATGAAACGAATCACTACTGTTGGATTAAGAACTTGAGTAGGCTCTTGTCATCACAAGTTGATAAACACGATGGTAGAAAATACTTTTGCCACAGATGTCTTAACCCATTCAATACACAATCCTCACTGGACAAGCATCTAGAGTTTTGCAGCAATCATCAAGCAGTCAAGACGACAGTCCCCATGAACAAAGATGGGAGCCCGCAGTTCTTCCGTTTCAAGAATCACAACAGGAAGATGGAGGTACCGTTTGTTGTGTATGCAGATTTTGAGTGCTAGACTGAAAAGATGTATACTTGTTACCAAGATGAGGGTAGGAGCTTCACCAATAGATATCAAAAGCATAAACCATCAGGTTTCTGTTACCTGATCAAGTGCTTTGATAACGCTATATTCGAACCTAAACTTGTAAGGCACATAGCTGAATCACCAGACGAAGATGTACCCAAGATGTTTATGGAGAGCTTGGAGTCGGATGTCAAACAAGTCTATGATAGGTTCAAGCTACCCAAAAATCCTCGTGTCAGTCAGGATGAGAGAATAGCCTATGAAAATGCCACACATTGTCACATCTGCGGATCGATGCTTGGCCATGACAAGGTGTTGGATCATTGTCATCTTAGTGGAAAGTACAGAGGAGCAGCGCACCAGGAGTGCAACTTGAATTACAAGGTGCCTAATTTCATACCAGTTATATTCCATAACCTATCCGGATACGATGGTCATTTATTTGTGAGGAACATAGGGGAATCGAAAGGTAAGCTAGATTGCATACCAATCAACGATGAAAAGTACATTTCCTTCACGAAAGAGATTGTTGTTGAATCTTACAAGAACAAGAAAGGGAAAACGGTTGAAATTAAACGGGGAATCAGGTTCATTGATAGCTTTAGGTTTATGGCAGCGGGCCTCAGAAGGTTGTCAGACAACCTACCACAATCTTCTCTGGTGAATGTAAAGAGTTGGTTTGAAAGGGTGATGGAAGATGGCACAGACCTGCAGTTACTCACTAGGAAGGGGGTATTTCCGTACGATTGGTTTGATGGGTTTGATAAGCTCAGTGAAACTCATCTCCCACCAAAGGATGAGTTCTATTCGAAGCTCTACAATGCCGAAATATCGGATGAGGATTACCAGCATGCTCAAAACGTGTGGAAAGTCTTTGGAATTGAGAACTTCAGGGAATACCACGACCTTTACCTTGAACTGGATGTCTTGTTGTTAGCTGATGTTTTCGAGAACTTCAGGGAAGTTTGTAGAAAGAACTACGACTTGGATCCAGCTTGGTACTACACTGCACCTGGATTGGCGTGGGACGCGGCCCTGAAAATGACCAATGTGAGATTGGAACTTTTGAATGACCCTGACATGCTTCTCATGGTTGAAAAGGGCATCCGAGGGGGTATCTCCATGATCTCAACTAGATATGGTAAAGCCAACAATCCATACATGAAAGATTATGACCCATCATTACCAACAAAGTACATCACATACATGGATGCAAACGGTTTGTACGGATGTGCGATGAGTAAACCTTTACCAACACATGACTTTCGATGGTTGACTGAAGAAGAGCTTGTATTGAAGTGGGAAGATCTACCATGCATACTAGAGGTTAATCTAATGTACCCAAAGCACCTTCACAAACTGCATAATGACTATCCATTAGCACCAGAGAGAGTTACGGTAAATGGTGTGGATAAGCTAATTCCAAACCTAAGGGACAAACGAAAATACATTATTCACCACGAGACACTGAAACAGTATTTGAGTCTCGGGTTGAAAGTCTACAATATATACAGAGGCATCACATTCAAAGAGTCCGCGTGGCTGAAGCCCTATATCGACCTGAACACCGAACTAAGGACCAAAGCAACAAACGACTTCGAGAAGGACTTTTTCAAGTTGATGAACAACTCAGTCTTTGGGAAAACGATGGAGAACGTAAGGAACAGAGTGGACGTTCGTTTGGTCACTGAAGAGTCGAAAGCTAAGAAGTTGGTATCGAAGCCGAATTACCACCACAGCACGATCTTTTGTGAGAATCTAGTTGCAGTACAAATGAAAAAGACAAACTTGGTGCTAGACAAACCCATTTACCTAGGCTTTTCAGTCCTGGAAATAAGCAAGACCATAATGTACGACTTTCACTACAACTACATCAAGCCCAAGTATGGTAGCAAGGCCAAGTTGTTATTTACAGACACAGATTCACTGGCATACGAGGTGGAGACGGATGACTTCTACAAGGACATTAGTCTAGATGTGAGGGACAGGTTCGACACCAGCAACTACCCTGAAGACCATCCATCCGGCATTGAGGTGGGCGTGAACAAGAAAGTCGGGGGCATGTTCAAGGATGAAGCGGGTGGCCAACAGATCATAGAATTCGTGGGTCTCAGGGCCAAGCTATATTCATACATGATGGATGAGGGAAAGGAGGAAAAGAAGTGCAAGGGTGTGAAGAAGGCTGTGGTGAAAAAGAGCATAAGCTTCAAAGATTACAAGGATTGCCTATTCAATCAAAAATCACAGAGGAGGACAATGAATATCATCAGGAGTCACCTACACGAATTGTACACAGAGACTGTGAACAAGGTGGCACTATCATGCGAAGACGACAAAAGGGTGGTAAGGGAGGATGGGATACACACATATGCATATGGTCACTTTAGGACTCTGATTTCGGTAAAAACTTAACGATTTAATTATACATATATACAACTAGACAAAGTCGGTATGGATTACGATTCAGATGAAAATTATCACAGCCTTGTCGATCATTTTCAGTCTATGTTCAAGAAAGCTGATGAAGAGAACGAACAGGTTTGTAAGCATGAAAGTGTGTATAGGGATAAGACAGGGATTGTTCTTTGTAGCCTCTGTAAGACTGAACTAGAACGGATGGACTATTCTAAACAAGCATGGATGTACGACTTTTCAGCTACTAGGTGTGATATGCGAAGAAGATCAAGACCAAAGGGAGTTCGTACTGTACTCGAGAGACATAACTTGAATGTGTCTTCTATGATGATCGATATCATAGAAGCCAAGTATCAAGAGATTCTAAAGTTCAAGTGTAAAAATCGCGGTCAGATTCGTACGTCTTTGGTGGCTACATGCTTGTTTTATACGTACCAAGAATTTGGTGAGTATCGTACGTTAGATTACATTAGGAATTTGTTTGGACTCAAGAAAAGAGCCATGACATGTGGTTTACAAATGTACTTGGAAGCATTCCCAGAGGTGAGAACCAACTACATTACACCAGAGAAACTTATTCCCTGGATAATGAGAGTTACTGGGGTTGATGAATCTCATCAAAGACGTATTTTGTCCATTGCCAAGTACTTTGGAGAAACATCACAGATTATTGAGCGCGGTTCTAGCGGTGTAGTTGCAGCGAGTATTGTCTTCTTTTACTTATGTATGAATCAGGAGTATAAAAATCAAATAGGCATGACGAAGAAGATCTTTGCCGACAAAGTTAAAATTTCGGACATTTCATTGATGAAGACAGTTCGCGAGATGGCTGACCTCTCAATGTCACGTGAGTACTCTAGCAGGTGGTAATTCAGTATCATCGGGAACAACTTGAAGTTCCTCGCGCACAAATCCTCGCTTCGGTACTCCATCTAAATAGTATACCACTGGCTGATCTGGTGAAATTACCGTTCTCGCTATGTCATAAACCTCAAGGCTCCATACAGGATCAGTGGCTCTCCGTTTGTCACCACCTTTATCTTCACCGGGCGAACACAAATACCTAACCTCGACTCCCGGGGGCAACCTCTTCTCATTCAAACCCACAGCTCTCTTGTATTCCATAGGCTTAACATCAACCTCTTTCAATTCCAAAGCTTCATCAGGCTCTTTACCTGTGATGCGTGTGGGTTCAGAATTCAAAGTCTTCATAATGGCTGGCAGCCTTTTCACCCAAACCCTGGACCTAACATCACTCACCATCTCCTGCGCATATTGATGGCTAAATAATTTCTCACCAAGCGTTCTGTTGGCCCTCTCTACAAAAGCCTGCGCTCGATGATTACCAGCTTTACTTCGCTGTACGTCTACTTGATGCTTATTCATCAAGTGAGTGACACTACCCATGAATTCTCTACCGGGATCCACCATTAATGTCTTTGGCCACTTTAGCCTCCGAGCATAAATCCTCTCAAACGCCCTGGCCACTTCACCACTATCTTTGGAGGTCAATGCCTCAGCATCCTTGTACCTAGACGCGATATCAACCACAACCAGCGCATAGCGGTATGTTTTTCTTCTCACTGTATCGTGAGGAAGAAACAGCAAGTCCGCCTGATGAATTTGATTTGGTTTGCCAACGACCCAATGTGGTCTGGGTATATACCTTGGTGGAGGAACATAAATCTGCCACAATGCTTGCTTCTCCAACCAATCTCTAGCAACACTTTCGGTCACTTTGGCCGCACTCGCCAACTTTGCTATGGCCGAGTACCCTTTCCAGTATTCATCGGTAGAGTAGTATAATCGACTTAAAACATCGTCACTAGACATTTACAACAAGATTCAGTGCACTTAAATGGCTGGAATATCATACATTCTTGATACTGATCGTGTTCCCAGGATGCGTAAAGGTTTGAGGGCCGAGACCTCATTAAATCGGATCACGCTAAACCCCTCATCAGCCAATCCTGGTGAGACATACATTGAGATACCAAAACTGACCGACAACCTAGTGATTGTGCCTGGCAGCGTGTACATCACTTTCGATATGAGTGTGACAGGACACAAGAACAACACACTTGTCAACAACTTGGGAAGGAACCTAGTTTCACGATACAGGGTTCTATTCGGGGGTGAAATCATAGAGGACATTGACAGGTTTGATTTGTTCAAGACTTATCACGATTTGTTTTTGTCAGAGACCGATCGCAATAACAGATTAAGACAGGGCATATCATCTGAGAATGTAAGGAAAATCAGAACCAATGCCGGTGACAAAGTTACCTCAAATGCAGCAGAAAATACTCTAGGTGCAGTACATAACACCAGGCCTAGGTACGAAATACCATTGGACCACGCGGTACTGAAAGATCATGGAATCTTCTATCCAAAAGCCTTACCACATCCACTCAAATTCGAAATAACTCTAGCTCCGGTCTCTGATGTCGTCGTTTACTCAAACGCTGAAACACCACCTGATTACAAATTAACAAATATGGAGCTGGAGTATCAATGCATATCAAGTGACCGATTAGCCAGTCAAGCCATTGCCTCGTACCGGAATGGAAGGGTTTTCACGTATGAGAAGATACTTCTTCACAAAACGTTTCCAATCTCTGAGAACACTGATGGTGTGATCAATGAGCATATTAACGTGCCCAGGAAGTCCATGACTGGGATACTATGTATTTTCACAGCCCCATATGCAGCAGGTGCTAGGGACTCTGAGAGTTTTGTGAACCCAAAGATCACATCGGTCAAGATTGACAAAGATGGAGTACCAAACAAACTTTATTCGAAAGGCATGATACCAACTGATTTATGGCAGGCCATAATTAAACGAGTTGGTATCGATGATTCCATCAAGGAGTCTGAGTTCTATACGAACAAGTTTGCTTTGTGGATCGATCTGAGGAGTTACCCCGACAACGATGTTCATGGGAACGGTTTGGAGCTAACTAGTACTCGGGATGGCATAAGACTCGAGATTAACAGGGAGAAGAGAGGAGGCAGGGTCCTTACCTGCTACATGTTCGTGGTTGCTGACGCTGCTATGGAGATTATGAACTCAAATTTAAAAAAGATAGTGTACTAGAACATAATTGAAAGATGAATGAGTTAGTGGACAAAATCCCATTCAACTGTATCATTACGGGACCTACGAATTGTGGAAAGACTCAATACATAGTGGACCAGCTTCGAGGACACTTTAGGGGCGTGTTCGACTATATTGTCTTGATCTGCCCCACATATATCCATAACAAGACTTACAGAGGCTTTGCAAAGGGGGACAAGAGATTTTGGGTACTCTCACCAGACTCTAGTAATGAGGACGAGATTGACTATTTGCTAGCGCTTTGTTCAACGTTATTCTCGGGTGAGAACACACTCATAATACTCGACGATTGCGCTGTTTCGAAAGACTTGAAGAACCGGACAAACAAATTCATCAATCTGGCCTTCTCCGGGAGGCATATTGGCATATCTGTGTGGGTTCTCACCCAACAGCTCACATCGATCTCGAAACCATTCCGAGAGAATGTCGCATGCGTGGTGTCGTTTTACAACCCGTCTGAAACCGCGATGAAAATGTTATTTGAGGAATATGGTGGTGCTTTGGATGTTAATAAACGCAAGAGGTACAAGAAGCTACTCGAAACTGAAAAGTACGCCAGACTTTGCTTTTCACTGCGCCATCCGTTTGAAGAATACTTAGAGATACCCGCGTCTGAGGCCAAACATGGCTAACCCTGAAGAGATACTGAACGGTGAAGCATCAGTTGATACAACACCATCACCAATCAATGATTTGGAGTCAAAGAGGGAATCTCTTTCAATCCTGGCTTGTCTGGGTTCGACAAAAGAATACACGGGCGTAGTTATGGACCTCTCCGACGTAACCAAACTATCGGACAAGGATGTGGAAAAGTATTACAAAAGGTACCAAGTTGTGTCGGGCAAGAAGATTGCCGATGGCTTGGCGGACTCTTCTTTTCAATTGATGGCTAAGGCTGTGGATTATGGTTTGAGAAATTACGGAAATATAGATGACAAAGACGCTCTTGTGAGAGATTGTAGGAAAGATGAATTGATAACGAAGGAGATCTCAAATATATTCGGGTCACTTGTATTCAAAGGTGGAAGATCCATGGCATTAGTTTCGACATTTATTCATTTTGCAAAGCACTTCAAGTTAAGGGAGCAGGACTTAAGCACCACTCCAACACAACTTGAGCAGGAACTAAGCACCACTCCAACACAACTTGAGCAAGACCTAAGCACCATTCCAACAGAACTTGAGCAAGATTCAAGCACAACTCAAACAGAACTTGGATATGATACTGTGTTCTAGGAAAAGTGTCTTCAAGACTAATTATGTCATGTGGAAAAGCACAACATTATGCAAACCACAGATACACGTTTCGACATATTCACCGTATATGCCAACGAGAATGACTCTGACTTTGATACACTCTTCAATAGAGTAGGACCAGAGATTCTTGATTGCTTCGAGAAAATCAACCCTAGATACACAAGACTTGAATTTAATTTTGAGCTACAAAACAAAAAGAAACTTCAACAGATGATAGTAGACCATTACGATGATGATGTTGATTCTATGGATGATACAATCAATCGTATTGTGAGAGTTTTGAGATCCAGGATTAGGAATGCTTTGATGGATGGACTCCAAGTGTGTCTTGATAGAAAAGTTGATGACTGTGACATATTTGGACCCTATAATGATGATGATGATGATGATGATGATGAGGATTGGGATTGGGATTGGGATCTAGAGGATGTTTTAGAAAACCCTAGTCTGGCTAGACCTATGGTTAATCATGTTGCAAATGGAATGGAGTCTAATCTTTCATACATTAGAATCAAAATGTTGAACTATGACAAGGAATTCCATAGACTAGAATTCAAACGTGTTTTCGATAAACTAATCCCTGCAGCAATGTTGAGCTTTGACAAGCAATACCATAAAGTAGAATTCAAAAGTGTTCTTGTTGAATTGAAGGCTGCAGCATGGCATCCTGATCGAGTGCTAGACTGGTGTATTGAACACGATGAATTGAGAGACATGAAAGAACGATGGGGTATGTAAGAACCGATTTTGAGCCTCTTAGTGGATGGACCTACTAAGAGACCCAAGCAGCAAAGCCTCAACACAACTTTAGTACTAAATAACCACTTGTGAGCCACTTAGTTGGTGACATACAAAGTGGTTTAAAGAGAGCTATGTCCTATGTCATAACCGAAAGGTAAAGTGTTGAAACATGAGTGAACCAATCTTCATTGCACTTGACTCTGATTTTGACTGGAACACCATTGTTGTTTCTGAACCCAAGAGTAAATCCTTCAACAAAGGCCAAAGTAAACTACAAAACCAATGGGTTAGTTCAGATGTTTACGTACAAGGTCCCAACGGTGTGAAGCGACCGATTTTCATTGAATTGACCAAGCAATTCTTTTCGGGTATATCGGGGGTGTGGCCATTTGGAACTGACAAAGACAGTCGCAGACTTGAGACTCTGGAAGGGTTCCAAATTTCATACCCAATGACATCGATTGGTACTATGGATTGCCCAACAACCGAAGAGATCAAGACTCGAAAAGCACTTGATAATGTAGTGAAGATCACATTGAATGCACTCAAAAAGTTTTGTAACAAACCAAAATCAGAGAGGTCAGTTCCACCCGCAACTTTCAATGCATACACGACTGCCAAGAGTGAAAATGATTGGTCTTTTTCTGTGAAACCGATATACGATTACACAAACATCACAGACCAACAAACGGGTGAGAAGACAAAGGACAAAAGCAGCCCACAGCGTGCCTACCTCAAATTCATAACCTGGGGTAAGGGTTGTAACATCCTATCCAGAACTTGTGTATACGGTCCAGATGATGAAATGGTTAACCCACTTGAATACATGTGGCAACCCGACAAGTATGTAAGCGGTTTTGGTCATCCTGTTGTCCATTGGGATGGCATATTCTGGGGATCCCACGGGCAGACCGGTTACGGTGCCTCAGCCCGTCTTCGTGTCACTGAGATGAATTTCACTCCAAGTGATTTCAACAGCATGACTAGTTTTCGAATGTTACCCTCCAATAATGCCACAACACAAGAACCAGAATCTAGCCTGTTACCCTCCAATGATGCCACACCGCAAGAATCGGAATCTCGTATGTTGGCTCCCAATGATGCCGAGCCACAAGAGTCAGAAGATGAAGATGTGTATGTGATAGAACATTGTTAATTAAGACTTACTTCTCCTAATAGACAACCTATTAGGAGAGTTAAAGCTTAGTGATAACAGAGATACAAACATGTCTGAGCAACCTGTTGAGCAAATCACAAGAGAACCCGATGTCAAGGATAGAGTGAAGGATCCCAAGAAGGTGGAGGCTGGGAAGAAACTGGCCGAGTACCACAAGAAGGCTAAGGAGGCATTGAAGGAAAAAGAGCAACGGGATGCAGATAGTCAGAAAGAAAAGGAGCAGCCGCAGCCGCAGCAAGATGCATTGGTGAAAAAGGATGATGCCTGGATACCCAGCCTATCTTTCGATAATTTGTTAATCGGTGGTTCCATAATAGGAGGGATTGCTTATTTATTATACACGAGATACAAAGACAAAATACTCAACTTCGTACCTTCCACAACCTTCGAACCACCTCCTGTCAAGGACATGAATGAGGCCGAAAGACCCTCAAACATAGAAAACAGCTTAAATGACGAGCTGATGTAATACACAAAATGTCAGAAAACAAGGTTGTAAAGATTGTTACAGATTCTGCAGTTATCGTGGTAATCGCTGGTGGTTTGGGCTATGTGGGTAAGAAGGTCCTGAGAGAAAAAGAATCGTTAATGGGCGATCCATTCTCCAGTCTCATGCATTTTGTCAAAGTGGTCGCTGCTATTGCATCGAGTATAGGCATCAAAGATTATTTAGAGGATAGAAAGATCTTACCAAAAGAGCTTTGAGTAATGGCTACAGTGACACTTGATCCTAAAAGATTCAAACTTGCCTTGAATGAATATATGAAAGATGGGCCTGTTTTGAGTGACTTCATAACCAAAGATGGCGATGGGTCCGTAATATCCTTTGACGAGAAAGGGTTCAGTATGGCTGTACTCGATCATTTGAAGGACGGTCCCAAGTTGGAGGACTTTTTCAACATTGAATTAAGGAATCCCAAATAGATTGACAAATGGCGACTATAGCGATCGTTATCGGAGGTGCAATCGTCAATGCAGCTGCCCTCGGTTTTAGTACTTATATAACACATCTCCTCACTGGATCATCACCCGAAGAACTCGAAAAGGAAAGGAAAAGGCATGACAAAGCAATGGAGGAGTACCAAAAAGATTACGCTGCGCATGAAAAGAGACGCTTGGCATATATTGACTTTATGAATAAGAGGAAGAGTGATGCTGACCAGGCATCCGAGAACATATCGGAGACGGATGAAGCGATGAGATTGTACATTCAAATAGGCGATCCTCCCAAGTTCTCTGACTATTACCGACCGAATGAAGACCAAAGAATGGCTCAGATGGTTTTTGTCGCGGTTGGGATGTTAATCCTGGTATATATAATTAGCAAGTGGGTGCGATAAACTAACTTAGAAGTTCCCATATTCGACATCAAATATGGCAACTGCTTATCCTGAAGAAGAGAACGATCCTTTCGGGTTGGGGGAAGAAAACAAACAAGAAGATCCCGATGATTTCGAAGATACCCCGCTACTTGGTAGGCAGCCTCCAACACCAGACAAAGTCTTGGAAACATCCACGACCAAGGGTGCTAGACGTAAATTAGGGTATCTTCAATTACCACGTGAAGATATAGAGATGGAGATTATGGAAGAAAACAAAGATGAAGTCTGGACCAAGATTGTAGATAAATTCCCAAATGCCAAACCCAAGTTCCTTTTCAAATACAATGAATGGGGTAAAATCGTTGTCAAAATCACTGGCAGAGATCCAGACAGAAATGTATGGCATCCATTATTCGATGCGAATGGTGATGTAAACAAAGGATTACCCAAAACAATTACAAAAGAGTTAGGTCCAAGCGCGGAAGAAATTGTGGAAGCCAATGATGGTGAGATAACCAAGAGAAAAGGGTTCGTTAGTAAATTGAAGGAGAAGGTAAGATTCCATCGAGAAAAGGCATTGAAAACCCCGGAAGAAGTAAGTCAAATAGAGACCATCGAGGAACAAATTGTTGAACAAGAGCAAGAGATAGCTAACTTGGAAGGTGAGAATGAGCAAATCCAGGAGCGAATGTCATTGCGAGATAGGGTGAAAGCGATCTTCAAGAAATATGGTTTCACGGTATTTGCCGTTGTGAGCGCCGTTGGTGTGGTCATTGGCGTTATCGTGTCCAATCTTTCCAAGGGCCTATCCAAGTTGGGCAAAGGTATGGGAGACGGGCTGAAGAACATCGGTAAGAAACTTGGTGAGTTATTGCCTGGTATGGTGGGGGCGATCGTGAGTTTCCTTTTCAAGACCGCTGGGGAGGTCATTTCATTCCTGGGTAAGAACGCTTGGCTGTTGATCCTCGCTGTTGTAGTGTACTTTGTAGACGAATTGTAAAGAGGCGTCGCTAATGTAAATGTTGAGCATAACAATGTACGAGTCTGAAACCAGGGTGTACTTGGACCCTCCCCTGGACAAGGTTCGAGAGATACAACTCCTGGGTTGTAATATACCCAAACGATTGGTGAATTTCAAGGATCGCCAAGGCATACTCAATGAGGAAAATCGACCCCTCATAATAATCCAACCCGGTACATACTCTCTGCGTGGTATACACGCGATATTTCTCAATGATACGGATAAGGCCAAGCTATCGATCATTGAGACCGATACTGTTGACTATTTGTACTCCAACAAGAACTCCGACATCAAACTTACGAGAGGATTGCAAGTTGCTCTAGGTTTACCTGAAGTCATAACGCCTGGCAAGTTATACCCCACAAATCTCCAAATCAAAGAGCCCCTGAGACTTGTGTGCAGTCTAGTGAATAACCAGTCATCCTATATGAACAATGCTCGATTTACAGGCCCTGTGAAGATCTCACCCTCACAACTCCTTGCCAACATACCATCACAGGATTATCCAGTCATTCCCGTTCAGAAATCTAGAACCCCCGTAAATCACTTCGATCTGAGCATCCTCGACATTGAATGGAACAAATTGAATCTGAATGGGTCTCCAATCACCTTCAGTTTGAGATTCAAATAACATTTAAAAGTACGTGAGAACTGTAACCAAACATGGGTGAGTACAAAGGAATCTACCCCAACTTGCCTCCGACGGCGCCTCCCCCTGATGGCGCTACTTTCAGATTACAACAATGTTGTGACATTTTGAATAAGCTGAAGGCTGAATTGAATCACTACGAGATGGTACTCAAAAAGTACAACCGATCCAAGGGTGTACTAATGAATGCAAGCTCGACATGTGGTATATTATCCTGCGTCTTGGCAGCTGGTGGGTTGGGCACGTCCCTCAGTGGAGTCGGAATCATTGCAGCTGTGCCATTAGGTGTAATTAGCGGTGTATTTGTATGCATTTCCATAACGTTTCAACAAATATCCAAGAGACTGTCAAAGAAAGCTGTGAAACACCAAAACACCATCACACTGGCCAAGTCCAAAATAAACACCATTGAAGACCTGGTTTCCAAAGCCCTTCGTGACAATAAGATCTCTGATGAACAATTCTCGTTGATCATAGAAGAACTCAAGAACTTCGAAAAGCTCAAGTCTGAAATAAGGGCTAAGGCCCAAAAAAATATCGATGCAGAGGACCCATTGGTATTGAGGCAGAGAATACGGAAAGAAATACTCGAAGAACTAAAAGGAGGGCCATAACTATAGTTTATGAACAAAACATCTACTAGTCCAAATAGGCTTAAAGCTTGATATGCTAGTAACATAACCATGACCACTCAATCCATTGAAGAGAAACTCAAATCACTAGAACGTGCTGGTATAAATATGGGGAAAACAAAGGAATACAAATCCGTTGAAAATGCTTTCAACGATTTGATTGATGAGGGATTTAACATGTTCAGAAATAAGTTCGATAGTAATAATGCAAATGAAACCGTTGTAAACAAACAAGTCAATGCTATTGATGAAGAAAAGATCATGGAATCAAACAAAGGATTGTATGTGGTTGTTGTATGTTCTGCAATACACTGGACCCTTGGTTTGGCTAGTGCTATATATTACTATGTCACATAATGACTTAAAATCATGAACTCTTCTATCCAAATTCTGGATAGAAGATGGGCTTACTAAACGACTTCAAAAATAAGTACCCAAAAGCTGACCTTGACCGATTCAAATTCATAGCTGATCAATATGGAGGTTACATTATATGGAAACATAACGGAATGACAATCATGTCCTATGATGACCCCACTGGCAAGACATGGACTGATGGCCTCCGACCAGGTCTCAAACTACTACTATGGATTGATTTGGGACTCGATGATACATCAAGCCCATTCCCAAAGAGCCTAACCATGACAAATCGCTCCTACCCAATTCCAGCCATTGATTTTGACGAACCCACAAGTAACACCACAAACATGCTGACGTCATTAGACATATACGTGTCCAATACGAAGAAATTCACCGCTAAGATGCGTAACATATTCACCTCCCAAGTTGTAACTTTCAAGTTTGGTAAGCAAAGTCGAAAATGGTTGAACTCCCCCGACATGAACTACTGGCCTCAACAACTAAACTTTGCAGTGTGGTGTGCGACCTCTGGCTGTGGTGTCAGCCCATTTGAAAGTTTGAACTACCCCAAAGTGGTGGCTGGCTTCATAAAGTTTCATGTGTATTTCACCATAAGGCGAATACTGTACGAATTGAATGTATCTCTGCCAGATGAACAGCCATTTGCCATAGCTAACAACCCTTACAGTAAAGTTGCATACCAAAGATTATGCGCTGAATTCGGGATCGCTAATGGTTCTGATTTCAGATGGAAAGGCGGGCGAAACCATGGTCTTGGTGATATATTCCTTGACTATGGTGCTGGTTACCATGGACGAGGTGGAGGATTTCAAAATGTACATTTGATTCGAAACTATGATGAAGACGCAAACCAATGGCCTGGTGATGGTGGTGAATTCTCAGATGATGGTGGTAAGAAAGAAAAAGGTAACCTCATCTCATTCATTCGCAATGATGACTTTGCTGGGTACAAGTACACTTGGTTCATCCCAACGAGTGGTTATGGGCTCACCAAGGCTGGGCTGGGCAGACTGAATCGATCTGCTGAGGCCTTCGTTTACTGTGTGCTGGGATCGCAAGTCAATACACGAAACTCGATTGTGGGCACGGGTGGTGGGGCAATTGAAACACAGCAAGAGTTCTTGGCTCTATTTGAAAGCAGTGTGATTGAGAACGACATATCAAGTTCAGTACAAAGGTACCAACTCGCAACCCAGGAAGCGAAGTTGAGATTGGATCTGGCAATTGCACCTGGAGTTTGGCTAATGCCCAGTAATATGATCATAAACACGGAGAGTATAGTTGGTTACAACAACAACCTAATGAAGGCCACGGGTGACATGAAGTTTGGTGTCAACTCAAATGTAAACCTCGAGACCAAGACTGTAGGGATAAGCCATAACTTAGGCTCTTCGAAAATTATGTTACCACATGCAGCTACCAGAACCGAAACTGTACAGGTGAAAACACCAATAACGGATGTTAAACCTGAAATCAAAGAGCCTGAAAACACACAACATGAAATTTACATCTTTGCATTGATAATCGTATTTGGTGGATTGGGTTGGGCTTTGTTTCGTTGATGGACTAGATATGATTTTTGTAACGTGGTTCGCGTTACAAAAATGCACACCATATTACTGTGACTTCATAAGATCACGGCAATCTTTACAAGAATGTTTTTGTTTGTGATGTTCACATATGCCCTTTCCCCCACAATCTTTACATTTGTACCTAATTCTACCATGAGGACATACTTGAGAACCCCCACAATCTTTGCAAGAGTACTTTACTCTACCATGAGTACATATGCCCTTACCACCACATTCTTTGCAGAATGCGATCTGTCTTAGATGAGGGCATAATCCTTACACTGAACCCTACGCCTGCCATGCTTACATTTTATGTAAGCAGGTACAGGCTCATCGAGAACACCCGATGTTCTCCTACTACCACTAGGCACCTCAGGCACTGGAAGCCCCTCTATTAGTAACTCGTTACCACCACTAGCACTAGGTACCTCTTCACCCATCCCCAGCGCCTCCAGTAGCTCTCCCCGACGCATCGTATAATATTTGGCTATCTTGCGATCCTTGGCAATGGCGCGGAGCTCTTTGACGGTTTGACGTTGATTTGGCATGATGAGTGTTTGTATGTGCAGTGTCGTTCCTTTAAGCTAATTTAGATTCAAAATCGATCCTGCACGCGTGCAGGATTTTTTGGCCACGCCCTTGCGCCAGAACTGTCGTTTTCCCCCTACTCATGAGCCGGGCTGGCTCGCTTTGCCGAGATCTCGGCACGTCTGTTTAGCGCAAGAAAAATCAACTTCGCGATTACATGACAACCGGGCCAGCCCGGTTAGCCGAGATCCCGGTATCGTGATACCGGGATCCCGGCTAACCGGGCTGAAAATTTTCCATGTAATCGCGTTCACCGGGCCAGCCCGGCTTGCTGGGCCAGCAATAGGACGAGGCTGGACATCGGGTACTTTATAAAACTCATGTGCATTGGTGCTCTCTCTCAAACATGGAGCCGTCGAAGTTTTAACTGCTTCCCCTTCTTCACGAATAGATTTCTCTTTCGAGCACCATCAAATCTATGTTCCGCTCTCTATACAACATATAAAGATAGAGCAATCCATGAAACTGCATTGAAACGGAAAACAATGCAGTCAGATGCTGTAGAAAGGTGATGACAATCATTCGACGCATTCTACTTGAGGGAGCTATTTTGAAATAAACTACTTCCCGCCAAAGACGTTCGCGCCAAAATTCAGTTCGCAACGGGCTGCCTCGGCTAATAAAAGTCACCTCGGCAAACCGGGCCAGCCCGGCTAACGGGGCTCATGTAATGCCGGGCTGAAAGTCATCTCGGCAAACCGAGTCAGCCCGGCTAACGGGGCTCATGTAATGCCGGGCTGAAAGTCATCTCGGCAAACCGAGTCAGCCCGGCTAACGGGGCTCATGTAATGCCGGGCTGAAAGTCATCTCGGCAAACCGGGCCAGCCCGGCTAACGGGGCTCATGTAATGCCGGGCTGAAAGTCATCTCGGCAAACCGGGCCAGCCCGGCTAACGGGGCTCATGTAATGCCGGGCTGAAAGTCATCTCGGCAAACCGGGCCAGCCCGGCTAACGGGGCTCATGTAATGCCGGGCTGAAAGTCATCTCGGCAAACCGAGTCAGCCCGGCTAACGGGGCTCATGTAATGCCGGGCTGAAAGTCACCTCGGCAAACCGAGTCAGCCCGGCTAACGGGGCTCATGTAATGCCGGGCTGAAAGTCATCTCGGCAAACCGAGTCAGCCCGGCTAACGGGGCTCATGTAATGCCGGGCTGAAAGTCACCTCGGCAAACCGAGTCAGCCCGGCTAACGGGGCTCATGTAATGCCGGGCTGAAAGTCATCTCGGCAAACCGAGTCAGCCCGGCTCATGTAATCAGGCCCAAGAGGCAGACAGTAGTAGACTGGTTTGCAACACAGTGCATACAGTATTGAGTCACTTAAAATCTTGCCAGTTAAGACAATAAAAGGAAACATTGGCGATCAAATCAGTAAGCTAAAACTCTTATTACTTCATATGAGCAACCAATATCCCCACCGGGCACCCCATAGTAACTTTTTCGCCCTGAAGAAATTCTACCATGTCACCTCCCTTGGAGAAAATTTATTCCTTGCAAAAAGTAAATCTACCTTTCTTGATTATGCCCGCTCGTATCTTGAGAAGATATTTCAAAAACTCCCTTGCGTATTTTAAGCTCTAACCAGCATTGTTCAAAGACGGCTTATATTTAAATAGTTTTAGGTCGTACACATACTCTTATCGTTATGCACCTATCAATGTTAAGTCGGCGGAGGGGGGAGTCAGGGCATGGGGTGGGGATTTGACTGACCTTTTTCTCCCGGGGGAGGGAATATTTGAATCTTTCTTTGCCAGCCTTGGGATATTTGACAGTGATGTACAGCTCGGGGTGGGGAAATTTGGTTGCATTTGACTGGAATGATTTGCCCGTGGGCAGGGAATTTGACGGCAAATTTTTCAAAAATGTCAAATCCCCACCCCATGCCCTGACTCCCCCCCCCCCCGCCGGCTTAACATTGATAGGTGCATTAGTTAAGCCGGAAGATTTCTTTATACCAACCAAACCTCGCTTAAAGTAACTGAACCGAGATTCTGAGAGCGTAATAATCAAGGACGTCGTCGTACAAAACTTAGAAAGGTATTTGAAACTTACCATTTCTTTGTAGTTCGGGTAGTATGCCTGCTCCACCAATGGAAATGCTTCTTTGCCCAATCTCTTTTGGAGCTGTATTAACTGAGCGAACTGTTGAAAAATAAAGGAAAAAAACTGTAAACTGAAAAAAAACATAAATGTATGATATCTGCTTATACTTGGACCGCTGACAGTCTCTAAATTTCTCCTGATTCTTTGTGCGCGTAGCGCAATGCACAAACTGGGCTAACGTCCTCGCGAAGGATCTGGGACAAAAAGACAGACTGCTCGGGGTCTATACTCACCACCCAGGGCTTCTCGGCAAAATTGTAGATCGAGGTAAGCGAGTTAATACTAGGCACAGATCCAAACTGTAGACCAAGAAGAATGCTCCGATAGTCCTCTTTGGGCCCAATTCCTCTCACACTCTGCCGAACGAGCAAAAAGTCCGGTCGAAAGGATCTAGGGTTGAACCAAAAGGAATGTCAATTTTGGGTCTTATGGAGTACTTTTATAAATATGGCGTACTTTTATAAATGGCGGTCGATTTATTATTCGTTTGTATGTATGTTAATTAGACCCACAAGCCGCATTTTGGAACCGAAAATTGAATTAATTGAATTTTGCACATCCCAGCGAGGCCAGTAAGGCTATATTGAAAACAAAAAACAATTGTTTGGTCGCCATTATGAAAGAGGTCTGTTGTGTTTTTTGTTTCTGTAATCGTTTTTGTGTTACTTACACGAAATGTGAAGCCACATTATGGAACGACCGGATTTATTTATCGTAAAAGCTCTAATAATCCCCCCCTCTCTAATACCCCCTTCTATAGCCTCAACTTCATAATAAGCCCCCTCTGTAATAAGACCCCCTTCCTTGAATTGACTCTAACCGTGCGGTTGATGAAATTGATGTTGAATTCTAATTACAAAGACTTGTTTAACCGGTCCAAAAGCCTTGGATGTGCTTTGTATGAACAATGTCAGTTTCGCACACTTGCTTAGCGGTCTAAATATAATGCAGTAAAATGAAGAATTGTATTTGAACAAGTGCGAAAGAATATGTTCGGTGTTAAATGGCCAAAGACGATGTCTTCTACTATATACTGTATACAAAGTTTATTAAAGCTGAAAGAGATTTTAGAAGACTGGAATTTTGACGCTCGAGTCTTTTATAAGCCATCCTCTCTAATAAGCTCCCCTCTCTATTAAGCCCCTCTCTCTAACAAGAACCCCCTCTCTTATAAGCCCCCCTCTCTAATAAGCCCCCCTCTCTAATAAGCCCCCCTCTCTAATAAGCCCCCCTCTCTAATAAGCCCCCCTCTCTTATAAGCCCCCCTCTCTAATAAGCCTCCCTCTCTAATAAGCCCCCCTCTCTAATAAGCCCCCCTCTCTAATAAGCCCCCCTCTCTTATAAGCCCCCCTCTCTTATAAGCCCCCCTTCTGCGATCCCCAGAATTAAATAAGCCCCCGGGGGCTTGAAGCGTATTTATCCACGAGAGTCAAGCACCTCTCAAGTTTTCTAGTATTCCACACATGTTTTGCAATGGTTTTTGCTGTTGCAGTTGCTGTTATTGTGATAATTGTTCAGTTGTGTCTGTGATTTACTGATTTGTCATACCTTACAACCACTGTTCCTTCCCTGTAGATCTGTATATCCACCATTGTTCCACTGTCGGAATACGACGCCAAATTCAAGTCTGAAAACTCAGCCTAAGACAAAGACAACAAAGTAGAAATAAAATGGATTAGGAAACGGCTAAAATATGGATTAGGAAAGTTGAATAGCAAGGAGATCAACTACTAGTATAGTCGGTGTGTAACCAATACCGCCTCTTTATTTACCTAGTCTCGGCCCCCAGCTCCAAAGGTAAGCTGCAAGGCATCGTGGGTAGCTAGGCGGCGAGCACCTCAAGCCGGGTTGCTACGCCCGGCACCCATTAGGGGAATACACCATATGGGCATCGGCGTTGTACAAACACCCTTCCGATTAGACATTGGTATCAGGTGTCATACAAACACCCCTCCTATTAGGCATTGGTATCGGGTGCTATAAAATGTTTTGACATATATATAACAGGCTATGGCAGGTAACATCACCGAACAAGAGTTCGAGGAGTTTCTCGAGCTACTACTTGCGGAGATGCAGCCTGAGATGGCGCAGAGCGTCGAGCAATTGACTGCGGATGTCGCACCGCCACCAGGCTCCCTCCGCTCTGCTGTCCATATGCAGGATATGCGTATCCCCACAAGATTGTAACCACCAGAGTTGGAGAGGTGCGGGGAACGTATCCGAGCCAATGTCCGAGAGGAGTTCATGCCTGGCAATGCGAATTTGCTTCCAAAGAAGCAGCCCGTCAAGTAAATAGTAATCATATGGTACCACCATTATAACGGTCTCCCCACCGAGATGTATGTAGGATTTGGTTGGATCTTTGTTGTAGAAAACCAGTGATGGATTGCGGGGCACAGATCGAATGGCCATTCACATCCAGGTCGGTATTCATTACAATTCTTCCATTTTCCACACCATAGACCATATCAAAGACAGACGGTTGGACATCACTTTGGAAACCTTTGAAACCATAGATAATCAAGTAGCTATATGCTTTTTGGGTAGCACTGTCGCCCTAACAGTCACGATGCAAAGTCCACCATGAAATAAACAGGCGGTGTTGTACTCCATTTATGCATGCATATGATTCTCCTTGTATACTTGTTGTATGACTAGCGAGATCCTTCGTCGACTGTTGACAGTCATGTTCGATGTTCCCCATATAGAGGTTGCCCTCCATTTCTTGTGTCCCGTCTCGGAGCATGGTGTCCCCAGTATTACGTTTGGATGATAGCTCGGTGTTTATATAGCTCTTATTGACCAGCTTGGTTGGTTGAGTTCCGATCTCATCACGCGTGATGATTCGGCTGTCCATGTTGAGATCACCGGTCACAAGCGAGGACCCGTCAGTCCTCAAGTCTGAGTCCGAGTATACTTTAGTGCACCCGTCTTCATTTTCAATAGAGGTGGCAACGTTGGTGAGTCCTTTATGTTGGACAGCATAGTTACCACCCACGTCCAGAGCGAATCCAACTCCAGCAGGGCACGGATACACTTTCGAACCGTTCAGTCCAGTATCGCCCTTTGGACCAGCTTCGTCTTTTGGTGCGGTATTGCCTTTCGGCCCTCGTGCCCCCTGAGGTCCGGTATTGCCTTTTGGAGCAGCGTCACCATCTGGGCTTGTATCGCGTTTTGACCCTGTATCACCTTTCGGCCTTCGTGCTCCTGGGGGCCCAACTTTGCCGGACGCCGAAGGCTCATCAATATCACCGTTGAATATCTCAATCTCTATGTATCTTCATCGTAATAAAAGAAGGAGTAGGGCTTGGTAGTTGCGCGCCTCAAATGAGCCAGATCATCCCCCAGCTCGGCAGCAATGCGCTTCTTCTCGCTTGGACGAACCTTGAAGACACAGAAATGGGTACAGTAGCCGCGGATTGACTTCGGCATCTGAAAGAAGGTCTGTGTAAGGTACACGACGGACCATCGCCTGTACCGGCTGTTGGTAAGGTAGTTGATGATCTCGTTCTGGTCCTTTTCGCAAAACAAATCATCGAATACGATAACCTTATGGACATCGCATGGCAGCGTATCAAGCAGAAGGATCTCATTTCCCCTCGATTACCTTGTATCCCACCTCAGGTTGATTTGCGAGTCAAAATACTTCAGGAGGGTCTGGTACTTGTCCTCGGTGCGGGTTCTTGACGAACAGGTAGACCTTGTCCTACACCAGCAGCTCATAGAGGATGTCTGTTTTTCCTGAGTTGCTTGGCCCACAAGCGAGCATTCGGAAGAAATCCGTCGGCATGCAAGAGTAGTCCGGCTCGTAACCGTCTTGCGTTGATACCGCCAAGTCCTTGTTTGGAAATTTCATCGTACTCTATATATACTATATGCATAAGATGTCGGTGGAAAGGTCAAGGGTGACTTTGATGAGCAAAGACGGGAGATTCGTCAAAAGCTTGAGGACTACAGGCTCGCGAAGGTTTTTTGTGAGCTCTCGAGTGAAGAGCTCCTCAAGCCTATCACAATCAGGTTGGACCGAGAGGTGCAGCCCGTCCAATGAACTGTGGAGGAGGGGCCCGACTACGGGATGGATGAGTTCGACAGACTCGATCCATTTGACGAGATTTTTCAACCTGAGGCTCCAATGCCACCTCCATCCGAAGTGGACGATGACCCCTACCAGAAGTGGAAGAGGAGATCGAGGAAGCAGATTCCCTTCTACCAGAGGTGGACTTCATTGTGGACTTCATCTTGCATTGCTATCAAGATGGCGGGTTACTCGAAGCTCGAAACATCGCGGTAATTTAAAAAAAAAATTGTACATGTATTATGCACAAACATTGTGAAACATGATAATATTAACAGCTGATTGAGTATGATAGCTTCAATTGATACAGCAGGACCGATTAGCCACAGAGTGAATAAGTTACAAAGGGTCCCAGCATTCAATGCAGTCATTCTTCTATTTCAGATTGGAGAATGTGTCGCTAAACGAGTTAGTTTATTATCCCTGAGAGAATATAAGCTACCTTAACAATTTACTACCGCCATTTGCTCCAACATTGGTAATGAATCGGGTTTGTCGGATATTGCAAATCGATACAGTGGAGGCGATGTTTTGTGTTTATCACGATCACTTCTGTTTAGCGAAATTGGCCGTTTTTATACTAGGGGACGCATTATCTGTCTGGACGAACTTGGGCAACAATTCGTAGTTCGTCTGATTATGCATCTCTAGTATAAAGACAGGTACACGACACATAATGCGTCCAGAACAACCTTTAGAAATGCGTCGTTCAAGACGTATTACGAAGGGTAGTTCGTCTAGACGCATAATACGTACCGCGTCTTGTGCCAGTCTTTGTACTAGAGACGCATAACCAGACGAACTACGAATGTTTGCCCAAGTTCCTCCAGAGGCCGAATGCGTCCCCTAGTATAAAAACGGCCAATGTTGAATTGTAGACCGAACTTAACCGAGGAATCACCTTTTCCTGTCTTACGTAACGCGTCCTTTGTAGCAATGGCAGTTGTTTCAATGGAGGAAAAATAATGACAAAGGGCAATGCGCGAGGCGGGAAAACTGAATAAGCGGTAGTTAGTATATATTACCTGATTCACGGCCCCCACGTACAGCAGTGTTATATTTGCGGAACAAAGACGAATCACGCGAAATCCGGGCCGACTGAAGAAAAATACTTGAACTTTAAGCGTGGTGAAGCCTTAAAAAAAATTGGTTATAATTGTCGTGGGAAAGGAGAAACGTAATTCAAAGAAATTGATGAATGGCGTTTTGCCAAAAAAAGCAAACTGAAAAGAGCTTTCTTCAATCGTATTTTGGTTGGCTGGCTCAGTGTTGTAGGCGTATATATTTTCAGTTAACGCTTTTGCATTCGATTTAATACAGATGTTGACATAAGCTGTATATGGCATGGGAACAATAATAACAAAGAAATGCAACATTTTTTTCAATTTTTCGGACGTTCTCTGGAGTATGTGTACTCACTGCGACAAGCTCGAATTTCTGTATAAACGGCTAAAAAATACACACACCCAAAAAAAATACGAACTCTAGCTTTCTGCATTGTGATTAGATCACACTTTCTGCCAGAAAAGTAAATGAAGCATTGCTGTGATAATTCAAAACGAAAAGCGGGGGACATTTCCTGGCTTACCTGAAACCACACAAATGGTAAGCGAAATTTTAGCGAAAAAAAATAATGTTACCACAACACAAGTTTTATTCGATGAGGATTTATTTCCTGAGTAATTTAAAAAATTCCATCAGCAAATAAGTATAGAATATATTTTAAAAACTCCAGCTATCGGCCTCTTTTTGACAGGGAACCAGTGGACGAGTGCAAATAGAAACCTTGGTTTATTTGTGAGCCATTGTTTTGATTGCTGATAGCATTGTAATATTGAAATCTCTTGAATTCAAAACCAAATCAACAGAAAAAGTAGACATCGAGGGCTGAAGTAAAAACACGATATTTCTAATAATATCAGTTAATATAATGGCCAATTTAATCATTTACAACAATCACATGATCTTTCTTTTCATGTACGAATGCAAATATCAGTTACTGATAAATTTTTTACGGCCAAAAGTGTTGGTTTTATTCCTTTAGTAATATGCACGCATTTTGAAAATTCGTTCGAAACGTCATAATTACTATGTTTTTCAAACCAAAAGATACAAATTCAAAGGCAAGTCAATCTGATTTTTTTTTATACTCTCGACACTTTATTGCAGCACTGAGGTTGGCAATTAGCGCGGGAACTAAATGCTAATTTTTCGTTTGCAAGGAAAATGTCTTTCGTTCAGTGCGATATTACGAGACGATAACTTAGATGACAGTTTAGACGGAAATTTGCTATTTGTCTTAACCATGCAAACCACACGCAGTTTGCGCTGACAAATTAATAAAAACCACAAACCACTACTATTTGAGTAATTTCTGATCGAAGTAACCTAGGTGTGGGGCATGTAAGCTCTCGATCCGTTGTATGTAAAGGCAGTTTGAGTTTTAACCTCAAAGGCGCTATTGTAAAAACGAAATTATTGGAGGAATAAATCAAAATTTCAAAGGTAAATGAAACAGCTATAGTCTGCTGTTGTCAGATCAATAAGATCGCTTCTTTATTGTTTGTGGAGCACAATATGGCGTGCAGGACATGTACAGCTCTTTCTGATAATAGACATAATTATAAAACACATACATTTTACCTGTTCAACTCTAATGTCATATAATCCTCCATGGAGCTGTCTTCCTTTAAATACTCTAGCCCTGTCAAAAAAATTACAGCATTTCAACTTACTCGCTCCTTGTTAAATTGAAGTCGAATTATTTGCTAACTCTGCTATGTTTCTAGGCGCTTTTACTTGGAGTAAAACTATTTCGTTCCTTGTAATGTGTAGTACCCCCCAAAAAAGCGTGAAAAGCCGGGTATAATTGCATAAATCTCGATAGAATTTTAATATATAGAGTTTAATTTATAAACACAACGAGGACCATACTACATCCAAAATACCGTTTTACAGTTTAAGCTTTGTCTTATCTATAAAATACTTAAGAGCCGAAGAAAAATGACTGAATGTCGTAATTATGTTTCTGTGTTTCAATCTGTACTGATTTCACGTAGCGTTGCAAGCCATGGCGTACATTTGACGAAGGTGCACATGAGTGAAATAAATTTGAAATGTTTGTCACTTACCAGTCTGTGTCCGGAGAATCGATGACGAGAAGTATTTTCATCTTTTTGGCGGCAGGAGATCCTCTCGGAGGCAAGCCGCCGTCATCTTTCGATTCTTTTCGAGATAGCACCGAGCTACCGCCGCCACTGCCTCTGTCAGAACGCTCGGCAGTGTCTCTGGTAGGACGAAGGTTGCTCAGATTCACACCACCGGAAATTTTAAGCTTTTGCAAAAACTCCATATCTACAGCCCGCTAGAACTGAAGCTTCCTTTGATTGATAAACAAAGTGGTTGAAAATGTTCCTGGAGAATTCCTCGAATCATGCGTCTCGATGCAAATAGGTTGCTTTCGAGACGTTCTATCCGCTACGAGTCGAGCATGCACAAATGTTTGGGTTGTAGTTGAGTTTGTTAGTAGCAAAGTCAGTCGATGCCAATAAAATTTTTGAAGAATCAAAGCTTTTTTCCTAGAAGAATTACCACGGCTTTCGCCCGACCAGAGCGCCAAAGATTACAACGCTGTGTGTTTTAATATTCAGAGAACATTTGTTCGTTCCACCTGTTTCATTAAATCGTTTGCTGTGGGACAATTGCATTGTTGTTCAACCAATTGACGATTTTCTTTCATTGCCTTGCATATTCTAATACACAAACATCAACTCTGAACATTTTTGTTGTCATTTACTGTCATGTGGCACAGTTTGAAAACATGTCTATACATTTACGTGGGCCAATGACAAAGTATCGAAAATCGAAATGGAACGCTAAGCACAGAATGTTGTAAGCATGTTTAAGACTCATGTTCGCTTTTAATTTTAAAAGCACTGGAATAAACAAAGCATTAACAATGGTACTTGATCTATTTTATCTTATTTCCTAAACGCGCCTTAGTTTGCAATACATATTATGCAGAAATAATTTAAACAGGTCTTTATCGAGCTGCGCGCGCGCGGTTCTCGTTCACGTAGAAGATGTGTTCTTGCATCCTTCAGGTCAAACCAGCCTTTCATTTTTTTCACGCGAGAGTAAAAGTTTTCATACTAAAGCCTGAAAATAATTGAAATTGTCATCTTTAAATTCACTATCCAATTTTTTTGTCTGACTGAGAGATCACCAACAGCAATCAGTATTTCATTGTTTCCTTCCTTAAGAAAAACCCAGCGGCACACACGAAATCGAGATGTTAAAAAAAACTTATGCGTTTTTTTCCTACGGTTAAACAATTGGAGTTTAAGAAAATTTCGGCCATACGCGTCCTTATAAATGCCCTATAATATTTGTTGTGCTTGTTACTCTATACCAGTTCCGGGCAAATTGCAGTTTGGCTGTCATTTCAGAGTACGGTTGTAGTCGCAGGGGGCAGGGTGGGGTGGGTAGAGTCATATTAAAAGAAACAATACATAGCACTATACAGTCTTAATAGCAAACTTTGCAGTTACGCGGCTGTTTTAGTATGGTTGTTGTCTCAAGGGAGAGGAGAATCAATTGACAAAAACGGCACGTGTATCTTGTATAGAGTCTTGGAGATTTGCAGGTGGCCAGCTATCAATTAACAGAAATAATACATATAGGCAGGAGCTCATATAGTATAGATTTACTCGTAGAATTTTGGCCGCAGCTGAGATTGCAGCTAAGCTTGTGTACAGCCGCCCCCTCCCCCCCAAAAAATGTATGTATGTATGTATGTCTGTCTGTCTGTCTGTCTGTCTGTATGTATGTAGGTATGTTTGCGTGTATGTATGTATTTATGTATGTACGTAAGTATGTATGTGTGTATATATGTATGTATACAGACAAATTTCTTTTTCGGGGCGAAAGATTTAAACGGTCGTTTAGTACAAGCCTGACCCAAGCCTGCTCTGGTAAAAGCATAGATTTGAGCAAGGATTTGATAGGCAGAAACGCCTTTGTAGGGGGTCGTTTGTTTTCAAACTACACTGAGTGTAATGACCCTAACATTTTGTGATCTTCTCTACAAGTCCTACTATTGGTTTGTCACGAACTGTTGCATAGTGAAGAATTCTAGTATAGAGTGAAAGACTTGACAGATCCATGCACCTATAAGAACATATACTAGAAATAATGAATCATTAAAAGTGCGTTCGACATGGATTTATGGGTGTTGATTCTCAAACAATTTCACACCCAAAATCCATGAAGTAATTCTCCTTTGTGAGTGTTATATATTTTCCTACATGTCACTTTGGAGAATTTGGTTGTACATCAATTCAGTATCCTCAGGATGATAATTTTCTTGATTCTCGTTATATATTTGCTTAAGGTTACCGTAAACCTTCGCGGGTGTCCTTAGCCAAAAACATTATTTTCGCGCTGTCTTCAATACAACCACTATAAATTATATATCAGTGTAACTGAGTTTACAGAATGCTCTATTTCGCTTCAATTTTTTTAATCATAAGGCGAGCGCGACCTAAAAGCCGCTTATTTAATAAATCTCGTAGATGAGATAAGTAGTACTGTGCGGGCTGAAACAAGGCTCTATTACAGCAACCCAATGAATATGAGATAACGACTTATACAAAGCTTTAACGCTCATACAAAGCTTTAACCTTGTTATACTGAAGCATTACACTCGCTTGTATGTAATCACCAAGTGATTTGTCTTGCTGATCATTGAAGGACGCTGCTAGGATACTGAAAACCCTCTCCGCAGCAGCAGAAGATGGCTGTACTAGGAGCACTTTCTTCACGGCTGAGGACCAATTAGGAAGTCGATCGGAATGCGTCCTCCACCACTCCAATTTCCTTTCCTCGCGATCGGCAACAACATCTTGTGCAGCAGCGACATACTGTGGCAGCTCCCTGATGAGACCATTAATGATCACATCACTGTTGAGAAATGGAAAGAGCCTCAGGGCTTCCACAGATGCAGGTGTAGGTGAACAGCAACTGGACACATGATTCTTGTTGTATCGCTGACTGTACGCAAGTCTTCACTCTCTGTTCCAGATCCGCAACGACCTGAGTTGGATCTACAAGTGCAATATCCGCAGCAACGGCGCGCACATTTGGAAAATAAGGAACCTGACAGGCCTCGGCACCAGCCTTTAACTTTTCGTAGCAAGAAAATACAAGGGGGCCATTTCCTTCCAAGTAGTAGGTGGCTTTAAAAAAAATTCTCCCCGACTTCAACGGTCACAGCCAACTCGAGCTTGAGGTTAATAAGGCGTTGCGGATCCGAGAGAATGGCTTGAAGCTGCGACACGATGTTTGGACCAATTTTGTCAACTTCGGCTTGTTGCAGAAATCTGGAAACGTCTCCAAACTGTTCCAACAGCTGCTTGTAGACTTTCCACTTTGACCACCAAAGTGTTTCGCTGTACATTTTGGGGGCCCGTCAAGTTACATCTTTTCATGCTAACTTTGCTTTATGGCTGTGGCTGAACAGGCGAATCCATAAGTTTCCGAACTCCAGCAGACGGTAGGAATAAGTGTATGCATATGGTTGCCCACATTATCGAGCGTGTGGGAAAAGCAAGCCACATCAAAGAGTTCTGGGAACATGAATCTTATCCAAGTCAATGCAGCTTGATTAACGCTTGCTCCATTCCTCATCTCTGCAAGCAAAGCGAAAAAAAAAATAGAAAAAAGAGAGCTCACTTCATATCTGAAGTTATTTTATCATTACGATAAGGGATACTTGAGCCTGGTTTTAGGCTTTAGCACTTTTTGTCTTCAAAATACAAATTATGCCGAGCATTGCTTTTTGACAAAGAGACAAAATTTCCATGGACCAAATCGAGCATAGTCTCCTCCGCAGCTGCAATTTTTGCTTTCGTATACAAGCAATGCTGGGTCAATAAACTGGGTCAATGCCTTTCCTGATAACAGTTGATGCCATTTGTAATGGGAGATGCCTTTCCCTGAAACAGCATTCAAGCAAAAAACGTGACGTCACTTCCTGTGTTTTGGGATGACTGCAAATCTGAGCGAGCTGAAGGCGCGAATAACGAACACGACTGAAATTTCCACAAGCTGGGAAGCTTTGAGCAGGTATCGAGGTATATGTCAAGTTCATTTGATTTTTGTTGTGGTAATTCGGACAGAAAGTTGACAAATGGAGCTTTTGCAAAATGACATTGAGACTGAAGGCTGTCGTGCGTGTTTCGTGTGTGACCTCGTGCCATGTGCTTTTCGGTAGAAGCATACTCGCCCTTTCCTAACAGAAAATATACTGCTGTTGGAGTAATCCTTGGTTTTGTTAATATGCCGTTAGCTTTTTTATCGGGATTTGCCTTACAAGATAAGCTTTTTGAAAATGTGAGCAGAGTAGATAGTCGGTGTGAGTGCAAGAAGCTCGAAGCAATCAATGTTTAACCTCGATGTGCCCTAAGATGTTTTGATTTCACTTTAAATAAACCGTTTCATTCTCTTGATCTGAATAGTACTTCTCTTTACTTACTGCCATTCATTTCCTCTTGATGTCAGTCTGGAGAATTCATTAATTTGGCTCAAAATTGTTGAGACTGTAGTGCGTTCTCAACGCGAAGTATTTCTAAGTGGAAATGCCAACTTCTCTTTACTTACTGCCATTCATTTCCTCTTGATGTCAGTCTGGAGAATTCATTAATTTGGCTCAAAATTGTTGAGATTGTAGTGCGTTCTCAACGCGAAGTATTTCTAAGTGGAAATGGCCAACATATTTAGATTCTTCAACATAATTCGTATATGTTAATCAAATTGTTTCGAGGGCAATTTTGGATAAATGAGCACAAGTAAATTTTTTTGCCTGTATATTAATATACATGGAATTTTATTGCACTCATTGGCTGAGAAGACATCAATCAATCTCAAATTGGGCAAAAGGCTGAAATTGAACTCCAAAAGTGGAAATACGTTTAATGTGCAAAAATTTAAACTTTTGCATGTATATTGTTAACAAGTTATCAAATGTTTTCATGCTCAATTTGGAATAAAAAAGCACTCGTAAATTTCCCAAAGACTGCAAGTCTTTGAAAATTTATTTGTGCCTATTTTTTTCCAAATTGCACTTGAAAACATTGATTACCTATACTTAATGCTTTTGATAGAATGATTACACTTGAACTAGGTGATATTTTGTCAATTTTCCACTAGTGCAACCGAAGTGAAAGGATCATATCAAGTCTGCAATATTAATTTTATCATTTGTTTCAGGGAAAATGTTTTCTTTATTTTAAAATAATAAGTTTTGTCTGTGTGGAAGCTGTTGTCAACATGCCGACATTTGATGACATTGTGGCTGGTGCTGCGGACAACAGCAAGCAGCAACTTCAAGAAGCACTATTGGAATTATTTAAGGGAAACCCAGACATTTTAGAATCTGTCTCTAAATTGTCACAGAGTAATGGACAACCAGCAACTGATGAAACATTGCAGCCACTGAATGTACGTGAGGTTAAACTAATTGTGTTGTCCACTTAGGATACACTCTGGATCTGGATTTGTGATCTAAGATTACATGGATTGTGAGGCATCAAAGGAACCAATGAATCCACTCTGGACTATGTTTGATCTGTTCCTGTGATGCATCATGATCTGAGTGATTGCAAGTTAGAAATTTTCACAATACCTCATTAATTTCGTATTCATTTGGCATTTTTGCAGAATTTTACTATAATTGGAAAATTGACATCAATACTCCAGTCCCGTAGTAGGTTTGTTAAAAACTGTAATATTATTTTTCTTTTCTTTTAGCAAAAGGCAAATGAAGGAGTAAAGAAACCAAAGAGAAGCCAGCCTTTCCCTGAAGTTCAAAATAGTCTAAATTGGTCACCACGAGAGGAATATCAGTGGATTCTGTCAGACAAAGGTATGAAGTTAGCATTTATGTGAACCTTAACTCAAGTTTCCTAGAAGTTTCATTTAATGTCAGATTTTTATAGCAAACGTACCACAAACTGCTCATTTGCTTTGTGATTTTCTGAAAACTGAGCTAGCTTATGTAAAGTTCTAGGTTCAATTTGATAGATACAGTTTGACATCTTTTACTTCCCAAAAGAAAGCTACCAACTGAACTGCTTGACAAGCACCAAATGCTAAATATTTGTAGCACCCTTAACACAATACATTTTTTGGCACTTGTAATCAACCCATCTAAAACAACTTGTACATTCTCATACAGACTCTTGTTTGCCAAGTACAATCTATATATACAAAAAACACTAGTGCAAAAAGAATTGTCTTAAAATAATGATTTCAAGCACAGATTCAGTTGAAAAATGACACCCCACTATCTTAAGCTTGTACGTGTGATCATGATTGTGTTTTGTAACATTTGTTTGTTTCTGTTTGTTTCAGATATATTTCTTTGTTCTTTTTCAAAGTAATGACATGTACACATGTGCTATTCATATTAATCAAATTATACATGTATTTAAGGGAGATAGTTTTTTACTAAAAAAATGAAAATAATAACTTACAATTGAATGGATCTGGGTTTAAATTATGTTGTTTAATAAACTTTAAAAACATAAAAAAGATCCCATCATGGTGATAAAAATGTCCCAGAGGGCAGTTGAATGTTGAAATACATCCCCTGTTCAAAAGCCAAACAATAGTACACACGTTTTTTTCACACAAAGACTCAATAACTTACAGGTGTACTGTTTTTTTAAATGGATGATATTAGACAAAACTTATGACTTGTAGTCTGTATACTTTGAAGAAATACTCAGGTCAGCTTAAAAACCTTTTGTCTAGAAAATTAAAATTGTAGATTGACTGCTTATTATGCAGTGGTTTGACATGTGTTTTCCTTTTTTATAAGATGATGGCATAGATAACGCTTGGTCGTCAGTAACCAAAAACATGACCCCACGTGAATTAACAAAGTGGCGCAAAGGTCTTTATTCTGTCTACATAGGACATCTGCCGGGGAACATCACCAAGGTAACTAATAAACTTTATTATATCTCTCAGTTAGTACGCGCACTGTGATTGGTCAATTTAGCGGGCCATACTTCACTGTACGGCCCGCTAAAGTTTGTTTTGGTCGCCAAAATGACTCCAGAGATATAATAAATATCTTATTAACCTCGTTTTCTCGGTCCGTACTGTAAAATACGGATCCCCATTTTTTCCCGTCGATTTATGGCCCGCGCGCTTCGCGCTTGGGCCATAAATCCACGGGAAAAAACTCAGTCCGTATTTTACAGTACGGACCTCGAACTCGATTAATAAGAGGTATGTATGAGTCAATTCTGTTTTTTGGGGGTGATAATTTGCCATGAGCAATTACATGCTCTTGGCTTGTCAATTCCAAATCTGTGATGTGATGTAGCTTTTGAGCTGTTTGTGTAAAACTATAAGTAAATTTGGTTGGTATTTTATCACCTTGTAATTGTAATAGGATTACATGATGTACGTCCCATTTAGAAATTATTGGTTGAAAAAAATTCAGAGGACATGCAACACTGGATATGGCCATCCTTGATATTTTTTCATCCAATCATTTCAAAATTGAAGAAGCATGTTAATTAATTGTGACCCGGAAAGGGAAAACGGACACTAACGCTTTTTCGTTAAACGGGCAAGAAAAACGGATGGTGAACGGTTATAAACGGTTATAAACGGATTCTCTTTCCGTATAAACGGATAACCAAAAGTGTTAAACGGTTGGGCAAAGTCCAAAAACGGATTGAGCAGAACGTTAAACGGTTGCAAAAATTTTTAAACGGAAAGCAGAGAACGTTAAACAGTTGAACAAAATCGTTAAACGGGGAGCTAAAAACGTTAAACGTTTAAGCAATAAACGGTTTATCTAAAAATCAGCCGTTTCGAAAACCCGGCTAGAAAGAAACGTAAACAGAAATCTGACTCGTTTCGATTTCATTCGGTGGGATCAGCGATCGATTGTTTACCAATACATTTCTGGTTTGAATCAGTTTAGAATACAAAAATACTGGAATACTTTGAATCAAAATGTAGCGGATTTGTTAAAGTTTATTTTCATTTCTAGAAAAAAATACATGTAATACTTGCACTGGAGTAGATAAAAAGGAAAGTAATGATAGTTGTAAACAGACGCGTCGGACATGATCTCGAAGGCGGAATTTGCATAATTATTGTAACATTGGTTGTTTACCATTTACCAGAAATTCCCGGAAATTCCGGTTGGGATGTAAATGGTAAACGTTGTTTCGGTTCGTCCCACTGGAAAATTCCCGGGACAAACGGAAATTCTGAAAAGGTAGTCCCGTTTTCCCGGTTGGGACGCCACAGGAGTTCCGAATGGGGGCAAATGGTAAACGACACGTACCGTTCTTTCCGAACGAAAATTCCGAACCGAAATTTCCGGGACTTTGTGGTAAATGGTAAACAAGCGCTGTGTCAGTCAGTGAAAGTTTTCAAAACACTAAGTGACCGGCAGTCCGATGTTTTTTTTTCAAATTCTGTAAAACCGATGGCTTTAACCGATTCAAGCTTCGCTATTTCGATTAAGAATCTTTAAGCGCTTCTAGAGACCTCTACGGTTGTAAAGTTGGCGCGCTCCTTTTCGCTGGACTCAGAATAGCAAGCAAGTGACTATACATTTTGCACGCTTTCCACAACTTTAACCAGACTCACGGCAAGTTTATAAAACGTCCGATCTGTGGTTCGCTTACAAGTTCAGCTAATAACTCGGTGCTTTGCATGATTAATACGTGTGCGTGTGCACGACGTAGTCACGTTTCTAAATTCTTTTGTGACGCCTTTTACTGTAAAGATACGCTGTGTCTATATGACCGGCAGCCGGGCAAGGTTTTCAAATCACTAAATGAAATATTTTTGTCAAATTACCTAAAACCGATAGCTTTAGCCAACTCAAACTAGGCTATTTCATTAAGAATTTTTAAGCGCTTCCAGAGACCTTTTCGGATCGAAAGTTGACGCGCTAGTTTTTGCTGGGCTCAGAATGGCAAGCACGAAAAGTGACACTTAGAATCTGCACGCTTGCCGTGACCGGCAGTCCGATGTTTTTGTCAAATTACCTAAAACCGATAGCTTTAGCCAAGTCAAACTACGCTATTTCGATTACGAATTTCTATAGGACTGCCGGTCATTTAGTGATTTGAAAACCCTGACCGGCAGTTACGGCAAGCGTTTTCAAGTGTCACCTTACTTGCTTGCTATTCTGAGCCCAGCGTAAACTAGCGCGTCAACTTGAGACAGAGAGCCATAGAAGACTATGGAAAGGCTTAGAAATTCTTAATCGAAATAGCTTAGTCTGAATCGGTTAAACCCATCGGTTTTAGGTAATTTGACAAAAATATCGGACTGCCGATCATTTAGTGAATCGAAAACCTTGGCCGGCAGTCACGGCAAGAGTGCAGAAGTGGCACTTTTCTTGCTTGCTATTCTGAGCCCAGCGAAAACTAGCGCGTCAACTTTAGATCCGAAAAGGTCTCTGGAAGCGCTTAGAAATTCTTAATGAAATAGCCTAGTTTGAGTTGGCTAAAGCTATCGGTCTTCGGTAATTTGACAAAAATATCGGACTGCCGGTCATTTAGTGATTTGAAAACCTTAACCGGCAGTCACGCCAAGCGTGCAGAAGTGTCACTTTTCTTGCTTGTTATTCTGAGCCCAGCAAAAACTAGCGCGTCAACTTTCGATCCGAAAAGGTCTCTGGAAGCGCTGAGAAATTCGTAATCGAAATAGCCTAGTTTGAGTTGGCTATCGGTTTTAGGTAATTTGACAAAAATATCGGACTGCCGGTCATTTTAGTGAATTGAAAACCTTGCCCGGCTGCTGGTCATACAGACACAGCGATTCTTTAATCGGTAACTTTCATACGTTGTGTTCAGACACAATGCAGTTGCTCGTTTTCACCGACAAAGAACTGGGTCATTTAAAAGAAAGGTTCAAGAGTCACCGTTGTGATAATTATTTTGCTTTCAACGGAGAAGCTAACCGTTTATAAACTTTTTGGCTAAAACGTTAAACGGATAAGAAAAGCGTATAAACGTTTTGTCTAAAACGTTAAAGGGATGCTAATTTTTTTAAACGGATAAGGAAAGCTAAACGCTTTACCAAAATCGTTAAACGGATATAAACGGATGCTAAACGGTTATAAACGGATTCCTCAGTTAAACGGTAAAGCGTTAGTGACCGTTTTCCCTTTCCGGGTCACAATTGTCCTGTTATCCATAGCATATTTCTTATATAGCATCCACATATTAGCTAGGTAATTTATTTTATATTTGAACAGTTTAAAAAATGTATCCAGTGACATTGGTTTTTAGCCGTTTAATGGGCACCCATTAGTGTACATTTTCTCTTGAGAGGTCACATGTATTTTAAATTTGGACAGTTTGCAAAAGTTAATTGGATTAAATGAGAGCTATATCATTAGCTCCAAAAGTTTTGATCTTTTGCTTAGGCTTTTTTTGTGTGGCTATCATTGTCCTGTATTTTGCTATGCCAACCTTTGCTTCTTTTTTGGGAAGTAATTCATCCAGAAACACAGTTTGCCTTAGTGCTCCTTTCTTGAAGAGTATGAATGAAAGGAACCGAATGGAGTAAGTTCATTGTTTTGTAAAGTCACACTATAACAAGGCACAAGAAGCACCTTATTTCCTATGTTCTTGCTATTACAGAGGGAGCTGGGGCAGCTCTTTAGTGAAGTTGGAAGTGTACAAGATGTTCACGTTCAGCCAGCCAGTTGTGGGGCATACACATATGGGTTAGTGTACATGATATGTTTATTTTTTCTGGATAAAGCAGGACTTACCTACAACTGGTTTTAAGGGTTGTGTGCCTTCATGGTCCTTAAAGTTTTGCAGAGAATCTCTGTGCTCAGGCATCCTTTTAGCAGGGAGGATGGGGGGCTCCCCTATCCCCCACGAAGGAATGCCTGACAGGAGGTAATGCCGGCAGGAGCTTTACCTCCCAAGTCAGGTAGCTGCCAAGGAGGTTGGACAAGGTTAAGTGGCTACCCTGCCACTCATAGCCAGGTTGGAGGTTAGGTGCAACTTACTGTAGAAAAATCAATTGATAAGAGAGTAAGATCACATTACACTTGGGCAAGAGCGATTTTCATCACACCACTCAAGACAACTGCACCAGGACAGTAATAATTGTTACGTTCAGTGAAGAAAGCTGTAAGGGGTCCAATCTACTGAAAAGAAATTGTTAACTGAAAAGTGGGGTGCTGGAACATTGGTTGGTATTGAAAAATAACTGAAGGTTTTAAAAGAAACATAGACAATAACTGGCCTTGATGAGGGAAAGAAAGACATGATTGACCAAACTGTTTCAACCTGGAGCACAAACATATCTTTGGATGAACAACTTGTGGAATGATTTTTCTGATCTGTATTAAGATCAATGCAAATCATTGCAGTTTTTTCTTGCCTTTTATCACACCATCTTCCATTATCCCTGGATCCAGTACTGTTCTCGGTGCAATTGCTGAATTGTTTTCCGTGCACCTCTTAATTTAGTCAAGATTAGTTCAGCCTTTGTAATGTGTATTTATGCCTAAATGACTAATAAGAAGATGCTTGCACTAGAAGAGATTTTGCCAGATTACCAGGCACAGTTGAACCTCAATTATTATCACTATGTGCAGCCAAATGACAAACTGCCCTCTGTAAAACGCGCCTTTTAGTTGGCCAAACAGGAAGTCCACAGGCTGAAAATGCATTTGCTGCCCTGATTTTGATTGGCTACAGAGATGTCAAACAACCACGCTCAGCCACTTAGATCCTCAGAATACCATTTCAGTGCCAGCATTAACACAATTTTTTTTGGATGAATTTGGATTCACTCACTTTTGTAGTTTTGTAGTGAATGTCACTTGGCTCTTGTTTAGCTGATTGTATTGTAGAAACAACTTTTCATACCATAATTTCATGCTACATATCTGTTAAATGTTTTTTTCTTATTAACGAATTGGTACAATTTGGTCTTGTGTATTGATAATAATGATAATCACATGCCTTTTGTCAGGCATATACTCTTGTTTATTTCTGTCTCTCTTAGCTTCATTTGCCTCCTCACTCTGCTAGAGCACAAGTAATGCTACTCAGGCAACAAGTTAATGTTTTTGCACTCCAAAAGTCGTGATTGTCCAATTATCTGGACTTGTTGGGCCTTGTGCAAACTATTGGGATAATCAAGAGTCTGTGTAATCAAGTTCCGGATAATCATTTATTCTAGGCTTGATTTCAATTAAAAATCTAGAACATTTCAATACTGGATTCATTATTTTCTGTTTACACACAAGTGGTCAAATTGAAAGGAAAACTCTGCAGAGTGGGAAATTCTCTGGAGATTTTAAATCGAGAACCCAAAGTGGAATTTTTGTATCCTAATACTTACAAATAATTATTTGGAATTTGTGATTAAGCACAGTTAAATTATGTTTTTGGTGAATGTAGTAGTACTCTTCCATACTTCTGTACTTTAACTGCTTAAAAATGGTGGGCAAAATTTTCAAATACAGTACTAATGTTGCCTCATTTTAAACGTCTGGGGATCAAAATGACAATAGAATACCTGGAAGTGTAAACGCATAATGTTATGAAATTAAACACAACAAACTGACGTATTAAGCTCAAGAACCACAAACTTTTTTCCTAGTGGAAATCTGTTCTTAGACCAAGGTTGACTGAGAATAATGTCATATTTTAATGTAGTATTTTTTCATGATATGAAGTTCTTTTCGAAAGCGGAATTATTGAAATGTATCAACATATAATCTTCCAATACGTAACAGAACTAAATTATACAATAGTAATTATTATTTGAGTTTACAAGGTTATTACTTTTCTTCTGACACTAACTGTTTATTACAATATCTGTATCAAAATTTCTTACTATTGAACTTGACTTGTGCCAGTTTTAATTATATGACAGTTTCTGAGGCAGATCCTGAGCTCTGATTGGCTACCCAAACAGGCAAGATGGACCTATCTTGCGGGTTGGGATTTCCCGTCTTGTTCTGCAAAATGAAACAAATTAAAATGGCCATGTAATAAATCATTTATTGACCAGCTGTGTTCTGTGAAATTATATTGCTGCATGTAGGCCTCGTTCTTTTTGGTGTTTTTGTTGACTTTGCCTACGTTTTGGTCAATAAAAATGCAAAAAAAGAACTCAGCCAGTATGTAATCATCTTGACCTAAGGTCTGGTCACTAATGCATATGTGATCACTACATGTACCTGTAAAACTCAACCAAACTTTCCAACAATCCATACAAGAGTCATTATGTTAAAAAAAGATAATATACTACTCCCTTGTTTGTTCCTTGTATATAGTACTAGATTCACCATAAAATTTATTCACTTATGGATCAAAAACAAACAAGCAACCAAATGAAAACATTATCGAAGGCACTCAAATGACGTTAAACTCCAAAATTTGTAGTCCTTGATAAAAGTTGTGACAGCACTCCCATTTGCAGTTCAGATTACAACTCCCCTCAGCTTTTTTCTCCGGAAAAAGGTTCCGAACATAGTAGGGTGAAAACAGTCTAGTTAAATATTATGAAACTGCCAGGGTTACATTAAAAAACAGACTTGCTCAACTCTCCCTTCATCATTCGTTTTGGCCGCCTCAGGTATTCATCGATTGCCCGAACACAGTGTCTCCACGTATTCACTTTGTCGTCGGAGGCGATCGCGTAAACCTCGAACACTGTTTCCTTCACGAAGCGAAGTCGATCGGGATCAACGGGTTCTTTTCCGCGTGTTCCCGTGCAGTTTCTATTGTCTAGTTCGGTCTGGTCGAAAATATGCCTCATCAACTGAACTGCGAAGTTTCCGATCGAGCAACTTTTGCATTTAATTTGTGTGAGGTCATCTTGGGAAATGTATGGTGGTGCAGTATTTCCGCCAGAGTCTCCACCAGACGGTTCATTGTCGTTCTCGGATCCCGGCGACGAAGCCCCACTACTTGGAAGCGTTTTGATCGGAGGTGGAACTAACGCGGGAGTTGCGGAATTTAACGGAGCTTGAGGTCGCGTTGGTGTATTAATAGGCGTTGTGCCTCCCGCGCGCGGCGTAGAAACGGAAGGCGGCTGAACAGCTGGAACTTGTTGGGCAGCTGGTGGTGGCGGCTGCTCGCCTCGCGAGTTCTCTCCACTGAGAAACGATTGAATCGGCGTCGCGCTTAAGGGGACAGGAACGACCGTCTTAGCTGGAAAAGAGCTTTGACTTGCTGGGAAGTAGGTGAATAACTGCTCCAAACCTCGCATGATCTTGTTTTGGTTGTGAAGAATCGTGGCCTGATTCACCATAATGGCGCGTTGGTTTTCCAATATGGCGGAAAAGCGATCTTGACTCATCGATTCGTTTTGATCCATGGTTGCTTCGCGTGTCGTCTACTGCTCAAAGCTGCCGACTTGATATTTTACTTTCGATAAGGAGCCTTGAATTATTTCTGTTCCTGAATTTGCTTAAATTTCGTGCCTTAAAAGCGCGGATGGAAAGGCGTCCACGAAACCTAATCCCCGCGGAAAAGCCCCGCGAGTAACCCCGCGTGATTCGCTGCTGAGGTACCTCGCGTTTTAAGTAGTACGCGCAAACGAGGGTGGAAAATCGATTTTTCTAGGAACTGTCAAGTGTGAGAAAGAATGTTAGAAAACAACAATGCTTTAATTTGGAAGCAGACGTAAATACTAGTAGTTTTGGATAAAACATTTTGGCCAAAGAACAGTGCTCACTTCAAAGTTAGATTCAGTGTAAATGGAAATTAATGTGGAGAAATTTACTTTTCCTCGCACTGAGGATGGAGGATCTTCTTGAATTGATTTAAATTGTTGATTTTTTTTTAAATTATATGTTCCCTTTTGTTTTGTTTTTTATTTGTATGTGTTCTGTTTCAACTTGGCTTTTGAAGCATGTGACTGCTAGAGTTTATGTTTGCATGTTGACACCAAAATATATTTTTAATGTTGTTTTTTTTCTTTTTTGCTTGCTCCTAGCTATCTTCAATTGCTTGTATGTGCTTTTTATTGCAAAGAATGACATATCTCTCTAACACCTAAATGAATAACAGGTCTCATCAAATCACATATGTACCTTAAATTCCCCAGAAGAAACAGTGATAAGTGAAGAATTTAATATGAACACAATTTTGGCATGTGAATGATTTTTGTTTTCTGAACCAAAATCAATTTCTTTCCTACTTTGCAACAACTTTCAGCAATTTTCAAAGAATGTTTTATATGATAAATGAAAAGCAATAAAAAAGGAATGCAACTTTACAGCAGTTTCAATGCTCAGTTTCTTCTTATTAATTTTTTGTAAGTGAATTGTACTTATAATTGTTTGGAAGGCAGTGTACATGTAGCTGAGTGATTAGAGCACTGGATTTGTAATCTGGTCATCCTAAGTTTGATTGCTGAATTTGTAATATGGTCAGATCCTTGACCAACCACTGCCATTATAGTGGTGCAACTCTTTTTGCCTTTTTCGAAAACATAGATTCTGAAATTTGACTTTCGCAATAAAGAAAATCCTTTTCGAATATACGCTGGCGTATACTCTCAGAGAGCTGTTGAGCTTCCAAATGTTCAACCGTGTAAGCTCATGTTTGTAGAGTTTAAAATGGGTCTTGCAGTTTGTTTTGTGTGCTTTCTGATTTGTGTATCACTAAGACGTCTGACTTGTTTTTTTTTTTCTTTTTTTTTTTACTGAATCTGTGCACTATTCCTTTTGTTCCAACCGTGAAAGACGCTAATAAGACTAATTCAATAACGTTTTGTTTTCATTAAAGCAAACTTCAAGAAAAATTTACCCATAGTTTAGGCCCGCCTTATAACCAAGTGTTTTGGTGAAATTTTCAGTTTTTAATTTAACAAAATAATAATGTTAAATTTAGGGTTGCACCTTATAACCGAAAGCACCTTATAATGGAGAATCTATGGTTAGCCACCTGGTTCACCTCCCAACAGTATGGATTCTTACTAGAGTTTATGTTCGATTTGTGATATTTGTTTCTCTATTTACACATTGTCCTCAAGTGGTACAGCAGAGTTAAGTGCGTTGGCACTAGCTGAAATAAAGTTTTATTGTTTTTGTATACAGAACCCTAATATGTGGTATATACTTGTCTCAAACACAGCTTTGTACGATACAGCACTCTTGAGGAATGCAGAGATGCAGTTGCTGAACTCCATGGCAGAATGCTCGGAAACAAAACCATATGTGTAGAGTATGAATGTGAAACGAAACAAAGATTAGAGCATGGAGATGACCCCAATGATTTGCCATTAGACAGTGAGTACCAAATTGCAGGACATGGTTAAAATGAAGGTGTATGTAACCCTTACAGTACAAGGCTCAATATTCTTGGTCAACATTTAAACAATAAAGAAAAAAAACAACAATATCAATAGTATCCCTAGCCCTGATAACTATAGAACTACAGTTTGTTTGGAGTCAATTTGAGAAATTATACAGGGTTTACAGAGCTGTATGGTAGGCCTTAAATATGTATGTAAAATTTCTACAAAGAAATTGATTGCTACTGCATAAGCAGCAGATAAAATGTTAACTTTGTGACATTTTTAAAGAAAACTTTGGTTATATTTACATAAAGGACATGCACCCCAGACATGGTTTGTACAATCATGAAAGGTCATGAATTTTAGCAGATGTCTTGAAGGGTCCTTGAATTTACTTAAGGTCCTTGAAAAGTACTTGATTTTTCTACTTGGTCATAAAAAGTCCTTGAAGTTTAGTCTTCCTTGTAATTATGCCCTTTAACTTTTCTGGTAAATTTAATTATTTTGTTGAGGAGATTTTGTCCAAAAATGATTTTAAAAAATAAAACATCTAGCTAAAAATACCAGTAAACAAATTGCACTCATACTTGAAGCAAAAGTTTGATCTTTGCCTCAATTTTATGTACCAGACCTCTGATGTGGGGTTGTTTCATTATCCAAGGTTGAAATACCTGGAATTTTATATGACATGGTTGAATGTGTTGTGTATCAAATGGGGACGACAAGTTCCACTTTCTTCAATATAGCTCTGTTCTTGAAGACTAGTTTTTGTTCTTAAAAAGCAGGGCTTTCATTAGAAGCCGGCTACCGCCAGACCTCCGGCAGCTGTGAGTCATAGTCACTGGCGACTTGGCTATGTTTGTCAACAAATACATACCTCTTATTAATCGAGTTCGAGGTCCGTACTGTAAAATACGGACCGAGTTTTTTCCCGTCGACTTATGGCCCAAGCGTGAGGATCCGTATTTTACAGTACGGACCGAGAAAACGAGGTTAATAAGATATTTATTATATGTCTGGAGTCATTTTGGCGACCAAAACAAACTTTAGCGGGCCGTACCGTGAAGTACAGCCCGCTAAATTGACCAATGATCACAGCGCGCATACTAACTGAGAGATATAATAATTCAAAAATATAATATATATTTCTTTTAATGATGAATATTCATCATTAACTTTACTTTTTCATGCCAAGAAAGCTGGAAATCACATTTCTGAGCTTCTAAATTAAGATGCCCCCAGACCGCCCTAGAAAAGATGGCCTTTGCCACCTAAATATTCAGAGCCACCTACTATCATATGGGCAGACAGCTACTTCAAATCTTATTGACAGCCCTTAAAAAGTCCTTGAAAAGTCCTTGAATTTTGTTTGTTGGAAGTTGTACGTACTATGCCACACCCTTTTATTCAAACCACATTGTATTTGGTACCGAAGTTGCTGCAGTGTTCCAGATATAAGAGTCAGACCTTGGTTTATAACCTAAGGAGGCAACACAGAGTTTTATTTTGTAAGGTGCCCAGCTCCCATCAGTGTATTGTCTAGGTTTGACTCTGGACCCATTGTATGTGCTAAGGGGCTTGGTTTCACTTCTGTTTGCACTCCTTGTCCCAATGTTTTTTCTCTAGGCTGTACTTACTGTAGGTTTACTCTCCTCTTCAAAATCAAAATTCCCAGGACAGTCCTGAAAATATTCAAGAGGTTAGATTGTCTCCTGGTTAACTCGTGATTGGCTACTTTGCATATAATGGTGAGGTAGTTTTGAGAATAAACAGAGCATTTTGATTTGTCCTTTTTTGTTTGGATTGTGCTACATACAGATTATTTCCATGGGAACTAAACTTGCCCGTATATTGGTCAAAACATTGGTCATTTTTTGTACAGATCTCTTGGTGCTTTGTCTGTACTGCCATGACCTTGTACCAATATTTCCCTGTATGGCCCTTACACTCAGTTAGTAAGACCTGGTTAATATTTACATGTAGAGTGAGGATTATTGTTTATGTGATCTAAAGTAATTTGTTACTTGGATCACAAAATAACAAGGTTCTACTGTTGCATTGTAGAGAATGATAAGCTTTTAAGAAGAGAATACCCCAGTGTTAACTTCCGCTCCATGTCTGAAGAAGAGTCCCAGGAGAAAATTATTCTCTGGAAACTGCGTTCTTCAGCAACAAAACTTATGTCATCTCAGGCAGGATGTGTTCAAGATAGACAAGGTTGGTTGATCTTTAGTGAGCTTAACTGCTCCATCCCTCCCCCTGCCCCTAGTTCAGATTCATTCAGTAAGCTTCAATTCTGACTCTATAATATTTCTCTAGGTGGGCTTAGGGGTATCAGCTTTTGTTCCCCTGAGGGGTCCAAAAAAAGACAACACCCATGACACCTTTACCTCACATTGCAAAGTTCCACCTTTAGCTCATTTTTAAATATCATGATTTTAAATTGAAAATTTCAATATTGGCTGTGGGTTGCATTGTCCATTTCTTAAAGAAATATAAGACCTTCGTTAAGGAATGTTAGAGCAGTGCTGTGGTAAAAGAGGTTTTGTACAATTTCATTATTTCAGATAGCAGCAAAGGGGAGACTCTCATGGACAAGATCCAGGAAGTGGTCAAGAAAGTTGTTGGTCTTCCTGCTGATACCCTGGCATCACCAACAGCATTAGAGGGTTCCCCCTTTTCATTATGGATTCTAGACTGGTGTGCATTTTTATTTTTAGTTAAAATTTGTCGCCATAGTATTAAAGTTGTACTTATCTGGAAAACTGTTTACCTTAGTTTTTTTATCTGGTTATCACATGACTCTTCTCTCATCAGCACACTAACTCATACAGACAGACAGGGAAAGGTGAATGGGGAAGTCTAATGGCAGCTGTATGGAAAGCCATTGTCTGGCCCAGGGAAGGTGATTGGCTAATAAATATTGTACCAATCCCTTGTTCAATAGGGAGTTTAACATTCATTGTAGTGACCAAAATATCATAATAATTTATGACAGAGTTTAGGCCCAGGTATATGGTAACTGGTAATTTTGTATTCTCATTCTGATCAATACATGTGCTCTTTGCTAATTAAATGGTCATGTGTCATTCAAACAGTATGTATTTATCTGTGGTATCCAATTATTACATGCATCAATCATGACTGTGTCACACACATTTTCATTTTTTAGGGGCTGACTTCATGTGTTTAATTTGAGCTCAGATTGGTTCTCATTGCACGTTAACAGTTGTGATTGGCCAAAGTGTTGCTTTGTGGTTTTGGCTTCTTGATAGTACCCTCTCTTTTGACTACAGGAATGACAACAAAAGTGAGATGGAAACAGACAAACAAAAATGTGGCTTACAAGACCCCAGTGATTTGATAATGAGGACCAAGGAAATGAGTGGTGGTTCAAAGTGCAAAGAAGAGAAATCTGCAGGGATATTTCATACCAGTCAAAGTCCTTTTAAAGAACAGAAAATATCAATATCCATAATTAATGGATCAGCACCAGGTGCCATTTCCCCAGAACACAGCCCTGAGACATTTGCAGCTCCCAATAGCCACATTCACAATAACAGCAGTTTATCAGAAGATGGCTTTTCCCCTGGATGTGGAAATAGCTCTTATAGTGAATTAGATACTACAGCCAGTGACTCTTTCAGTATTGCTTCACTGTCGCCTGATCGTTCACTCAAGAAACATTGTCACAGCTTGGATGGGAGTCAAGTGGAGGTAGCAACGCCAAGTCCTATAGAAACGGTGCCTACTGTAAGGCTCAGTGAGGAGAATGCATACCTCTGCAAAGAGGATCATGTTGAACAGAACCCTTCAGGCAATCAGTCAAACCACAGGGAACCTTCACTTCAAAGTTATGAGGTAAAAAGAGGGGAGCATTGTCTGCAGAAGGTTGGCAAGATGGGTATTTGTAACTTTGATGTAAGTGACCCATATGCTTATGTACAGAGATCTCTACCATGCGAGGAACAGCCAGTTGAAAAAGTAAATGAGCATAGTACAGCTGATTGTGCAGTGGTGACAACTGAGTCTAGTTGTAGTATCCAACCTGAGCAGATATTGTTAGAGATGCCACATGTAACTGTAATGGCTGACTGTCAAAATTCCATTGTAAACAACAGTAACAGCTCTCACATGGTAAGAAGCAACTGTAATGGCTCTCAAAGTCTCCAGGTAGGCAACACTAGCCTGACTCCACTGGTCAATGACTACAAGAGAGTTGGTCAAAGTGGTCAACCTGATGAACAAAAAGACCCAATACTTGCTGCTTTTCCAGCAAATGATGAACAGAAAAGGGAACTGCAGGACAATAATAATAACAAATTTAAAGGAACTTCCTGCACTCCAGAGACAGAGAGAGTTGGCAAAGAGGCAGAACCTTGTCTTAAAAAGAATCAGGCAGATAGCAACAAAAGACTAAATTTATCTCTTCCTCCTCTTGGACAGCAAAGGCCTTGTGCTCCCATTACTGTGAATGGAGCAAAACTAGTTGTTCAGGGGTCACCAAATGTTAATTTTCCTGCCGCACCTCATTCACCTCTGTATCAGCAATCATCTTACACAGCCAGAACCAATAACATTGACAGGATGAATCTTGGCTTTTACAGACCTCCTTTTGGAATTCCTCCAATTTTAGCACAGCAACTTTCATTAAACCAGTTGAATCAATTTAATGCTGACCTTTTTTTCCAGCAACAGCTTGCTGCATCAGTCCTTGGTATGAGGCCACCTTTCTACCCTGGAGGGTCTCCATGTTCTAATCTTGGTGCCCCCCTTGTACACCCCGCTGGGTGGGGCAAGGGAAATCATTGGTCTCGTGAGAAGCCAAAAATTGGGCCTTTTCATGCCCATGACAGACAGCACCAGCACAGAACAGGTGCAACACCAGTGATAATGGGAGAGTTTCCAGGTAGGAAACCAAGTCCAGGAAATCCCTTAAGTGGTAGTAATCTACCACCAGCTGGTAAGGACTGTGCTGAATTGAAGGAAAGCAATTCAAAACCATCGCCACAGTCTGTTGCTAGCAATGAGACCTCACCCATCAAGCATACCACAGGAGCATCCCCAAAATCACCCCCTGTTAGGAGGGAGAGTGATGTAGAAAGTCCTGCCAGGAAGACGACACCCTCACCAAAGCCAAGCCAAAATGAACTTTATCTTGAAGAGCTACGAGTGAGTCTGTTTGTTTGCCTGTATGGTATTCACTGTAATAACAATGGTTGTTCTAACTACTAATCTTCCAAGCTAACAGAGAATGAAGTATATGCTACTCTCTATAATTGTAAAGATAATTACTACCTAGATCTTTGGAAACAAAAAGGATAGCCCTATTATTTTAAGTTCTTAAAAACCCATCGTAGATTGTTTCCTGATAAGGTAAACATTGTCTCCTAAAATTCGTAACTCTTTGAGTGCCGAGACTTCTTGCTTTTGTCATGGCTTACAGGCTGAGTTGGACTGTGTATTAAAAGAAAACAAGGAACTTAGACGACATGTTTACAGGCAAAGATCAGAGAGGGGGTCCAATACTCACAATGACCAGAAACAGTAAGTGTTATTGATACAGATAATGAAATAATTATCAAACCATAGGCTCTGTACAGTACTTCTCCAATAAAAAATCGGTTTTTGTGCTTGTTTACCAATTACACTGGAAATTCAGGCAGGGTAAGGTTTTGGCAAATGGTAAACAAAACCCAAAATTGGAAATTTCTGTTAGGGATTGTTGTTTGCCATTCGAAAAATGGACTCCTGTTTGCTGGGGGAATCTAGAATTGACATCAAAAGTATTATAGATGACTAAAAGGAAATTGAACACAAAATTCGATTTGAGACATTCTGTTCAGAAAAAAAAGGCTACTCAGTTTCTCTGACTTTCTGTTGCTCCCAGGATATTTTCAGTCAAACTTCCAGGAAACCTGTTTACTTTCCAAACCAGAACTTCTGCAAACGTTTTGTAGACAGTGAACCACCTATCAGTCTGTTTAGCCCTCTCCCATTCCAATCCCATGCTTTCATACTTCAGTGCTTGTTGTGTTGTTATCAAGGGGTTTCGTTAAAGTGTGCCCAATCCACTTCCATTTCCAACATCAAATAGAGACTTGAAAAGGCAGGAAGGAGTTGAAGTCTCCTTAGTAATTAAATGAGACCTGGTAACTTGATTGAAGCATAAGGCATTGTATACAGTTTTACTGTAGCAATTAATATGCACTTAATGTATGATCCTGAGGGAAACAAAACTAACTAGTTTTCTGAGGGACCATACATTAAGTACTTTGTTATATATGTAGAAGATCACGCCATTTTAAATTTAGACATGCAATGATCGAGTGCTGTTGTATTCGGCATGCAGGCAACAACTTTGCAATTGTTTCCAGGTTGGGATACATTTGAATTTGATCAGGGGCACATGACCAAGAATCAACCAATCACAGTGCTCATTTTGTTGATTGAAAGTCTAGGTATATAACAAAACATAATTAGAAGAAGTTAATTTAATCTAAGCTATTTATCAGAATAACAGCTTACATCACTGGTAATCCCATCCTGTGTTTGTCAATCTATTAATTTTAGGGAAGCTCTGGAAAGCATAATCCACTCGAAAGAATTACACTTACAAAAGGAGAAAGAAATCATCAATGCAAGGTTTGTTTAACTGTTCTGTTATACAGATTTATAATGTCAGCCTTGTGAAATCAACAAACATAGGAATGTATGTATTCATGCACATGAAGCAGGAGCGCACATGACTGGACCTTGTAGCATAAATATAACTGGCTAGCTCAGTTGGTGGAGCACCGGACTTTAGTGCAGGAGGTCATTGGTTCAAACTTTGGCTGGACCATCACTCAGGGTCTTTAAATTACTGAGGAGAAAGTGCTGCCTTTGCAATAGTATCTATAAATGGTTACACTTTCTAGTCTCCTCGGATAAGGACGATAAACCGTAGGTTCAGTCTCACAACCCTTATTCGTTAAATACTTAGTGGGATGTTAAAGAACCCACACACTGTTGTTGAAGTGTAGGGAACATAGTTCCTGGTGTTGTGGTCTGGCCCTTGTAAATGTAAACTTGTGTGTCTTCCATAGTGGTTGTGTTACGGCGCATTTGATTATATACATATAGAATTTGTGCCTTATAAACTGTAAATTCAAATTCATTCCCATAGATTATCATTACTACCCCTACATGTACACGTACATGTGGAGGCACAATAGTGTAGTGGTTACTGTATTGGAATCCTGATCAGGAGATTCGGGGTTTGAGCCCTGGTGATGGCAGTGTATTGTTTTCGTAGAGAAGAAATACAGTCTTTTCCTACCCAGGTGAACAAATGGGCACCAACAGTATAAAGCTGTGGGTAACAGTGTGATGGACTTGCAACCATCCAGTGGAAGTAACAATACTCCTCAGTGCTTCATGCTACAGAAACCAGAATCTCCTTCAATTTGGAGCATACATTTGCTTAAACTGATCCTGCGGTTTATGTTCGGTGTAAAATGCACCAGTGACGTAACAAAAGGTTACAAAGAAAATCCAAACAATGCAGACCACAACAACAATGGCCTAAAACAAACTTTAAGAAAGTCTTCACACTGTTTTACACCAAACATAAACCGATCCTACAGTAATACTGTAAATAGTGATTTAAGTGAGATCCCATGTTATGGTACTGATATTCACATCCTATTTTTCTCACAGAAGCGCTGATCAGGAACTGTTGTATGAACGAGAGAAACTGGAAGCTGCTTTTGATCAGCAGCTGATGAGAGAGGTAAAGTAGCCTGAAACCTTTATCTGGTATTTTTTCTTTGGCTTTGTCACTCCCGGCAGGAGTCCATCACTGGGAGCTTTCCTTTTGATCGGGTGTTTTGACAGACCTACTGGTAGTTATTCTCAGAAACACTTTTCGCATGAAATAATGGTGTGTTCACTGAGGTTTGCACATGTTGACAAAAGCAATATAGCTGCCAAGTAAGCTGTGCACAAAAGAGAACTCTCTACCATATTTCATTTAACTGCAGTTACCTTTGTATGGGTCATTTGTCAGTATAATCAGTCTGCAATCCCATAATGCCTTTCAGTAATCACACATGTCATCACACACTTCGAGGAGCTTAGTGGTCTTTGAAAAAATCTGTTTGTAACAATCCACCCCAACTTGGCAACCTATTTGTAATAATTTGAAGCTGTATCAGAAAACTATGGAAGCTGTCATGAGGCGAAGTGTCGAGGACATGACTGTTTCTAAAAATAACTAGATCTGTCAAAATAACCGATCCAAAAGGTAATACTGTAAGGGACAGGAACGCCTCTTTCTGTGATGGGCTCCTCCTCCTCCTAATTAAACCTAAAGAAAGTACCTCCATTTCTTTCAGTTGGAAGTAGAGCAGCAGATTGGAGGAATCAAGAACAGACTCCATTTGGCAAAACTGGAAAGTGAACTTCTCCCTCTCTATCAACACCTTCATAACAACACAGATTTCACTTGTTAGTCAAGTTAGACAATGTAGCAAAACTAAACAGAGAAGGATCAAATTAATACACTCCAATGCATATTTAAGTCCTCCATATGCTCGTTTATCACGGTATTGTCTTTGATTGCCCTCTCTTATAAGTATGGTTCAGTAAGCTTCATTGGAACATGTATATCCATGAGACACTGGCCTTTTCAATATTGAAAGAGAGAAACTATGACAACATTTTGTTTGTCATTAATACTTTTGATAATCAGTGTAGTTTTGGCAATGTGGCTATTTCCTTGTTAATAAGTATTGTTGGATGATGCTTCTCTATTGTTTTCACTTTTGCTATTTTTAGTTTTTCGTCTACCTTTCCTCTACTTTTTTTCTTTTGTTTTTTTTTCCTTTTTCTTCTTGTTTCTCTTTCCCTCCCTTTTCTTTTCCCATCTTGTGTTCTTCTTTGCCAATTTTTGTCTTTCCTTTTTTATTTTCATGTTTCGTCCCTTTTCTCTGTGTTTTCCTTTTACATCTTTTGTGTTTTCCTTTTTCTTTCCTTTCTCCCATGTCTTTTTTGTTGCCTGTTTAAGTTTGAGCTAGTATATCCGAGTATTAACACATACTAACTTCAAACATAAACTTTGTGTATATTTTTGCCTACAGTATTTAGCTTTCCACAACACACCTCATGAAGCCAGTAAAAACGTTATGCTACAGTTTGCAGTTAGAGTTAGTTGCTTTCAAAGTGGTTCTCGGGATCTTCAATGATCCTTAATGTTTGATAGGGCTGATAGAAATAATTATTATCTAGAACTGGGTGGAAAAAATTTTTCCTCCCAAATTTAACCCAGTGTTAAACTTGAAATGGGTTTTGTTAGGCTTGTATTTTTTAATAAAGGTAATTGTTAACTTAGTGGCAAGTTTTAACTGTTAAAACAATTACAGTGCGACCACTCGAACCAAATTTTCATACAAATTATCCATTTGCGATTGAGTATCTCAACAATAGAATCTCTAAAAATGTTTCATATTTTGTTTAAAATGCACTTAATTTGCTCTAAACTTATCAAGATTGGAAAAGAATCAAGTTAGTCGGCAGAAACTCGCCACAAGTCTGTTGTTCAGCGGCAAAAACATAAATTAAAAATTTACATGAAAATTTATTTGGGTCAGGCCTTGGTTCGAGTAGTCGTACTGTGAGTGACCACGTTTATCAACTTTCTTCTTGTTCGGTTGCTTCAACCCTTTGTGTCCACAAAATGATTATATTCAAGAAAGAAATTAATATTTTGCTAGATTTTTTAATGTGTTCACAGAGGTTTAGATTTTTTTCTACATTAGTTATTTCCCTGAACAAAAATAAATTAACATTAACGAAGAATTTAATTTCCAAACAAAGTCTAACAGAACTGAATGTAGATATGTGAGAATCTCATATATGTGCACTGCGGTAGAAAGATATTCAATACATGAAAGATTCACCCAGTTATGTAAGCAACATAGTCAGTTCTTATCTTGGTAACTGATTATGTTGATTACATAACTGCACAGATCTTTCATGTATTAGGTAATATCTATCTATCACAGTGCACATACATGAACTTCTCATATCTTTACATTCATTTCTTCATCCTCCACGGGGTACACTACGAACTCACAAGTGACCAGCTCCCAGTTGGCTGGATAGCTCAGTTGGTTAGAGCGTTGCACCGATATCGCAAGGTCATGGGTTAAAATCCCGTTCAAGCCTGAATTCTTTTTAGCTCTTATCTTGGCAACTGACTATGTTTAACAGAACTATTCTTGCCTACGAAGTCTAGTGTTAAATAAAAAAAAAAAGTTTCATTTTTTGTTTTATCTGCATACTTGTTTGGTTCATACTGGTACTCACATCCTGTTGTGACAAAGGAAACTACACTGTATAAACTAATGATTTTATAAAAGAACTTAACACTGTGAAAGTTGAAAACGTTGGCCAAACTTTATTCCCAGTCTATCGTATCGCTTCCATTCCAAATGGAGCATGCTAGTTTTTCTAGACTGGTACTATATACTTTGAACAGAGCAGGACCGTACAGGCCACCTAAGACGTTGCTTAAGTCACTGGCATTTCCCTCTGAAAGTGTACCCTAAAGAAACTCGCAAGCTTCACGTCGGATCTGTGGAGGCCGAAGGTCAGCAGAGAAAGGAGCTGCAGTGTAGTCTAGCTCGAGGCTCTGGAATGGGCTCATCCTCGGTGTAAAAACCTGTTACGCTCACGAATGACGTAGAACAAAGGAAACAAAGGAGACAAAACAATAGAGACTAGGAAAATAATAGTGAAATAACAAAGAAAAACTTCACAGGTTTTTACACCGAGGATGACCCCTGGAATGGTGAACAAATAGCAATAACGACAAAAAACAAAATGGAGAGAGAAACTGATCTTAGAGTCTGCACTGGGCGCCTTGAGTCGGACGCCACCGGGCGTCAATTTTTTTTACAATTTTCAGTTTTTTTTTTTCTTCAAATGTATGATGGAAGTTTTCCTGTTAAATTGCTGCGTGTCAGAAAGGAATTGACCATGCCTTTGTATTTGCCAAGTCTGATAACTGCGGAAATCCTCGGGGCATGTCAAGACGCGAACTCGCCTTGCTTCATTTGTTCGTGCGTCCGAGTGCGGTCCAAAGCTTGCTTAACTGTGCGTTTAGTTAAGTATTCCCATTCCGTTAATATTTGTACAGTACATATTCGAGAAAAAAAGGAAATTTAACTGCTAACTGGAGAGCCTGCATGGCCGTATCCTACTCACAAGCGCAACCTATCCCGTTTGTAAGGTAATCCGAACTAACAGGGGCAGGACAGGGGTCATTTCGTTTGTCGCTTCCGTAGGTGTGTGTGTTGGGTGGGGGAAGGGGTATATGTTCCCAGGTTCCCTTAGTATTTTTGCCTTTTTTTCCTTGTTTTTCTTAAATGTTTTTGGCCCATGTTCCTTAGTTCTCTGAAAATAATTCGAAAATATCCCCTGTTCCCTAAAAATAAATGCTTCTGTTCCTTTGATCCCTAACATCCCTGGGGGGTAGGCTTTTTTCGATTTTTAGCAATTTGAAATTAGCTTTTGAACGAACAATGGCGTCTTCCATCCCACACCCCACTCTCCGTCAGGCATTTCTCCAATCCAACATGTACACTTTTCGCGACACTCTATCAAGCATAATATACATTGGGCAACCACATCCTTCCACTATCGTCGAGTTGGTGGAGCTAAACAGGTGACTGGCAACAACCTCCCCCGGTCCTTAGAGTGTTCAGGGTTTTCCGCCGTTTATTCTCATCCAGACACACACACACACACACACACACACACATCTCCTTCCTCTAAATAGATGTAAATAATGACGGGTCCCAAAGGGAACATTACCTAATTTCATTTTCTGTGACATTTATGTCTTATTAAGGAAAGCTCATGTTTCGAGGAAATTGCCTGCGAATTTTCTTTGGACTGTTTTTCCTCTGCTAAATTGGCGAGATCGAATTTCAGGAGAACCACTCATTGATAAGCCCGGCTGAGTAGTTTTCCGGTCACGCGGAGTCTGTAAATGGATGACTATCGTTTTTATAATAAAGTGACCATGTGTAGGTGACCATGATTCGGTCTGACGAAGGACGAAACCACGCAACGCAAATGCCTTTCACAGCTCAATTTCCTTTTATACACATATTTCCATTTGAGGCTCTTTGTTCTTCTATATACCACCAATATCCGTGATTTGAAAGACGTTTTGGTTATTTTTGACACGCAAATGAAAGCCAAAGAAAGTCAACACCTGGCATTGACAATATACTGCTGAATAGCAAGAAACGCCTTCTCAGCTTGATCCTGATTGGCTGCAGAGGTTGTGAGTCTTGGCTTGTTTCCCAAACCCCAGATCAGGCCACCCGTAAACGGAATCACTTACAGAGGCACGAATTCTTCAATAAAATCACTATAACAACGGCTATGTCTCCAGTGAAGTAGCTAAACTACATCTGGATTCAGGAAACTGACTAGTAGAAGTTGCGTAGGATAATATTTTTGCAATATGTTTCCTGCGCTTTTTGATGACGTTACATAAGTAATTTGTAAACAACCCTCATTGTTGTTTTATTGTTTGCCCTTCGGATCGTGACAAGCACGTGCTCATAGGATTTGCATAAAATGTGTAGGTGTATTTGTCTAATTACATAATAAGACTTGATTCTGAAAATTTCCCCAAAAAATTATCATGCAAAGGGTTTTTAGGGAGCTGTGTTTTGCACTCCGATTGGAATTTATCGTTTCAGAACAAACATGCGAGTTCTTATTACTCGGGCTTGCTTACAAAGCAAAGCCCGAGTCTAAAAATGCTAGCGGTTTGGTCGCCAAATGGGGGGTCATGGTCCCAGGCGTTCCTCGTGGAGAGCGTGGAAACTAGGGATGACTAATCGTGCATGCGACATGCGACTATGCGACGTGTTTGGTCTTCGGGAGTCGAGTTTGGTATGCAATGCAGCGTTTTCTGAGGAAGATTTTCGAAAGAATCATGAATTTTACGCTCATATCTCATACAGATCCACACACCATTCGTGGTAGGCCCACACCAAAAGAAGTTGAGCGTTTTCGTGAAATACGGCTTTATTTACGATTTAAACAATTTTGTAACGCACAATTACTAATGATTCCATAACTTCTATTGAGTAAGATCATATTTTAGTAGTGACTATCAATTTGCTTGTATCGCAGCTTATAAACCAACAGATAAACAGCTTTGGGCTGCCTGTGGTGCCAACTTCGAGCATTCTGCGGCGTTTTGCGCGCGGCGTGGCGTTCCGTATCTTGAATAAGTACGTCGGTTCACTCCAATTTTGCACTTTCAAAAACCAAGTTTAGCAGTAAACTAAAAGCACAGAAGCTTCACAATACACGAACCAAGCAAGCCCGAGTTAACGCTACGTGGAGCGTCTAGTTTTCAGAATAGAGCACAATAATTCTGCGAATGGAAGAGAAAAATAATTTTCGCTTGTAAACGAAATTTATTATATTCAGGAGACTTCATTACTAATAAATGTACTGAAGCAAACATCTTTTTTGTACAGGAGGTCTGAAAAAGAAGCGAGAACACTTGGGAAAGTTTAGTTTTGGATTTTTTCTGGAACCCATTCGCGGAGAAAGAAAAAGTCGATTGACAAACGTACCGGAAATCGTTCTCTTCGCTCGGCTGGAATCCCAAGAAAAGCATGTGAGTGGATAGACCCTTTGACACCACCATGAAAACTGTCAGTTGACATGGTGAAAGAACAATGCATTTCTGACAGATGTGATGTTTCCAAATATAGAGATACGGTATGCTGATCCCCGGTTGTTTGACACATCGAGAAGGGTTCGTCCTGGAGTAGCGAGGAAACGAAGATTCTAGCGCGAAGGAAGTCAACCCTTGAAAATGGTTTGGATTTGCGGCAGCCGAAATCCACAGACGAAGCTAGTGAAAGAGGAGCGGACAACTTTAAAGCAAAAGATTTGCTATGGAGTTGGACATGTTTTTAACGACCTCTGTATTCAGACTTGGTATAGCTACCTTTTAATTTACTTCACCAAAGTGGCACATATTTCAGCCACCGGGGCTGGATACATCTTCGTTGCATCTCAGATCGCCGATGCTATTTCTACTCCATTTATCGGCTACGGCTGTGACAAGGTTCTCTCTAAGAAGATCAGTAGAAAATTTGGAAATCGGAAGATATGGCACCTGATGGGCAGCGTGGGAATCGCGTTTATTTGGCCTTTCGTTTTCAGTCCGTGTTTGCTGTGCAAAGAAGATAGTCCCGCTTGGGTTCCGGTTGCTTATTACGGATTCTTAGGAGCTTTATTCAGCGTTTGTTGGCCCATGGTTGAAATCAGCCATTTGTCTCTCATGCCGCATGTCGCTAAACATCCCAAAGACGCCGTAGAATTGAGCGCCTTTAGGTAAGTTTTTATTATCGAAGTCTTGGTGCTTGAGCCATCCGTTAGTCTAATTTTATTTCCTACTTTATATATTTTTACTTCGCTTTTTGCAAAGTCCTATGAAGACAAAGCTAGGCTGCTCGTTTTCGCCTAGTATAGATCACGTTGATTGTCTGCATGAAAACGTTAAAATACATCATCCGTCACATAAAAGTTTCAGCCTCGTGTCGAAACTCGCGTTGCGTAACGGTGACAATCGAATAAACACAAAAATCGCTCGCTATGAAACTTTTTAGTTAGCCTGAATTTGTTCTTAACGCCCATAGCCATTTTCTTTTGCGAAATGCTTGCAATCGCATGTTTTATTGATTTGCTGGGTTTCCCTTTACCCTGTTCGCGCTAAAAGGTTCCCTGGCGGAAAGCAAGACAATAAGGGTAATCGAGTGACCGGTCAGAACGTTCGTCGTGTGACTTCGAATTTTTTTTCTCCTGCTTTAGGGCTTTTTCGCGCTTGATTTAAAATTTTGAGACCATGGTTTCGCAATTTCCTTGCTGCGGTAATTCTCGACGAAAGAATATATACTGAAGCTGTGAATATTCAGTTCGTGTCCAAATTCGGAACATGCTGCGTATGACGTTTTCATTTTCAAGTAAAGAGGCTTCCGATAATAGTGGTGGCACTGTGCAAGCGAGAAAAATACTTCAAAAGGGGCTAAAGCTCGGTTTTTCGCTTCGCTGAAAGTTTTTTGTCTTTTGTCATCAGCTGGGCAAAATCAGTCGCCGGAAATTTCCGGCCGTCATCACTTCTTGCGTTCGACCATAAACTGGAAATAGGAAAAATTATCTATGTTCAATTACGGCCGAGATAAAACTTCTAGTGCTTCAGTAAAGAACTTCATCTTTTGTTTAGTAGTATACAGCTGCTACCACAAATGTAATTCCTCCTTTCTTTCCTGGTCAGTGTTCCTTTGAAATAGATATTGAAATGGGTTTTGTTGTGGGAAAGTCCCTTATAAAGCTCCATACTAAAGAAACCGTTATACTTTCGTTGTCAAATGTAAAGTTTTTTTCGTTTACTTCTGTTCCGATAAAATGTATCGTGACCCAGGTAAGGTTAAAGCTGCAGTAATTTTTGTGTAATGTTTATTTCATTCGAAAATGTACATTTCAGTTCAGTCAATTGATTCGGTTAGCTGCTCTCGTTTACAATGTTGGGCGACGGCGAAGTGGAGACTGTGAAGACAAAATTTTAAACTTGAAATGAATGCTTTTTTGCTAGTTTCTTGTCTGGGTTTATCGCCCCACAGAAATATTCGGAATCATTGAAGCGTTTCATCACTCAACAATCGGCAGTGGAACCAAGCGTTTGTGATGTTAGAGACTCATGCTGTGATGGAAAATCACAGATGAGAAGTATGTACAGAAAACGAAAAAAATGTGTATAAAACAGTTCCGAAGGCTTTCCACCGTGTCGATCAACGATCGCGTGAAATAAAGAGTGTCTGTATGACAAGGTCGGAGATTCGCATTACAAAATGTCTCAAATTCGTTTCTTTCATTGGTTCATTTTGCGGCGACATCCTAGCCAACTTTGAATCAGTCTTTCCACCCAGAAGCGAATTTTGAATATCTGTGTCGAGTTTTGCATTATTTATCAAGCGTTTTACTTTGTTGACAGCAAAGTTACCCTTGATTGTTCGAGGCACTTTTAAGATCTCTTCATAAACAAGTCAGTCCCTACCAATGCCATGTATTGGTTTGTACTGGTATACCCTGTATTCATCCTTACTGGAAGGTTAAGTTGTCTATTATTCTGAAAGAAAAGCTGAATCGAGCACGTTGGATATTTTCTCGTTATAAGGCCCGATTCAGACGCCGTACTTCATGATCCGAACCTAATTCTTAGAATGAAGTACATGAAAAGTTCGTCGTCTGAATCAATTTGGAACGGCTATTTGTATTTGGAACGGCTCAGGCGTTCTGTTCGTCTTTCTTTGCTGGGAATTTCGACTTTGGAACGGCCTTGATTCAGACGCCGCAACTGTAACCGACGTCGGAATCAGTAGGCGTACTTTTGTTAATTTGGGTCGGTCCAAATTCGAATTTACTTCGGCTCATGAAAAGTACGGCGTCTGAACCGGGCCCAAGAAACAGTGGAAAATTTCAATATGACAAGAGCATTTATGCTTGTCATACTGAAATGTCTTGTCATACTTATAAGACCACTTGCTTCCAAAGTTATTAATCTTTGCATCAATGCGCATAAAAATTATGTCATCGTCGTTTATGTTGTTATTCCATTTTATGAACAAATTGCAAACTTTCACAAACCACGGAGCTTTTACTAAGTAAAATGATAAAGACGCCTGATTTTAAACCACCAGTGTGGAAATCCGCAAGCGAGAAGGCGACTCCCCCCCAACCCCACTCCAACAGTCATCCGTCAATATTTTCAGTCGTCCGTGGCATCAAAGAGCACAGCCAAAAAATCTAAGTCGTAGTTAGTGCAAGGTTTTGGCTCAAATTGTAAACTGAACCTATCTGCAGTTTTTTCGTGATTCTCGGCTGCCTTTCCCGCTATTTCAAACGATATCCCCCCCAAAATAAGTGAAACAAAGCACCTTAAATCAACGACTGGGCAAAGATAACCCAACACGGTGTGCATGTCAAGGTCAAGCTGTTATTCAGCTATATCTTAGGCGGGTCTGCCAAATGTGCGAGCCAGCGAGTCATGCGAGCCATGCGAGTCATGGTAACAAAAATTTGCCTCAAAAAGAGGGATTTCAAAAACTCAAGGGACCGGAAAAATCGGTATATGTTAACCAGACGAGTGTAGACAGTGAAGAGACTGGAATAAATAACAAAGAACGTCTCGCACTGTCTCCAAGTGTTTTGAAGACACCAGGTACAGAGAATGCGTGACTTCCGGTATTGTTGCGTAATCTTATATTTTCGTGTTCTGAACTTTGGTTATAGATGTCCTTGGGGTAAAATCCTTTACAATCAAGACTTGTCTTTAGCAGTATTTTTTTTATATTTGAGCACCTTCCCGTTCCAAGTGGATGGCCTCAAACGCATGAAAGAAAAATGAACCCGTGATTTTTGGCAACAAACTGCAATGGTCATAAATAATAATGAACTTTATTTGAGTGTCAACTGTATTTAGCACTGCTGTACTAATTGGGGACACTGGAAAGCACAAATGAAATGAAATCAAATCATATTAAATCAAATCAAATGTTGGTTTTTGTGGAGAGGGGAAAACCGAAGTACCCAGAGAAAAACTTCTCGGAGCAGAGTAGAGAACCAACAAACTCAGCCCACATATGACGCTGGGGCCGTGAATCGAACCTGGGCCACATTGGTGGAAGGCGAGCGCTCTCCCCACTGCGCCAACCCTGCTCCCCAAAAAAAACGAGAAAAGAGAGAGGTTATTGCATAGAAGGTGCTAATTTTGCTAAATTTCAGGCTGGAAGTTCCTAGTTGTTTCTTTTATGCGTGTGTTTTAATATGTACTAAAAATATATACTAAAATATGACGTTACAGAATGATGCTTGAAATAAAGCCCTCACATCATGGAAATACCTTCCAATTATATTCACATGCAATGTTATAATGTCTTGAACATTTTCCCATGTTTAAACCATGGCTCGCACTGTGACTCGCTGACTCGTTTATTAGTGAAACTCTTTTTAGGCGTTCAAGCTCTAACATTAACGCCAGTAAATTGGGCGCATAAAGAAAAAGAATACTCGATCAGATGATTCCTTTCGGATTTCTCACTCTGATGTTAGTGGGTAGTAACCACCGAAAATTCATTCTATAAAAACAAATCGAGTGACCAAGAAGAAGCTAAAAAGCCTGTCTACGACCGATTGCTCGAGAGTGCATAGTAGAATACTTCTTGTCCTATATTTGCTTACCCACTGTCACGTTTTGCCGCTGTTTGCATTTTATTGTCTGGAACAGACGTCAACAATTAGCGTATTGTGGATCCTGGTTGAGAACTTATGCTGTCGCCATCCACTTACCTTTTTTTACACCAGAGTGTTTGGCTATAATGTAGTTTGCTATTTTTGTACTGACGTTAGATTGAATTGACGTTTCCAACACTAAATCGTACATTTGGAAGAAAAATCGTATATTTGGAACTGTGCATTCCAAGTTTGAAATAATTCAGTTCCAATGCAAAGTTTCTTCCACTTGATGTGGTTGTTGTTATACAGAATTTAGACATTTGTGGGTTGTATGAATTGGGACAACTGATAGACCTGATATCAGCAGTATTTTCTCGCGTTTTTCAAAACGCTGAGATAAGCATTGAGCTTCATTTTACTCGAGTGAAACAACAGTTCAGACTTTTTATAACAAGTGAAATCAGCTCTTCTGCACCTTCACAAATGCAGCGTTGCCGAATGAAATTGTTAAGAGGGAGAGAACAGGCAAACAGGCCACAAGAGACGCTGTTATGACTGACTACCTAGAAAATTGTCGTAGCCATCCATGAAGTATAACAATTCGACTTTCAGACTTCCCAGACGTTAGACATAAAAATTGCAAGAAATGGTAATGAAACAATCCAGACACGTTGTTTTCGACTGCGATTAATTTTTTCTGCTTGAGGGCAATACTCGCCGTCCTGCGCTAAAATTTGTCTCTGCCGGAGTGGGGGGGGGGGGGGGGTGGTGGTGCGGTGTCCTCGCGCCCGCCCACAAATGTAGGGCTCTGGGATGAGACTCCCCAGGGAACACCCCCTCCTTGTCAATGACTGCAAGGCTATAATATCATTTAGAGTCTGCTCTTTAAGCAAGAACGGCAAATTTCTGTTGTGTGCACGTAGACTGCGATTACGTGTTACTGGCATTTGCTACATTGCAAGTAAAACCCTTTAAAAAAGTTCTGAAACAAAGAAAGTATACGTAGTTAGTGATTTTAAATATTAAGCACACCAAAGAATAGGGATTCCGTGATCATCCTAGAAATATAATCCTAGTGTATATCCAATCAATTGGTGAAATGTCATCTCAGCTGGGTTTTTTTGTGGGGGAGGCGCGGGGGTGGTTTTGTAAAGGCAGACCCAGTGAAGCATAGCACATTCCCGATGTTAGGAGTAACTATTTAACAACATCCTGAGCCAATCAGAGAGCGCAGAAAGCCTACTGACTTATGTCTCGCACTTAACATACTAAGTCCAATATGAAGATGTTTGTTAATTTGGACTTTGAAGGCGTTATTATTTGTCGTCCTTCATATTAAATATACTTTGGTTCATAACATTGTGAATTAGCTTAGAAGCTGCGTGCTCGGCAATCTACTTGACAGGTTGAAATGCACTGAAAAGAAATGAAAATAAAATAAATACATAAATAAATAAGGACTTAAACGAGCCGAATGCAACCAACGTGAAACAGATTGCGTGCATCTTTTCTATAAGGGCGCAAAGGTGTAAGGACTTTTAAGTGGTAGCAGCATAGTTTTAAATTTCATAGACTCTCGAGCGTGAAGTGAAAAACAAGTGGGGGTGGATCTAGCGGCTGCACGGAATGCACGAAGGGTCGATCCGCATCATGGCTTCTTTTCCTCTTTCCCTATTGTTCCTTCACGATCGGCTGAATAACTATTTGCACTGTAAGAGGACTTTTATGCCATATTTTGATTCCTATAGGGACCGTTCATTATTTACGAGGGAGGGAGGGCTGGTATGATTTGGGAAGAACCATTTAAAAATTGCATGACCAAATTTTTTCAAATGCCCCCCCCCCCCCTCCTCCTCACCCTTGAGGCAACGATTTCATTGATGGGCTCCTATTAAAACAAAATATTTCAGGTGAACCCCCTGTTCCCTATTTTTTTGGGATGCCCCCCCTCGAAAGCCGTTTTTTCGCATACCGTCCCCCCCCAAATCCCATCAACCCCCCCCATTTCCTCGTAAAAATGAACGTTCCCTTATAAATGAATATTCTGTATTTAAGATTTCTTATGTACTGTTTTTCTGTAAATTTCCTTTGTAGGTCGGCAATGAAGTTGGGTTGCGGTGTATACGTCTACGTCATTACCTGGATTCTATTAGGACAAAACAGTGAAGAAAACGTTGACTCGTCCGTGCAGAAACCTTTTACGGTGAGGGCGTTAATACAACGTTTTTATAATTTTTTTTATTTTATTTACATCACTTTCAATTACAAGCTACTTACATCACTACAACAGTACACTATTTACAATACAAAAACTTACAGTACTTACTAATTACTTATATAATTAATACATCTTACACTTCGTGAATTTCACTATAGTTTTTTTGTCATTCTGTGTGTCGAATTTTTCGTAGTGCAAAGTTTGAATTAGGCTCTATATTTTGGCTATTATGTTGCTAGCAGTGTAAATTTCTCAGACAGTAAATTAAAAAGGGTTTTTTTCCCTCCCACAATGTAGGAACCGTCAAGTCACCTTTTGTTGTTTTTTTTTTCAGTTGTTGCTTATGATCACAATAGTAATAATGACAATAATAGCAGTAATAATGATGGTGATGCTAGAAATCTTAATAATAGTGATGTTATAGTAATAAAAGATAATTTAACAGGAAAAGAAAACCCTTCAGGGTATGACAGTTTTATCAACTACTAATCCTAGAATGTTAAAACTGTATACCGGTATATGTATTTCCGCTCTAGTAGTAATACTACGGTGACTTGTGCAAGAACCTCGTTTGCAACTTGTTGAAAATTAAAAAATAGTTTTCCTGCTTCATTGTGGGGAACGACTATAACTTCATGTAAAGTGATTTCTAACGTTGATACATTGAAGCATTTATCATAATCTTTTCTTCTAAAGCTTTTTCATCAGAACTTTCCTGAGGTTTATAATTGTACTGTTCTATAAATTAGTTATATATCAATACGTTTTTTCCAATTAATTCTGCATTAATTGATTTTGCAAAATTTTGTTATTGCCCCTCCCAAATGATTACCATTTTGATTCATTGCAATAGATTGCTAACTTACAGAGCTTCACATTTCATTAACTATTTCATATTTCGGATTTTTTTTTCCAGTTCCAAACAATGATTGTAGTTATAACTGGTTGCCTGTTCGCTCTTATTTTCCATTGGGGAGTAGACGATAAAGAAACTCATTCAGGTAAATAAGTGTAGTTATGCATTTGCCTTCTCGTTACATACCGTGGAATATCGCACTATTTGTTTGTATTATATTGGTCTTGACACTCACGAAGGCTTCTACGTAGTACAAGAAAATATAAGGGAGCGTTTCTTTGGTATGATCCGAAGCAGGATTTGTGATCCAAGATCACATGGATCATATCATGTCAAAGGAACCGATCAATCCTTGTCCAGAGCGGATTCGTAATCTCGGATCACAAATCAGGATCTGGATCATGCCAAAGTAACGCAGCCCTGGTGGCACGTGCCAAAGTAACGCACCCTTGGTGGCGCGTGCCAAAGTAACGCACCCTTGGTGGCGCGTGCCAAAGTAACGCACCCCTGGTGGCGCCTGGAATTTTCCATAGTAAGCCATATCCTGACCTGGCAATTGATACCAAACTATCAAAGTGACATGACCGACATGACCGCGTGCGACTTCCCCGGCTACTAACAAAAATTACCCGGCAACTTGAAATCTTAGTGACAACCCTGCCGGCAGGGTCAGAAGCATAGGAAATTCAACAACTAACAACGTAAAATGCGGCGCTTTACAACGGAATGCATGCAGGGTTGTTATCCACTACACTGCATGGTTTTCACAACGTGTTAAGGCTCATCTCCAGTTGGTATTCTGTTTACCTAACAGAGGAAGCCAAACCAAACGCGTCCCAAAAAGCAAAGCCCGAGGCAATCGCTCCTGAATGTAAAGATCTCGAGAAACAAGCACTTGAAATTCAGCTTCAAAAGCAGGAAGAACATGACAGGAAAAACGACTCTCAAGAGAAAAAGACATGGAAACATTGGATGAAGACGCCGGACTTTTTCAAGGTTGGCGCGAACTTATCAATGGTTTACTCCATCGCTGAAAAAAACGTTCCGGCCAGTCTCCATAATTTCTGATGAAACATCAGTATCTTTGATTTGCCCACCCCCTCTAAACAATGTTAATCACGAGACGTCAAACACGTAAAGGATATTGTACAGTTTTTGTGGTTCAACAATGTGAAGTTGGTGGGGAGGGAGGGGGGAACCTTTGTAACATGTTTTTTTTGTAAGAACAATATCAGCTGTTTCCAAAATATACAAAAACTGAAAGAAACGCAAACAGGTTAACTGTTTCGTGATGTTTTGTTTGTCCGCGATCTTCTCAGAAACCGACTCTAAAAGGGCTAGATAACACGACAAATAAAAAATAAAGAATAATAAATAAGAAAATGAATGAATAAATAAATGTTAAAGTGTCATTCTTTTTGACTGAAAGTACCAACGGCAAACCAGTTTTGTCTCACAAAAATTCATTTAACATTATTTTTGCTCGTTATTAATTGTGACTTTTTTGTTTTCCAGATGGTCGCAATTTACATGATGACGCAAAATGTGCTCAACCTCAATCAGTCATACTTTCCCATGTACCTGACAGAAACGCTTCATTTTCGGAAGGTAGGGTACTGTTACTGTTACCTTACCTTTTGTGCTGGCAAGTAGGCTATTAAAAAGCTATTTAAAAAGCCTTTTAAAACTTAAGTATGTTTTGCTCCCACTCGCTCCGACGAAGGGCTAACGCTCGAAACGTCAGCACCTCCCTTTTACCTTACGGTGGTATAACTTACTTAATCAACTCGTTTGATTTAGCCAATTAATTCATCGTGTGATGTGGTTTTGTGGTGAGGCAAGTTGCATGAGCGGTGTCAAGGAATTGGATCTCTCTTGTCACTTCTTTCCCTCGTTGCGACTAAGCGGCATGTGGGACTCGTACTGCAATTTGATTGGCTAATGTCACAAACGTTCAAATAAAAATTGCAGGAAGCATGTCACACTAGGCAGCGCTCAAGTAATTTGTTACGTTTTTTCGTAAGGTCACGACAACAAGAAATGGCAGTTTGCAAATGTTCGATTTTGTGTACCTAATACAATTCCAATATAATTGACGTTGTTTTATACATGGACTTTCACTCAACAAAACGAGCATTGTGATTGGTTGATTCTTGGTCACGTGCCCCCGATCAAATTTAAATGTATCCCGACCGGGTTACAACTGCGTAGTTATTGCCCGCGCGCCAGCTGTGCGGTGTTTGTTTGCTTGTTTTTGCTATATTTTGTTTAAGGGAAAGTCTAAATATTTTACAATATATACTTAATGTATGGTCCCGAGGGAAACTAGTGAGTTTTGTTTTCCCTCGAGCTCTGATGTTTTCCTCGACTTCGTCTCGGGAAACATCAGGACTCTCGGGAAAACAACACTAACTGTTTCCCTCGGGACCATACATTGAGTGTATATTGTAAAATGGGGATTGTAAATGTTGAGTGCGTTGATTTAGTGAAAGGTGTCACAAACAAACGCCAACAATTTTAATTCGAACTCGCCCCTATGGGAGACAAACCTGTGACCTTCCAATTTCTTGCTCGTACGTCTCCAGCATGATACTTGTGACCTCTCTGAGAGGAAAGACCTATTACGTCATGAATATCATTGGCCAATGGTAGGTGCTGTTGTATTCCGTGGTATTTCATCACAGCCTATCCGCTGAAATAGAACCTCTCTTGCTATTGGCTATATCGTTCTTTGACTCGTCAGGGTCACAGCTGTTACGGAGGTCTCGCGCATCGCACTGCATAAGTTCTACCTCTTGAGCTATTGGAGACTCGTAAGAGAAATGGCCTTAAACTAGGTTTTGTGATAAGCATCCTTTGTACTGCTAGAATTTTAGATGTCAATGTGAATAAGTTGTGAAATAATTAATATGATACATGTGAAGCCTGCTGAATGAAGTAAAATAAATGAAAGATATATTTTTGCTTTTCTGTTTTTCATAGGAGGCAATTGCGTATTTTCCTTTGATTATTCTTATAAGTGGAATCGTCACAAGTTGTGTCGTTAAAAGACTGAACAGACATTTCACCAACAGGGTGAGTCGACATCTCCTGATGCAATAAAACTTTCTCTCCAATCTTGTTACCATTCTCTGCGATCCATGTGGAACGGTCTCCAGGTTGTGTCCGCCGTTCTAAAGATAGACAATACAATGAACTGATGCGCTGTGTTCTTTAGCATGCAAAGTGCTCAGTTTATGGACCTTTGCTGTAAATGAACTTTCCTTGATCGACCTTCTACCAACCAATAGATCGTTTTCACATGACGTCACAGCAGCCATATTGGTATTCCAAAACAATGAAACGGCGGCCATGTTGGTGTTCCAAACTAATCCTCTGGGAGTTGAACTCTTTTCTTATGTAAAAACGTTCTTTTGTTCCAAAAAATTTGCATGGCTGCTGGCCACGTGAGTGAAAACGCTCTATAGCGTTAAATTTGAACATTTCTCTGGTCAAATACACAGTCAACAATGTGCGGGATCTCTCTATAGACATGCCAGCGAACATCAACTCCTGTTCTATTCTAACTTGCAGCTCTTGTCTTTGTAGGTTTTGTTCTGTGCTGGTTGTGTTGGTGTTGTTGGCTCGGCCACGTGGTTTTACTTCACGTCGAGGTCAATGAGAAACGCTATCTACGCGCCAACAATCATAATGGGCTGCGGTAATTCCATTATGTTGGTGACGTCGTTGGCCATGGTTGCAGACATGATAGGCGATGACAATGTAAGTTTAAGATTATTCCCCTAGCATGATGAACAGTGGATAAATAAATCGCTTAAATGATTAACACTCCATCAATTACCCTGGCAACTTATTATTATAACTTATTTTATTTAACCCAGCTTTTTTCAATATCAACCATTCGACTACTTTTTTTTTCTTTTTTACAGAAATCTAGCGGCTTTGTGTACGGCGTGATGGCTTTAGTGGATAAAACGTCTCTAGGACTAATTGTTCTGGGATTGCAGGAAAATTATCCTGAATCAACTGGGTAAGTTTTGACAGTTTGCAATAATAAAGCTGGTGCGTGCGCGCCCCATGCGTATGTATAGGAGCATAGATAGTCGTAAAGTGACGGGGAAACCTATCATCACCGTCACTGTCAGGAAGAGTTTTGTTTTCTTGCTTACATTTCTTGTTTTCTTTTTACCGTGAGATAAATACATAGACATGAACTTGGTTATTTTTGGTTTTTAAGGCGCCTTGTGTTTCATCACATATCCAACACCTCGACTTTCACCGAAAGTACACCGGTACGCTTCCTATTTTCAGCTCTCCTCTCTGTGTATACGTGATGAAACACTGTATCACATGTTTGATATATTTCTTTGATGTCACACACTAAATAGAATAAAAGAAAAACGAAATTTAGCCCCTGCCGTCTGTGTTTGCTTGTCATGTGGCTGGTTCCGCAAGCGGGCAACAGGAGGCGAATCCTGAGTTCTGATTGGTTACCCGAGCCGGCAAGATGGGCCTACCTTGCCCTTTCGGAATTTCCCGCGTTGTCCCGCGTAACAAAAGAAAGCAAAATGGCCATAAAATAAATCCTTTATTGACCGAGCTTGTTCGGTCAAGATAGTTGTATACCGACCTCGTTCTTTTTTCCCGTTTTTATTTAACGCCAGAAAGAACTCGGCCAATATGCAGCCATCTTGACCTCGCGCTTGGTCAATATGCAGCCATCTTGACCTCACGCTTGGTCAATATGCAGCCATCTTGACCTTACACTTGGTCATTAACATATATGTGTGTCTGTTTTATTTCAGTCAAGACTGCCCCGCCTGTGCAGAGTACCTCAAGAGTTCGTTCTCGGTGTTTCCTGGAGTAGAGGCATTACTTGCATTCCTGATTATAGTGTTTTTATATAAACCATCAGCACAACAACGCAAACGAAGGCTTACGATAGGTAAATAGGCAGACTTTTTTAAAATTTATTTTTATTTATACATTGAATACAATACAAGTACATATTGGGTGCAAAGTGGTGCAGAAAGATTCCCCAAATAAAAGCAACAACTAAGCTGTCTGCACAAGTGAATAAGATAATACCTGTCTACCCAGTCACAATATTTCGCTTATAAATCATGCCTTTTATTTTTAAAAAGTCGAATTTTCCCTTTTCCTTGTGCAATTTGAAATTCAACATTTTGTGCGTGTAACGAGAGCTAGAAAGAAGTCAGTGGATGGTTCTATTTATTTATTTTTTTTTTTGTGACAACGGTAAATGCAGTGCTTACCAACTGAAATAACAGTGTTCAAAAATTGGTAATCTGAGAATTTAGAGGCTTCTGCTATTTCCAAGAGTGTGCTATGCGCATCTGATCTGTCCAGTAAGACGTTTCTTTTCGTACACCAGTTAAATCCTTTCAATAGGAGTACTGACGTCATAAAGAGTTTGATGTTAAAACTGAAATTGTTATTGGTGGTGAAGTGAAAGGGGGGTGGGGAGAGAGTGCTAAGGGGATACTTGATAAAGACAGGTAGCTGACAGTAAGTTGATAACACAGGGTGCGACATTTCTCGATATTTTCAGGGGATTTGTTGGAATGGAATCACCCACCGACCAACCTGTGAAGTTCCCAGTATTCTGCTGCAATTATTTAAAAAATGGGTGTATGCTTCCATGAAATATCTGTATTGGGTAAAATGTGCTAATTCTGTAAAAGTTAATATTTCCTCTTTGTCGGGTAAATATATCTAGTTCTAGTAACCTTTCACACTCTAATTGTGACCAGAGGTTTTTGTTCAGTGGTTTTAGTACAAAGAAATAAGGGTAGGTAACGATATCAAAAGAATGAACTGTTTTAATATTGAAACAAATTTTCTTTGCTGGCACTGTGAGAAGTTATGTGGGCCACTTTGGGAGAATATATTTCCTGATATTTGGGCTGAATGGTTTTAACCGAATCAAGATTCTAAATTTTGATGAATTTTTCTTTCAAGTAAAATTGTGTTTTTTTTGTCGAGGTGCTTGATCAAGGTGTTGTTTTTCTCTCAGCTTCAGGTAAAGATATGAACGAAGATGCTGATTTCGAGGTGCTACCATATTTGAAGTCAACGGAAGTTTAGTCATAGTTATCACCCTGGAACAACAGCTGAGTTTCCGGGCCACGTTACTTGAACGAGATGGACTTATTACTACTGGGTTCTTGTTGCTGGATTGAAGTGGTTGCATGATTGTTCGCGTGGACGGAAATAAAACTAATCACGTGGTACAGTTATGAGTCAAGGGTACAGAGTTACTTTGACCGGATTTCAGATGCCATTTAAAGTGATCTTTCCTTGATACCTATGATAGCAATAAATTTGAACGTTGCATCTGTTATTTATATAGTTGAATTCTCACCGGACGTCACGGTTTGGAACGTGGCTTTTTGAATATGCGGTGTTCGTCGTTGATAAAAAAATGGTATGAGGAAAAGAGCGATAGTAAAGACGATATTGATAACCAAGACGAAAGGAATGATGATGATATTGATGATGATGATGATGATGATGATGACAATGGCGATGCAAACGATGATGATGATGATAACAATGGCGATAAAAACGATGGCGATGATGATGATGATATTATTTAGTTCATATTTTTTTCTAAAACCATCGATATGGATATTATTCAATTCAGTTTTGAGAATTATATATTTCTGGTCCATTGTTTGGGGATGGTTGAAGTTCAATAAGTGTTTTTTTTTTTATTATTCGGGTTTTCTAACGAAATTGAAGTTGGGGAGAAAAGTTATTTCATAGGAAACTGTCTCTGTAACGTTGTTTTCTTGGACAATACTGAATATTATCTCCATCTAAAGAAAGGTTTCTACTGGAATGTTTTCTGAGCTGTATCGACTTGTATCACATACGTGAATTCTTGCGATTTTGTTTACGCACACGCTCTTACCTTCTGTTACCGTTGTTTCAACATAGGATTCTGAGTCCCGTTCGCGCCGCCTGTTCTGACTCTAAACAGAAGGGCTTTGCTCGAACAGTCTCAGCTCAGTCACGTCAGGGCTACAAGATCTATATTCTGACCGATCTAGGATTCAGTTCTTGCGCTAATTTTGTTTGTCCTATTGTGACAATTGACATGAATCAGACGGGCTTTCGTCGAACAAACTGGTGGTAGATTACTCGAGGTTTCATGATGTATACTCCAAACGAATTTGAGTTGTTGCGGGAAATGGTAAACCAGTTTGTCCTGTTGTGACAACTTTTACACTTTTTTTAACCTGTTTTACTAGATTTTGAATCTATTGATATACTGTTACTCTTAACTTGGTGCTTTTGGGATTGCCAAAGAATGCAATATTTTTTCCACTAAAGAAATAACTATTGGGTGAAAATAAATGCAATTATAAGAAAGGATTTTCATTTTGAGTGTTGTATCCCCTTGCCACGTGCAATCATATTAGAGAAAAACAAATACACAGACGGTCTTTCTTTTCGGTGGCGAGTTCAAGTTGTTTGAACAATAGCATGAACACTCTTTGCGGGCACTCAACGACACACCTGGTGCGCGGTTTCCAAAGCATGCGAAATGAAGTGTCATTTCGTAACCAGTGGATAAGCGCCAATATATCGAGTATATAACAAAATTAAATTGTTACATTTTGAAATAGTTTTCACTACAATCACGAAAGTGCGCCTGGCTTAGTAGCTTTTCGTATGATTACCGTTTCGGTTAAGTCAAGAGGCCCCCGCAAGGAGCGTTTCTCTCTCCAATTACTTTTTGTATCGAACCTACTACTACCACTACCACTGTCACTGCTACTGCTATTACCTTTGGACAGACCTAAGGAGACGTCTTCTACGACAACGGGAAGGCCAAAAAAACAATAGGCATAATGAGCAAATACAATGGCTCTGCACGCCCCGCACGTGCGTTTTGCATTTTAGTACATTTCGTTCCCGTTCTCTCAAAAAACAACGACGAGAAATGCCCAAATTTAAAGTTATGTGAGGGGCGTGAGCACAAGGAGAGAAATGGTCAATTTACTCGGAAAACATCAACGCCGTTCATGCAAGCTGAATTCCTGGACAGTTGAGGAGGAGAATGTGTTGGAATAATTGCAATTATCATTCACAGGGGAGCAGGGTTGGCGCAGTGGTGAGAGCGCTCGCCTTCCACCAATGTGGCCCGGGTTCGATTCCCGGCCCCGGCGTCATATGTGGGCTGAGTTTGTTGGTTCTCTACTCTGCTCCGAGAGGTTTTTCTCTGGGTACTCCGGTTTTCCCCTCTCCACAAAAACCAACATTTGATTTGATTTAATTTAATATGATTTGATTTCCTTTCATTTGTGCTTTACAGTGTCCCCAATTAGTACAGCAGTGCTAAATACAGTTGACACTCAAATAAAGTTCATTATTTATTTATTTATTTTATTTATTGCAGTAATGCGAATTTATGCTTTTCGTAGTCGTTCTCGTTGACGTCGGCGTCGTCCTTGCTTAAGGTCTCATTGTTGCAAATGGTTGGCCAAATTGGGGCGGCTTTGGTCGAAACAGATGTTTTATTATTAATCCAAATCCATGAAGTCCGCTAACCTCTGCAACGTGCGTTGACGTGCGCGATTGCTGAAAGGCGTTATGGGATTGCAAACGGATTGTACTAGGACTGAGTGCAAAGGTAACTACTGGAAAATGAAATATGGTGGAGATTTCTGTTTTGTGCACAGCTTACTTGACAGCTATTTCGCTTTTGCCAACATGTGCAAACCATCATCATTTCGTGCGAAAGGTGTTTGTTGAAATAACTTGGTCTGTGAAAACGCCCGATGAAGAATACAAAGGAGAGGAGCGCTCCTGGTGATGGACTCCTGATAAAGTCCAGCGTTAAGGAGAGCAACTTAAGCCACTGGAAAGTGTCAGTTTAGATGACAATAACTCGGCGAAAGCTTAACTTTGCGTAAGGACTTGACCCGGAGGTTTTATGGCGCGAAGGAACTGTACGTTGGGCAGTTGGCAGACTCCATAATAAAGAATGTCCAGGGAATAAAACTAGCCAGGACTGTGGGGTCATCCTCGGTGTAAAAACCTGTGAAGTTTTTCTTTGTTATTTCACTATTATTTTCCTAGTCTCTATTGTTTTGTCTCCTTTGTTTCCTTTGTCTACGTCACTCGTGAGCGTAACAGGTTTTTACACCGAGGATGAGCCGGACTGTGGGACATCGGGTAGTTGTCAAGCCGTTCCCTGGAGCCGCAATTCGCTACATGCGTTCGCATGTTGTTCCTACAATCGAAAAAGCCCCTGATCAAATTTGTCTACACGTAGGGACCAACGATCTGAAATCATTGTAAACCGAACGATGTGGCAGATGCCATTGTCGACTTGGCCAGAGAAGTTGAGCATGCTTGTAAGTCTGAAAAAGTTATATATATCTGAACTAACTGCAAGGAATGATGATTACAGTGACGCTGTCAAACTGGTCAACAAACGTCTAAAACAATTTTGCAAGCAAAATGATTGGAAACTCATTAGCCATGCCAACGTCAGTTCAAAAGGATTTAACAAAGTTGGACTTCACCTCAATAGGGAAGGTAACGAGCTATTGCAAAAGAACTTTGTAAATTTTAGGAGATCTAATTGATTTCCTCATTCCATAAATTCCATGAGTGTCGATGATGCACTAGTTTCTCAAACGCTGCCAGACTCAGTTGAAAACGGAGTCCATTCAGGTAGCTCAGGTCTTTCTATTGTGTCCAATGTTTTACCAGTTAAACGTGGTTTTAAAATGGCCTGTTTGAACATTAACAGTCTCATCATCTGTCGTGGTGATTTTCCAATTGATATTCTGGCGATTAACGAAACTAAACTTGACGAATCTATAAATAGTTCCGACTTTCATATATCAGGCTACGAATTCATCCGTTCTGAAAGAAATGCAAATGGTGGTTGGGTAGGTTTTTATATTAAGGCTTTCAATTGTTATGCAGTGCGCTCTTATCTAAACGCAACTAATCTTAAAACTTTAACTATAGAAATTCGTAAGCCGAACTCAAAGCCATTTCTGGTAGCGACATGGTACAGACCTCTCTCCCTGTTCTCCAACCGATTTCTTTTCAAGTTATGAGTCATTTATAGGCAAGTTAGACCTCTCCACCAAGTGTATTATTTGTTACATGTTCGGTGACTTGGCCTCTCCCACATGATCTGATGCAGACACTCATCGTTTACTCGAGATTTCGGGTTTATATGGTCTCAAACAACTAATAAACGAACCAACTTCGTGCTACAGAATCCTCATCTACACTAATTGATTTGATCTATACAAATTATACTGACAGGGTAGTTCGTTCTGGATTCTCCCATATTGCCATCAGCGATCATAGCCTTGTTTACGTTTATCGAAAACTATTTTCGAATTTACCACCTAAGGGACACTCTTCCATGTCTTACAGGACGAATCCTCTGATTTAAACAACTACCGACCTATCTCAGTCATTTCCGTAATCGCCAAGGTGTTCGAGAGGATTGTGTACGATCAATTATACAACTTCTTAAACAGCGAAAAAATCATCTCTAAACTTCAATCTGGTTTCCGGTCTCTACACTCAACTGTTACAGCCCTTTTAGAAGCTACTGACAGTTAATTGGGCATTAAGCATTGTTTGTGGTTACGTAAATGCTGTAGTGTTTCTCGACTTAAAAAAGGCATTCGAAACAGTTGATCATGAGATATTACTAACTAAAATGAATCCGCCTCACTCTCCCGCCTCTCACTCACTCACTCATGTCAGTGGCCAGAAATCGAGGACACCATGGCGGCGAAGCATGCGCAACAATTCCTTTACGGTGCTTTACATATGGCTACCGCGTAGAAGGATTAGTGGGGGAATTTATAAACTTTCAAGGTTTTCTTAAGTATGAAAAAAAAATAACTCACCTCCCAACGTCTAAACCCACACGAGGTGATGGCAGTAGTAACTCCTGTTAATTTGGTGACGTGTCGAGCTTGCTAAATGGGTTCGTCAGTCACTATGTCGAAACAGGCTTCCCTCTCATACATGCGTCTCTAATTTTGCTTGAATGCCTCTGTTCTGATGAAAAGTAAGGTCACCAGATCCAGGTGTTTACACCTTCCCAACGTCCAAATCGCTGGATGAAACGTTTATCTTCACTTCCATAAGGTTTTAGAAGCCAAGATTCGTCGTTAAATGAGTTCACTTTTTCTTTGAAATGTGTGAAATCCGTAAAGTAAGACGATGAGCAACAACTGTACGACATTATCGAGGAAGAACAGGGGCACCCAACGAATGATTTCGGTAAAATATCTGTTCGAATGTAAGGTCGCCTAAATTTTTCGGAAAATTTCTCCTCAAGGGAAAGAACACGTTGTCTTGATTTTCGGAAAAAAAAATTGCCCTAGAATTTGCGTAATTTACGTACTACGTGGTCGAGAAAAAGTTGTCCAAGACTTTTCGTAAATAGATAGTCAACAGAAAGTTACCCTACAATTTTCGTTCGAGTTACAACTCGCAATTTTTGGACGTCGTCCGCAAGTTAGGGATGTATAACGCATGGGTGCAGAAAATCGAAGCAAGATTTATCTGAGAAGGCAGTCCAAATTCACCAAATCAGAACGTCTTTGTTTAACGTTGTACTCTCGTACTGACTTGAACGACCTGGTAAGCTTAATTCTCACAGTCTTTATGCTGTTGACCGATCATTCCGACGCGATAAAACTTAGGTCATCCTCATATTTTTTTTTTCGTTTAGCGTCGAATGCGTTTTCTGATATTGGGTCGGTCGGTCGGATTGAAAAAAAAGAAAGTTAAAAAAAAAGTCATAAGAATTATTTCAAGTGAAAAATGGTCCAACTACGTACTGAGTTACTTTTTTTTAAATGCCAAAAATTTGGGTCGGTCGGACGACGCTAAACGGAGAAAAAAAATAGGATGACCTTAACGCTTATGGATAAGCTGGATATGTTTATACTAGATTTGTTTTCTCCTTGTTTAAAACGCTTTTCCGCGATCAAGTTAAAAACTGGAAATTTTATTGGTTTCAAACATGTATAGGTAATGATAATAAACATTAGTTTACAAGTTATAACAAGTTATGGAAGATATGGTCGACGGTAATGTCGGCTTGTTTGTCTCTGTTCAGTAGCGTGTGATTTCTTCCCCTAATACTTTCGAATAAAAAAGTTACTCCCCTGCAATCTTCGGATGCGCGTTACGGTTTGCCTAAAATTTTCGGAATCTCTTCATAGACGCAAGCTTTTACAAAAAGGTCTCCTAAAAATTTCTAACGACAGCAATGCTAGCACGAGTTCTTCATTTTTCGAACAGACCTATAAAAGTAGCTAAAACTTTCGGATGAGCCAAAAAGGCCGCCTAGGATTTTCGAGACGAACACAGTTCCCCTAAGAAATCCGAACAGATAGATAGTTTTTAGGGCAGCTCCAAACTAATGAAACGGGCTTCTAAAGCATAGAAAATTCCATTTAAGGCACTTCTGAGGTATTTGGAAAAATTTGGTCGTTGGGTGCCCCTGGAAGAAGCTGTTTAAGAGAACCTTTCCAAATAAAATCGTCTCTGATCGCTCGCCATTTTAAAAACAGAGTGGTTACACAGCTTTCAGAGATGTTGCCGCTGGTAGAGATGTATCACGGGCCTTGTAGAATGCTTCGATCTATGAAAATTCATGACTTCATTGAGAAAATTCTCACAAGTTTTACGCATTTCCGACAAACCCAGTCGAAATATTTCCGTGCTGTGCCATACGAAGTAATAAAGGTTGTAATATTTGTCTCTTTGTACTTTAATTTTGCTATCACCATGTCTGATGTTGCCCCCTTGCAGTCATTTTTGGAATGGAAATTATCGGTTGAAAGTCCATCATTAGCCTATGCGGCTAAAACAGACACCAAGAATGTACTGTTTGCAGTAAGCATTCCTTATCCTTTGCTAAAAGCATGGCATAGCTTTCTAATGAACAAGCCCAACCGAAACATAAATATGCCATCTACAAGCCAGGGGCCAGCAACAGTAGAAGAAAAACAATATTCATACACTGACCTTCTGGAATTCTCCATACCAGATAACTGTTTTGGTATTAGTGGAGACCCTTCAGTGAGGTTTGAAATCCACAGCCGCCTACAGAAAGTCGCAGGAGCTGTAAGCTCTGAATACTACAAGACAAAGGGGGCTAAAAGAAAATCTTTGGACACCAAATCCAAAAAGTTTCATATTTTTGAAGGGCAAACAGTGTCTTCACTGGAATTACACAGGGAAGTTAGGTTGATGAAAGATGAACTTCAGGAGTGGAAAAAAAAATACAACAACTTGGAATTGGAATTGACAACCATTTATGAAGAAATGAGGAATGAACTCAATGAAAAGGACAAAAAAATTGAGAATCTCCAATCAACGAATAGTGATCTTGTTAAGTATATTGGTGACCTTGAGAGGACTCAAGACCCCAGCTACAGAGGAAAAGATATTTCCGAGGTAAAAAAAAAATGTAGGACACTTAAAACATTTACGGCAAGAGCCCAGACAGCGTTATGGTTTGCCAAATCATTTGGCCTTGAAGTAAAGAGCATGGTTATAACCGAAACAAAGTCTGGTGACTCACATACAGTAGAGGTGCAACCACAAGGCCACCCATCCAGAGACAGAGAATGTACCAAAGGTTTCCAGGCCCTTCCACAAGAAGAAAAAGAAAATGTGGAAAAGATCCTTTTCCTCCTGGATAAGTTTTGTGTGGGGGACTGTTTTTAGCATGAGCTCAGCATGATCACTGATGGCTTGCCAAAGTCTTATCTGGTGAAGCAAAGAAGGGATCAGTTGAATAGCATTTGCCATGTGACATCTACTCCTGGAGGGTCAGAAGGAGCACAAATGTCATTCAATGATCTCCTCAGAGAGAGGATACGAGACTATTTGGCAAGCCACCCTGATGACCATGATGAGCCCATAAAAATTAAAATATCTGGGGATGGTGCTAGAATGACAAGGAATTCTAGCTTCATTTTGTTGAGTTTTGCCATCTTACAAACAGGGGATGATGTGATGGCAGCAAAAGGAAACCATACTATTGCTGTTGTCAAGGGCAAGGAAGACTACAGAACACTGCAGACATGTTTTGCAGATGTTTTCCTTGACATAAATACTTTAGTACAAAACAAGCAAATCAATGTAGATGAAAAACCAATCAAATTACAATTTTTTCTGGGAGGGGATTATAAATTTATGTTACTAATGATGGGACTAAAAGGGGCAACATCACACTATGCATGCATATGGTGCAAGGTCCACAAGGATGACCGCTGGAAGATGGACCTTGATTTAAGTCATTATCAATTACCAAAACTAAAAAGAACATTAAAGGAAATAAGTGAAATGTCACAGAAAAAAATTGCAAAAGAAAAATACTGTTGTGAACACCAACCATTAATTAATATAGAAGTAGATCACATTATACTAGATGAGCTACATTTATTACTTAGAATACTTGATGTCTTAATTGAAAATTTAATGAGGGATGTTATTCAATGGGATCAACAGGATCACTGGAATAAAAAAGGGGGGAACCAGAAAAATAGACATTTAAATGATCTACAGGGAACAATTAGATCCTGTGGTGTTTCTTTTGACATCTGGGAGAAAACAAATGCTGATGGCAAGGGTTCGGGACAGTATGACTTTACAAGTCTTCTGGGGTCTGACAAAAAAAAATTACTGAGGCATCTACCTAGCAAGCTTCCTGGTGTTATCCAGCCAGAGACTGCAAATATTGTAAAAAAAATTTGGGAGGACTTTGATGCTATTTATGCTATCCTTACCAACAAGGAACCATCAGAAGAAGAAATGAGTAGTTATTTTGAGAAAGCAAAAGCTTGGGTAACTCTATTTACATCGCTGCGCAACAAAAGGATTGGGTACAAGAGGGCAAATGTAACACCATACATGCATAGTATGGTATATCACATACCAATCTTCTTTGAAAAATTTAAGACAGTAAAACTCTTTACAGGGCAGGGGGTAGAAAAAAACAATGATATGGCTAGGGGTACTGTTTTGCGAAAGTCAAACAAATGGAATGCTCCTACAGAAGTGTTGCAACTTGAGGCAAGGCAGTGGGAGCTACGACAGAGGGAAAGATCTAAGAGACCATACAATAAGAAAAACACAACCTATTGGGAACAGGAGCTGGGGGACGCTCGCAGAAATAAGAGACACAAACCAAATTAAGAACAATATTTAATAATGAAAAAGTATTATAAATTGTGTGTTTAAACTACACAGAAGTATAAACGAATCATAGTCAACATTTTTTAAACTCATCATATTAACAATATATATAGATGTAATTTGATGTACATATTATTGCTCAATTGTCATTTTCCTTTGTTTTCCTATATAATAATGTATAACAATTACTAATAAATAAATAAATAAATAATAAATATATTTTCATGATAGACTGCAAGCCTGTTTACATACAGATATACTTAATTTTTCAGGACGGTAGCGAGGTAGAGGAGAAATTGAGTTTCCTTCTAAGGTATGATTCTTGGGACTCCAAGACAGGAATAATCGTACCTTAACAGGAAACATAATCTGTACTCCATCACCAATATTGTCTATAATCCTATCCCAGTTACTTGGGAAACCACACATATTAAAGTCTTCTTTTTCCAGAAGAATATGCCCACTGTCATTGCTTTTGCGCCCTTTACCCTTGAACAAAAAATTAAAAACATCATGGCGAAAAGCAATGACAGTGGGCAAGATACTTTTGCTCTTGAGTTGCTCGAGGAGCCCGCAATGCAGAGCATCCTTGCCATCCTGAATTAACTCAGGAGCAGGCTTAGGGTCAACATATGACCTGCAAAATAAAGAAAAAATTGTTACTAACACAGCCAGTAACGTATCAAGTGTTAAACGTTATTTTTTCGCAAGTTTTCCTTTTCAATTACAGTAGTCGAGATTGTCGTCCCAACATTCAGTACAAATTAGAAGGAATTAATAACTCGTCAAATCATCATGTTTCCATACCTTAATGCGCGGGCGTTTAAATTCTCTTCTGGCTCCCATGTGTTCGCCAGAGTTGAGTAGCCCTTCCATTTTATGAAATACTCCACCTACAGACAGAGTTGCAGCATTGTGTCATTGATAATAAAAAATCTGTGTAAGATACATTTCACAAATTGTATCATGAAGACAGCCAAATCAACAATAATATTGCGCCTACCTTTCCTCTCCGAACTCGGCGGGAGACAACTCTTTCCACTTCGAATTGTTCATTACTTACAGGAACTCGACGTGCTTTTTTTGCGACATAAAAATCCGCAGTGCTAAGTTTATTGAGCTCCTTATAAAATGACGCCATCTCTGAAAATCTATGCCGATCGTAAAATTCCTGTAACTCGAAGTGACAATCTCGTCAACGCCCGCGCGTCAAACCGCTGACTGTCCTCGATTTCTGGCCATTCGGTGCGGAATTCAAGGGAAAACTCTTGATTGGTTTAAATCGTATTTGACGAATCGCACACAGCGGTGCTCTGTGAAAGGTTGTCTCTCTTATTCCACCACTCTTAAATGTGGTGTGCCACAGGGAACGATCATTTGACCCTCTTTTATTTTAATTTTTATATTAACGATCTGCCCAACTGTCTTTCTAATTGTCTATGTTTATCAGCATACCTAGAGTGTATGCTGACGACACAGACATTGCTTATGCTGGTTGAGATTTGCACCTAATCCAGTCTAATCTATCTCATGTCCTTTGTAAGCTAAGCAAATGCCTTGTGTCCAATAGACTTACCCTGAACGCTACAAAAACTGAATCTATTTTGATCGGCTCCAGGCAAAGATTAAGTACTCTATCTGATACACTCTAACTCTCTATTGATAATATTCCGATTGAAAAAGTTTCCTCTGTCAAATCACTTGGAGTATATATGGATGAACATCTAACGTGGCACTCCCACATTTAACAAGCTGTGTAAGAAGATTGCATCCGCAATTGGAGCCATAAAGCGAGTTAAACCATTTGTGCCTCAATTCATCTTACTCAGCATATACAACTCACTTGTTCAATCTCACTTTGATTACTGCAGCTTAGTCTGGGGTAATTGTAGCAAAACATTATCTAACAAGCTACAAAAACTACAAAACCGTGCTGCACGAGTAAAAACTTCATCAAGCCGATGAAGCTATGACGTTAATATCGATTCGACCTTCTTTTACAAACTCAGTTGGAAAGACCTGTTATCTTAACACCAAATTCAGAAAGCCCTTATGATTTTTAAGTCTTTAAACCGTCTGGTTCCCCTATATCTAACGTCTAAATTTGTAAAGCCAAACGAATCAGACTATTCTCTAAAAGAACTCGGTCAACAAACTTTCGCTTTCTGAGAACTAAGGAACGGACCATTAGAAAAGTGATGGGGGGGGGGGGGGGGTGGGGAAAAATGCCAAGAAAAAAATTCATGCAAGGAAGAAGGTAAAAAAAAAATTCATGCAGAAGGAAGGTCCAATTGTGACTTTCACCTGAAAAAAAAATTCCTGCATAAGCAGTGAGCGAAAAAAAAATTCGTGCAAGCTGAAAATGCCAAGAAAAAAAATTCATGCAAGGAAGAAGGTAAAAAAAAAAAATTCATGCAGAAGGAAGGTCCAATTGTGACTTTCACCTGAAAAAAAATTCCTGCATAAGCAGTGAGCGAAAAAAAAATTAGTGCAAGCTGAAAATTCCCCACCCCCCCCCCCATCACTTTTCTAATGGTCCGTCCCTAACTATACGAAAAATGGTTTAAGTTACAGCGGTGCAACCCTTTGGAACAGCTTACCCTGTAACATTAGAGAGTCTGGCTTATTGAATCAATTTAAACGTCTTCTCGATCGTAACTTTTAAACACACGGTATTCGTGGAAATAAGGTTTACAAGTAGCATATTGTTGTAAGTGAAGATAATATTAGGATTAATATTTTAGATTTTAGGATCTTAGACATCTTTTTGAAACTTTATATTACTTGATGACTTTTTACCGTGTATAAATATGGCTCCTGGTTATATTTAACACTAAAAATACGACGCCCGCAAAACCTCGCGAAGCTAGCTTTTTAAGAACTCGTAATTGATTTTGCTATCAGGGATAAAACCCCAATTTATTTATTTACGTATCATTATATCATCATTACCATTTTTTTTACTTTATCATTACTTGTAATTATTATCATGATTATTTATTATTTTATTATTACTATAGTATTGATATTATTATTATTGTTATATTTTTATGTTTAACATACTATATTGTTTTGGGGTGGGATGTATGTCCTAATCTGGGTAAAGGTATTGTCCCTCTACTATGACAAGCAATACAGTTTTCTTTTTAATAGGGTTTGCATCAGAGGTGCTAATAATTAAAACAGCTCTAAAAAGTACCATTTCTTCTTTAAGGCTTAGAATCACCCACATTACTGAATTCATTCTTCGGGACAGCTGTATTGTGGCTCTATGGGAGCCTGTTGTCCTGATTGTTTCGTAGAACTGTTTGTTTTAAAGTACAAGGTGGCTCTAACATTTTCATCTTTGAACAAAACAATGCAAGTTTGCTATTCCCCTGAAAGGTTTCTAAGTAGAGCAGGTCTTTTTTCATTGGTGCAGGTTTCCGAAAGGAACGTTCTGGAGATTGAGGAATCTCTCATCAGTCTAGTCCAGTCTATTATTTTAAAAAAAATTGAGTGAAGGATTTTCAAAACTTCATTAATTGAATCAAAAGTAGTCCTTAAAGGTACGCTGCCGTAGATAAGTACTGCACACTTGATAACAAATTATTGAGGTTAAATGATACTATCAAAAAGAACCACTGATGAATCATCTTATCACAAATTGAGAAAGCTCTAAGTATCCATCAGAATTTGCCGAAACTACAGTCTAACTTTGTGGTATATTTTCCTTGAGTTAAGTATGCCCAAGAAACATTTTATCGAACGAGTTTTAGATACGATTTTGTTTCCCATAAACAACTAGAAATAAATTTCTGTGACGTACGTAATTGCTGAAAATATTAAGCTTCTAGAAAAATCTTCTTGTGGTAACTGTTGTGATCAGGACTTATCAGAATGCGATTAGAACAAAGCTAACTGGATCGGTGAAATTGTTTTTCGCTCTTTTCGAATAGATTACTTAAACCCTAGAAAACGACCGCTTAGAAACTACTAGAGGAAATTTAGAAACGATTGAGATTCAGTGGGAGAAAATGAAGTCTTCACCAACCGAAATCGCATGAATAAATTTTTTATGACCTTCGGATTTCGTCAAACGAATTGATTGTGCAGCTAATGGCCACTGACGATCCAATTTGCTTAAGACGTAAGTTACTTTTGATAATTTTGAGATTACAAACGGGCCTCTCAAAGACGTAGTAATATGGATGCCAAGTTTGTTTATCTCTCACAAAAAGTCGCTCCATTTGAGAAACTTTGGCACGCCACAGACAGATTGTAGTAATTCATTAACTGAAATGCAAAGCTTGGTTTAAAAACGACGGAAGCCCACCTCATTCAATAATGACGATTGATGAATGTTAATTTTCGCTAGGGGTTTCCAGTATTTGCATAGGCGCTAACAGGAAGTTAGAGGAGAGAAAAAAAAAAAATAAAACCAGAAGAGACGTTTGTTGCCGTTCAAACGCGGAAGCCATTATGAAGCATGGAAAGCTCTCGTGACATCACAGCCGCTTCCAGCAACAATGGCGGGGACGACACTACGGAGGAAACAAACCCCGAGATCCAATCACCACTGACAAGAAACCGTATTGCCAGTAAAACCGGTCATATACTGAACGACTTGACGGCGAGCATTTGGTTCAGTTTTTCGCTGGTCTATTTTCAAAACGTAGTCTCTTTGTCTCCTGTTAGCGTTGGCGTTCTTTTCTTTACTTCTCAGCTACTCGTTGCGGTTGGATCACTTGTTGTGGGGTTTGGTTACGATGCACGTATTTGGAGATCCTTCTCGGCTTACGGCAAGAGAAAGGCTCGCCATATTGTTGGATCAGCCGGAATACTTTTCGCTTGGCCTTTGGCCTTTGCACCTTGCCTATTCTGTCAAGACGATAGTTCTAATCTAGCAGTGACGATGTATTATCTAATACCCCTAGTTTTATTCTCAATTTGCTGGCCTTTGGCAGAAAAAAGTTACTCTTCCCTTATGCTTGAAATACGAGCAGCAGCTGACAAAGACTTTGGGCAATCAAGGTAAGTGTTTTAAGGTTAATAAAAGGATAAACAGCCATTAATTACTTATGAATGGTTTAGTTCGCGGCTGCATGTTTGTGCTTGAAACCAAAACATTGTTTCGTCTTTTATTTTCCCTCCAACGATTTTCTTTAATCTAACGCAAATCTTAAGGTCGTTAAGCTTTTCGTTTTGTTTCTTTGTATATAAAAGCATAGTTAATATAATAGTGGATGTATATAATCGGTTTGAGGAACCGTTTACATATAGGGCTATTTTTTTTTATTATTTTTTTGTTTTAGAAAATATTCATCCTGGTTGTGTTGAAATCAAAGAACTCTTTGAGGTACAAAAACAACAACATGATAACCCTAAGGCGCACTTCTTTAGACAGTAAGAATGCTGAAGTAATAGTTTCGATCGATAATTGAAACTGAGAATTCAAACGGTGGGTTATGTTTTTGACAGTTTAGAGGTGTGGGAAGTAGTTTTTAGATTATTACGTTATATATCGAGTGTAGTGATGAAGATCGCTCTCTTCTACCTCTCACTGGATTGGTCTGCCTCAATAGAATCGACCGATTCCCGAAGACTGAACGTTATGTAGCTGGACAGGCCTTCGACTCAATTTTTCTCTGTTGGCAAAGATTCTGGCTCACGCTATTTTTCAGCAAAAGATCTTGGAATTCCCTCTTCGTCAGTTTACTTATGTGCTGCTTAATGTTTGGCTGCATCAGTAGGGTATTTCATTCTTAGATGTTTAGATGAACATGGAGCAGTATCCCGATAATATAATTGCGGTACAGGGGTTTATGAATGTGCTGTTTTCATGCTGTAACAACTATTCTGTAACAACTAAATGTAGGATATAACAGTTGCGATATCCTCTAACTTATGAAACTCAAAGCGAATAGCTACACTTACACATAATAACATTTTAAGACGCTTGTGAGCTCGTGTGAAACTCAGTTCAGATTAATATGTTTAATATATAAGGAGCAAAGAAGAAACATCAAAAGAGGTTGATCGATCACGTCTGGTCCACTTAATAGTTAATAACATGCGCATGCACGTAACATAACTGTACAGTAACATAAATGTACAGTATTAAAAGGAATTATATTTACAATACAAAAAAAAGAATACAAAAAACTGTGATTGATTAAATTTCTTGCTATAGCTATTGATGCCGAGGTTTCAAAAACAGAATTTTTGTTCACTCAAAAGAATCAGGTTTTTCATCTGACATTGAACCTTTTGCCGCGTGCTGTTCAGTTTACCCAGGAGGGCTCTATAACGAGGCGTGTATACTGTTTTACATATTTTGCTAACACGCGTGTTCATTATCAAATACCCGGTGTTAAATGAATCTTAATTTTGGATGTTTCTTATCTATAGGTCGTCGATTGTTCGTGTGTGTAATGTGTGTTTGTATATTTTGCTGTGGGTTCTTCTGCAACACAGTCCTGAAGAGAATTTGAACAGAAACACGAGTAGAGAGTTTGCGGTAAGTAAAACCCAGCTTGAAACCTATGAACGTCTCTCCCCCACATGGCTCCTGTTGATACCAGCCCATGGCTGATAGGCCCACCCTGCCAAAATAAAAATAACGCTTTTGACTACATAGCTAACTCTCCATCTTTAGCCCCTCCTACCTACCTCATCACAAAACTACGCATCTGCCCGCTTAACTACTTCCCTAACTACCTTCATCCCTATCTTCCGACCTCCATCTCTACTTTTCTAGTTACTGATCTCCGCTCTCTTCCTGCCTATATGCCTATCGCTCTCCCTTATACCTTATTATCTACCAGTACTTAGCTACCAAGAAATTTGCCTTCTTACCTTCCCACATCATTTCTACCAATTACCTGACTCTCTATTTTTATAGTGCCTGTATTTTTATTATCTGTCGATTATCTATCTGTGTGTCTGTCTGTCTCTCTATCTGTCTATCTGTCCACACCTGGCCACAAATGCTTCCAAATGCTTCGGAATCCAAGGCTGTGATAGGGTCCTGTTTCAGTATAATTTTATCACGCCTGTAAATAATAATGTTCTTGGTTATTTCTTCCAGCTTTTCGTTATTATTCTCCTTCCGGTGGGTTTCCTTTTTGTCTTCGCCTTTCATTTGACTGTTTTAGAGCCCAGACCGCACGCAGCTTCCCCTGAAGCAAAGCAGAACAGCGAAGGTACATCTTATTGAATTCAGTTCATCTGTGCATCACTTTTCATTGTGATTAACGCGGCTTTTAATTTTATTACATCCATTTTGTAATCACAGGTGATCCTGGGGCCAATCAATTTGATTGGCCCATAGCAGCTAGTGTGATTTATTCACGAATCGCACTATCTTAGCCTCTAAATCGCATCTTTTTTTCAGGAAATGAGAATAAACACAAAAATAAAATAAACAATCAAACTTACAAAAAAATACTGGCACTTGACTGACGAAAATCCTGTATTAAGGTTATTAAATTGTGCGATTTCAAAAATGGATGTAATAAAGTGGTAATTGAACTTCCGCGCTTCAGTATTAAGAAGTGGCCAACTGGAAAGCTTACAGCTCCTTTGGCCACTGCACACGATACATCAGCAAAGTAATTCATCTCTTTTTTTTTCCTTCTTCTATTTTTCCTTTTGACTTATATTTAATACCTATATTGTAAATATGTTTTTCTCTTGTAATCGTCGTGTAAAATGAAGTTTGAATTGAAATATTTGGTTTGAGTTATGTTTGGTTCATTGCGCTTTCTGCATCCGTTGTAATTGGTCAGATTGACAGCCATTTACAAACCAATCTCAATAAACAGTGTCTTACAAATTCAAAATATTTTGTTTCTTGAATGACTATAACGTCCGAAATTTTGTTTCGGTAGAGAAATATTCTGGAAAGTCAACAACGAGTATTTCCTCACCCAACAATCTTGCCAATCAGGAACCAAGAAGCAAGATCCACTGGTACGAGTGGATGAAAGAGCCACTGGTTTATCAGGTCTGATGACACATCATTTTGTGTATTGCTTACTAGCAGTGTTTTTGCACGTCTGGCCGCTATCATAGTTTTGTAAGTAGCGCCAACCTTGCAATCTGGATGTCGCATCTTCTTCCGTTTCCTAAGTAATTAATTCTTATGTGATGTAATAAACCTTTCAGGTGTTTTTTAGAGTAAAGCTTGATCCACCCAATGCGATTTGAAGTTTAGTCTTTCTACTTCCAAAATCAAAGCCTTATCTACTTGACAAATCGAATATGGTTTAGCGTTATCTGTACGTACAAGCACGCGTCATCAAAGTGGTCAAAATGTCGTGGACTCACGAGGCGCAGCGATTTGTTTTTTCCCACAATATCAACGTTAAAAAACCTCAAAGAAAATGTTGTTTTTTTTCAGAGCGTGACCAAGATCGTGACACAAAGAAAGAGCAAGGGTTGTCTATAACTTTCTCGCAATCTGATTGGTTTATTCTCCAAAATGAGCGTTTCTGACTGGCTATTGCTTTGCGTGATACATTGACGCGAGCAGCGTTGTCTAGACTCTTATCGACAACGGCAAATTAGCCAATCAGATTTCGAGATTAGTAGCAATTGTGGTAAAAAACTGGTTCTAACGTTTGTTCCCATCGCCTCCTGACTTTGAATTCTCAGGCTGAGGTTCTATGACAGTTGTACCGGTCGCGGGGTCAAGCGATGCGGTTTGACCTTTAACCTTTTCAAACTACGTACAGATTCAAACCAGCCTATAACGTCATGAAATCTGATTGCAACATTATAACCTTTGTACGGCCATGAGTCAGCCTTGAACCATGACTTTGAACCTTGCTCTCACTTTGAGTCAAACTAGTGACTTGCAGTCAACCGTTTTTTAATTCTAACTTTTTGAAAACCAGCTAAAATTGTCAGAGTAAAATTAAATTTAACCCTCTTAACTCCAGAGTCAAGTGTTAAGTCTTAATCTGATTCCTATGTAATTATTATACTTCTTTCACTATTTTGTTTTTATCTCCTTTTTCTATTCACGTAATTAGTTCTACTTTGTACTATTTTTTTCCGTACAGATTGGATTGGTTTGTATATTTACCAACAATGCGATAAGGCTCCTTCAAGTTTATCTCCCAATTTATCTTATCGAAACTCTTCAATTGAGAAAGGTGAGTAATTCGGCTGACCTCCAACTGCGATAGGACCGCTCAATTGTTTCCTTATGTTTGCATTGTCTTGAGCCTTTTTTTTTTCTCTTCCCTTTCAAGGAAGCGGTTGCGTTCTTCCCGTTGATAATTGTCATCAGTCGCATTGTAACAGAAATTACCTCCAAAAGCATCTTGTCAAGAATCAAGCTCAGGGTAAAAGCTTACTTTTTAATACTTCTGCACCAAACAAGCAAACACCCAACGATTATTCTCCTGTTTTAAAACGCAGCAATACAAAATTTACTCAGTAATAACTTATTTTGTCATGAAGAAATCGAAGTTAGCCGTCTTCACCACTCAATGACCCAGGTGAATTACAAAGTACCAGTGAGATAAATGCCGTCTGACCCCGCAATGGACAAATGTACCATGTAGGGCTGGCGCTGGGGCCTGGGGGAGAACGCCATACGTCTGCAGTTTAAGTACTTCATATTACACTGACGTTAAATCGATAAAATAGTGAGCATTGAGGGCCAAAGTTTCCTTTAATACTAATTTTCTAGCCACACTTAAACTGCTAAAAAGAATCTTCTGACTTGAACTGACAAAGAGAGAACTGATTGTTTACTCTGAAGAAGTATCAATTTTTTAAGCATTCGTTTCGAGCTCCAGGTTTAGCTTAACTACTTATATGAAGAAACGAATTTGGCGTCCACTGGCATTAAGTTCCCTTCAATGCAGTTTCTAATACTACTCAACATTACACCTTTTCCGCAAAATATTTAACATTAATATTAATATTTAACCCTTTTGTCTCTTCTTTAGGCGCAAACAGAATCCTACAGATAGATCATTATTTTCAAACCCGCTTTACATCAACACTGATATATCGAAGTCAGTTTGAAAAGAAGCAATATGAAAACTTTGCTTGGCTTAGTTGCTTGCATTCTGACCTCGCACAAGAGTGTTCAGAGTTCTAATTCCTCTTTTTTGAAGGTTGTTATTCTGTGTACCACTACTGCCATCTTCGGTACATGCATGTGGTACTTCCTGCAGACGAACTCCCGAGGCCCTCTTGTTTATGTGCCCACAGTCATATTCGCCTGTATGTCCTCAATTCTGATCATGATCACACCAAACCTCCAACAGAAACTGACCTTAAACGACAAGGTATGAAGAATAATGATTGATGACATGATTAATTAGTGATCATTAAGGCCAGTAGAAAAGTTTCAATCCAAATCAGGTTTATCAAACGAGTTGATACTGCCGGTTGTACCACTGTGAGATGAAAGATAAACCTGGTTGACGTTTAGGGTTAACCCTTTTTCAGAGCGAATGGTAGAATTATGTGCGCAGTTCATATAAAGGATTTGGAGTTAGGTGAGATAGATGAAAGAAAAGTTTCCGCGAATGCTGTGGGACTAAGGGACGGACCATTAGAAAAGTGATTGGGGGGGGGGGGGTTGGGGAAAAAAAAACAAAAAAAACTGATTCATGCAAGGGAAAATGCCAAGAAAAAAAATTCATGCAAAGAAGAAGGTAAAAAAAATATTCATGCAGAAGGAAGGTCCACTTGTGACTTTTTCACACGTAGTAAAAGAAATTCGTGCAGAGGGGTTCACCTGAAAAAAAAATTCCTGTACAAGCAGTGAGCGAAAAAAAAATTCGTGCAAGCTGAAAATTCCCCACCCCCCCCCCCCCCCCCCTCCATCACTTTTCTAATGGTCCGTCCCTAAGAGCTCATAATCAATCAATTTGTCATTTTGAGACCATAATTGGAATTTCACGATTTCAGACGAATTTGCCCTTCTCTCGATTCAAATACAGCTGACTGTAAGTTAGCCAACCAGCTAGTCACCTATAAAAAATCCGTCAGTCTGGTAGGTGGGTCTCTATGGGGTTAACCGTTAGCCGTAAAACGGGCAAAAAATATTAACCGTTAGCTGTAAAGCAGTCAAAAATATCAACCGTTAGCCGTAAAACAGTCAAAAATATTAACCATTAGCCGTAAAAGTCATCACCCCATTGAGACCTTCTGGTAGTCATTTGTGCATGCGCAATTAACCCGATTAGTCTGTTAGTAATTAGTCAATTAGCTTGTACGTCATATTACTCAGTTTAATCAGTCAGTCAATTTTAAAAACACACATTTTCGTTCTTTTTCTTATTTTCAATTTTCCTGTTGGGAAGTTGGATGAGAGAATAGGAGCTCTTTTAATTTCGGAGTTATTTATTTCACTATTAAGCAAACTAAACACAATACAAATTGTGAATGTGAATTTTTGCATATTTCTCGTTTCAGGATGTAGCAGGTGTCATTTGCAGTGTATTTGAGTGTTTGGAACGATTGTCTCTTGGAGCGCTGGTTCTTCTCGTCCAAATGTTTTATCCTGATAACAACGAAAGGTGAATATGGTGTAAATTAACAAGGTTTAATTATATGAAGAAACTCTCCGTATTGTTCTAAACCAGAAATTCGGTGTTTTATTTTCGTATTCTTTGAATATCAAATCCGATTTAGCCTAAAAAAACCAAGACTTCAACGGAATCGAACCCAAAATGACCTGGCGATAACGGTACAATACTTTAATGACTGAGACCAGACGTCAGTGATGCCATTCGGCCAGTGGTGGATTTAAAGGTGATTTGGACGAAGTGCCCGGCTCAGAAGTGAGGGATAGGGAATATAAATGATTGAAGTAGATATCAATAGAAAGCTCTTAATGTCATGCTCATCAAAACTGTGGCTTTTCAGAGTAGAATTTGGGATTCACGCAGTAGGGCCAACTATAGCAGTCTTCAATCTCGTGTTTTTTTTCTTTTCTCTCAAACTGGTTTTTTATTCCTCAGGTCAATCGGGGAATACATAAGAGTTGCCTTCCCAGCAACCTACGGAACCTGTATTGTCATACCTTTGCTTGTTGCAACAGCTTTTCTCAACTCGAAAAACTCCGAGGAAGGTAAAAGTGGTGTTTAATTTTGATTTAATCATTGATTTACGTAATGATTGACATATCCTATAGAGAGGGGGAAAACTACGGGACTAGGACAGCAAAAATTCAACGAAAATTTGGCTAAAATCATGGAAAATTCAGGAAAAATTTGGGAAAATTCAGGAAAAATTTGGGAAAATTCAAAAATATTTTTGATTTTTAATTATGGTTTAAAGATAAATATAATTAATATAAATAAAGGAAAACATGGATATCAGTCGATTACTAGACGCTGATTTGAAAAAAATTGTAAGAGAATTGAAATTGCCTGAGTGGCATGATATGCGTAAAGCAGAAAAAATTGAAGCATTGCGAAAAATGGGAATTAATACATATGAAGATTGGGAAAATTACCGGCAAGGACTTATTGATAATAGACCGCAAACACCAGAGATATTAAATCCAAGACCTCGTATTCCAAGAAAACAAACTCAAGATGTTTTAAATACAAGAAAAGAAGTAAGTCTTATTCCAAGGCCCATTTCAAAACCTAAGACTAGAGTTGAGAAAAATATTTATCACCCAAAAACCTATTATAATCAAAAAATAAAACAACAAGAAGAACAAATAAAACAACAAGAAGAACAAATAAAAAAACTAGAAGAACAAATAAAACAACAAGAAGAACAAAATAAAATAAAACAACAAGAAGAAAAAATACAAAAAAATCAAGAAAAAATACAAAAACTACAAGCTCAATTACAAAAACCTAATACAACAATTACAGAAGGTTTTAGAGATTATGAGAAAGAAGGTGCAAAACCTAAAATAAAACTTGAAAGAGAAGAAGAATCAATTATAGGTGTAGATAAAACAAAAATAAAAAAAAGAAGGGGGAGGAATAGAAAGAGTAAAAATAAAAAAAAGAAAGATTCAATTATAGCTAGAGATTATGGGAAAGAGGGTGCTAGACCTAAAACAAAGGGAAATGTAAAAAATTACGAAGGAGAAAATGATGAAGAAGAAAGTGAGGAAGAGTTCACATTTAATGAAAAAGAGGAAGCAATAAAAGGATATTTTAAAACTTACAAGATAAATGGAAAGAAAGGATATGATCCTGAAGAATTCATGAAAAAAATAAAACAAAAAGTTATAGATGTAATTAATCAAGAAAAGAAACCAATAAGGGGAAAATTTATATTAACATGTAATATGAAAAAAAAGTCGCTACTTAAAAATGAAATTAAACAAGAAGAAGAAAAATACTTTCAAAACCCTTCAAAAATAATTACTGAAGCAAGCAATTTATTAGAATTATATGACGATATGGTTAAACACATACTTAATGAGTTTGAAAAATTTCTAATTAATAATCCTTCAGGTGTTTTTGAATTTGATTATGTAGTGTGTTTTGAAATCGGTATATCTCCCTATGAAATTATTTCTGGAAGTTCATATTTTCCGCTACCCGCAAGATTGGCGTCAAAAAAAGCACTTATTAACATACAGAATCGCCATGATAAGGAATGTGGTAAATGGGCAATAACAGAAGCATTTTTTTCTAGAGAAAATCACCGGGAAAGGGTAAATGATAAATTGAGAGAAAATTCAGAAAAGTTAAATTGGAAGGGTATAAACTTCCCAATGCAATTAAGTGATTTTAATAAGTTTGAAAGACAGAACCAGGGGTATATTGTTAATGTAATAGGATTTGAAGATAATAAATTATTTCCTCTAAGAATAAGCGATAAATGTGATTGTAAGAAAAATCAAGAATGTAAGAGTTGTGGATGTAAGAAAAAAGAATGTAACAGTAACAAAGAAGAATGTAACAGTAACAAAGAAGAATGTAAGAAAGAATGTATAAAACAAGAATGTGAGAAATGTGGATGTAAAAAATGTGATTGTAATAAAGACAAATGTAAATTATGCGCCTGTAAAATTGTCAATCTACTTTTAGTATCTAATGGTGAAGAAAATCATTACTGTTTGGTAACTGATGTTAGTAGACTTTTATCATCTGAAATTGATAAAAATAAAAAAAATATATATTTTTGTCTTAGATGTTTCAACTCATTTTATGAAAAAATATATTTAGATGAACATAGAAGATATTGTGACACAAACGGAGAAGTTATAATTAATATGGCAAAGAATAAAGATGGAAGTCCAAAATTCGTTTGTTTTAAAAATTTAAAAAAAAAAATGCGAGCACCCTTTGTTATTTATTTAGACTTTGAAAGCCGACTAATACCAATACATAAATATTCGCCAAGTGATCTTAAAAGTTTTACTAAAAAATATCAACTACATGAAGCATCTGGGTTCTGCTATAAAATCGTTTGTTTTGATGATAGCATATTACCACCAGATTTTAATCAAATTGTACAATATACTGCAAAATTTGATGAGGAAGATGTGGGAAAGATTTTTGTAGAATATTTGGAAAGGGATATTAGAAAAATTCACAAAATAATGGAAGAAAGACAAGAAAAGTTTAGATTCTATGATAAGAAAAACATGTCGGAAGAAATTAAAAAAGAATATGAAAATGCATCTCACTGTCATATCTGTGAGGGCAAATTTACAGAAAGTAAAAATATAAAACATAAAAAAGTAATAGACCATTGCCATCTTACAGGAAAGTATAGAGGTGCTGCACATAATAGTTGTAATCTAAATTATAAAATACCTAATTTCATACCAGTAATAGCTCATAATATGTCCGGATATGATTCACATTTATTTATTAAGAATATTTGTATGTCAAAAGGAAAAATAGAATGTATAGCCAATACTGAAGAAAAGTATATTAGTTTTTCAAAGAAAATTTTAATGGGGCATAATGGCGATGGCACACCTATTAATAAAACTATAAGATTTATTGATTCTTTAAAATTTATGTCTACCAGTCTTAGTAAATTAGTTGACAATCTTACAAAATGTGGAAAGTGTAATACTTGCAAACTGGGTGATTGTTTGAAGAGATATGAAAAAGATGGGGAAGTTGAAGAGTATAAAGGTATTGGTAGATGTAAAAAATGTGAGACTTGTTTGTTAGATAAGAAAAGATGCCTTTCTCCAAAAGATGATAAATTAAAAGAAATGAAAAAAGTATTTGGAGATAAGACATATTTATTGTTGAGGAAAGGAGTATTTCCTTATGATTATTTTGATAGCCTTGACAAGCTTAATGAAACCCAACTTCCGCCAAAGGAAGCATTTTATTCAAAATTGAATGGTGAACATATAAGCGATGGCGATTACCAACACGCACAAAATATATGTGATACCTTTAACATTAAATCAATGAGAGAATATCATGATCTATACCTCAAGACAGACACAATATTTTTAGCTGATGTATTTGAGAATTTCAGAGATATTTGCCAAAAGAATTATGATTTAGATCCTGCCCACTATTTTACATCCCCAGGACTAGCTTGGGATGCAATGTTAAAATTAACCAAAGTTAGATTGGAGCTGTTTACTGATGTTGATATGTTACTTTTTATTGAGAAAGGTATTAGAGGGGGAGTTGCACAAATATCAAAAAGATATGCTAAAGCCAACAATCCATATATGGAAAATTTTATAGAGAATAAGGAGAAAAGTTATATTACATATCTAGATGCAAATAATTTATATGGAGCAGGAATGAGTGGGAAACTGCCTACGCATGGGTTTAAATGGATGACCAAGGAAGAGCTTGAAAATTGGAGAGATAATCCCTGTATACTTATGGTTGATTTGAAATATCCAAAACATCTCCATGATTTACATAAAGATTACCCTCTAGCTCCAGAAAAACTTACTGTTAATAAAGTAAAGAAATTAATTCCAAATTTATTTGATAAGAAATATTATGTTGTTCATCATGAAACGTTAAAATTTTATGAAAGTATAGGATTAGAAATAACAAAGATTCATAAGGGTATTAAATTTGAAGAGTCTGATTGGATGAAACCTTACATTGATTTGAATACTAAATTGAGAGCTCAGGCAACTAATGATTTTGAAAAAGATTTCTTCAAGTTAATGAATAACTCTGTATTTGGTAAAACAATGGAAAATGTGAGAAAAAGGATAGATGTGAGATTAGTTAATAATAAAGAAACAGCTAAAAAACAAGTAAAAAAACCTAACTTTGATCATTTTACTATCTTTTCTGAAAATCTAGTCGCTGTAAAGATGAAGAAAATAAAAATAAATTTTAATAAGCCAATTTATTTGGGGTTTTGCATTTTAGATAAAAGCAAACAAATAATGTATGATTTTCATTATAATTATATTAAAAAGAAATATGGAGAAAAAGCAAAATTACTTATGACAGATACAGATAGTCTTGTTTATCATATAGAAACAGAAGATTTCTACAAAGATATTAGCCTTGATGTTAGAGAAATGTTTGACACCAGTAATTACCCTAAATATCACCCTTCTGGGATTGAGACTGGCGTAAACAAAAAAGTAATTGGAATTATGAAAGATGAGTTTGGTGGAATGATAGCTGTGGAGTTTGCAGGGTCCGGTGCTAAACAATATAGTGTAAAAATGGCTAATGGTGAAGAGATAAAAAAGAATAAAGGAACAAAGAAATCAGTAATTGAGAAAGATATGCGTTTTATTGATTTCAGAGATTGTGCATTAAATGGAAAATCACAAATGAGAAAACAGAATTTAATTAGATCAGAAAAACATAATGTTTACACACAAACTGTTAATAAAAATGCACTAAACCCTGCTGACAATAAGAGATATGTTGAAAAAAATGGGATAACTACTCTTCCATATGGACATTATAGTTTGGATATAAAAATAGATGATAACTGTAACATTATATTTCCAAAACAGAATTAGGAGGTAACTCTGTATCAAAAGGAATAACCTGCAATTCTTCCCTTACAAATCCTCGCCTCGGGTCTCCAACTAAATCGGCGGGGCCCTCCGGACGGATATAATATAAAACTGGTTGATTAGGTGAAACGACGCTACGCGTAATATAATAAACTTTAATACTCCAAATAGGATCTGTAGCTCGTCTTTTTTCACCCCCTTCAAGTTCACCAGGAGATAATAAATATCTAACTCTAACAAAAGGAGATAATCTTACCTCATCAAGACCTACAACTCTATCATATCTTTTGGAATCAATATCAACCTCTTTCATTTTTATAGCTTTATCAGGCTCTTTACCAGTTATTCTTGTTGGCGTATTATTCAAAGTTTTCAAAATATGTGGTAATCGTTTCACCCATACTCTAGATCTTTCATCACTAATCATTTCTTGGGCATATTGATGACTAAATAATCTTTCGCCCAATATTCTGTTTGCGTTTTCTACAAATGCTTGAGCTCTATGATTTCCAGCTTCGCTTCTTTGAATGTTTACATTATGATAATTCATAAGTTTTGTAACTTCACCCATAAATTCTCTTCCAGGATCAACCATTAATGTTTTAGGATATTTTAACTTCCTGGAATATATTTTTTGAAAAGCTTTGGATATCTCATGACTTTCTTTTGAGGTTAATGGTTCAGCATCTTTGTATCTTGAGGCCACATCAACCACAACCAATGCGTATTTATATGTTTTTCTTCCAACTCTATCATGCGGTAAAAATAATAAATCTGCTTGGTGAATCTGATTAGGTTTATCTACAGTCCAGTGTGGTCTAGGAATATACTTTGGAGCTGGTAGATATATTTGCCATATTGCCTGTTTCTCAAGCCATTGTTTAGCTAAATCTTCACTTACTTTTGCTTTTTCAGCTAATTTAGGAATTGCAGAATATCCTTTCCAATATCCCAAAGTTGAATAATATATCCTACTGAAATTTTTTGATAAGGTAGAACTCATTTAAAGATTACTCCACCCTTCCTTAAAATAAATATGACAACCGTATCTGAAAAAATTAACCCAAACAGGATTCCAAGAGAGCCACTAGGGTTGAAAGCGGAATCAATATTGAACAGAATTACACTAAATCCTTCATCAGCTAATCCTGGAGAAACACTATATATAAATATTCCAAAACTTACTGATAATTTAGTTATTGTACCTGGAAGTGTATCTCTAGTATTTAACTTGACTGTTGAGGGGCATGAAGATAACACCCTAGTGAATAATGTAGGTAGTAACCTTGTATCCAGACTAAGGGTTCTTTTTGGTGGTGAAACACTACAGGATACTCAAAGATACGATCTATTTCAAACATACCATGACTTATTCTTAACAGATGAAGAAAGAGAGGATAGATTAAGGCAAGGTATTTCTTCTGAAAACATGAGGAAGTTACGGACAAATGCGGGTGATAAGGTAGACACAGATGCGAAGGAAGTAGCTCTTGCAGTAGTACACAACACCAAGTATCATATCCTACTAAACCATCCTATTCTCAACGATCATGGAGTTTTCTACCCAAAGGCATTAGATCATCAACTAATCTTTGAGATTACACTAGCTCCAGTTAACGATATTGTTGTTTATTCTGACGCGACCAAGACTCCAACTTACAAAATCACAAACCTTGAGTTGGAATATTCTTGTATATCAAGCGAATACTTAGCTCGTGAGGCACAGGCGGCTTATCAGGTTGGAAAAGGATTCGTTTATGAGAATGCCACTCTACACAAAACTTTCACCATATCCAGACCTACAGACAGCGTTATAAACCAGCATATTAATCTACCTAGAAGGTCAATTACAGGGATATTATGTTTGTTTACATTACCATATGTTGGAGGAGCACGAGATTCTGAGAATTTTTTCAATCCAGGTATCACCTCAATCAATATCGATGTTAATGGTGTACCAAATCGTTTCTACTCTAAGGGAATGGTACCTTCAGACCTATGGGAGTCGATAAAGAAACGTTTTGGACCGACCGAAGGCCGGCAGTCGGTAAAGGAAAAGGATTTTTATAGTAAAAAGTTTGCTCTGTGGATAGATTTGAGAACTCACGCAGATAATGGTATTCATGGAGGGGGTCTGGCCTTAAATAACGCACAAGATGGTGTAAAAATAGAAATTAAAAGAAAACTTAGTGGGTCTGGCATTATGACTTGTTACATGTTTGTGGTAGCTGATGCATTAATGGAGGTTATGAATTCAAACTTAAGATCAATCATGTATTAGTTAAAAGATGGAAGAATTACGAGAAAAATTACCATTCCATTGCATTATAACTGGCCCAACAAATTGTGGAAAGACAAAGTATCTCATTGAACAGCTACAAGGTCCATTCCGAAAAATTTTTGATTACATTGTTTTAATATGTCCAACTTATTCTAAAAATAAAACATATCATAATTTTGCTAATAAAGATAAACATTTCTATGTGTTATCACCTGATTCAAGTAATATAGATGAGATTAATGAATTGTTAAGTGATTGTCAAACTTTATTTTCGGGAACAAATACATTAATAATTTTAGATGATTGTGCTGTTTCTAATGATCTGAAGAAACGATCAAACAAGTTTATAGATTTAGCATTTTCTGGAAGACATCATGGATTATCAGTTTGGGTTCTAACTCAGCAATTAACTTCAATAGCAAAACCATTCCGTGAAAATGTAGCTTGTGTTGTTACTTTCCATAACCCATCACAAAAAGGTATGAAGATTTTTTTCGAAGATTATGGTGGTGATTTGGATTATGAATTATGTAAAAAATTTATGCAATTATTAAAAACTGAAAAATATTCTAGACTTTGTTTATCTTTACGTCACCCATTTAATTGCTATTTGGAGATCCCTGAAGTTATAAATTTAAAGACCTGACTGTAGGTAAGAAAATTGTAAAATGGTAGAAGTTGAAGATTATATTGAAGAAGAAAAGACTGGAGGAAATACTGAGGTAAAAGATAATGATGATAATGAAGTTGAAATAAAACAAGAATCACTAGCCATCCTCGCAGCTCTTGGAACTACAAAGGAATATTTAGGGGTTGATATGAGTCTGGGTGATGTAAAAAAATTATCGGTAAAAGACATTGAAAAATATTATAATAGATATCAGGCAGTATTAGGTAAGAAAATTAGTGGTGGGTTGGTAGATTCATCTCTTCAATTAGTTTCTCAAGTCATTTCTTACATAGTTCCAGTAGATGATATAGAAGCTCTTTGTGTGGATTTGAAGAATGATGACTTGGTTAATCGAGAACTGACAAACATTGTGGGGCTCTTAGCATTGAAAGCAGGAAGATTGGCAGCACTTGCTAGCGGGCTATTCCAGGTTGCTAAACATGTTAAAATAGGTAAAATACAACAAGTTACAAGTAAAAATATAGATGATTCCAACAAAACTGATGGTTATGATACTGTTTACTAAGCATGATATGATGTTATTTAAAGATTTCTTAATGATATGTAAAATAATGTCTGAAGAAGTTGTTGAACAAATTACTAGAGACCAACCAAAAGAAAAAAATGAAGGTAATGCTCCTAAAAAGAGGGATAAAGATCCTAAAAAAGTAGCAGCAGGTAAGAAATTAGCTGAATATAATAAAAAAGCAAAAGAAGCATTAGCTAGAGAGACCCTGAGAGCTGAGGAGCAAATGAAACGTGAAGAAGAGAAAAATGAAAATGGAGATGGTGAGTCTAAAGCATGGCTTCCAGAACTATCTTTTACAACCGTTTTATCTATTGTAGGAATAGGGTTTACAGCATTTGATATGTTTATGAGATACCGACAAAAGGAGGATAATAAAAATAGAATAGTAGATTTATCTCAAGTTCCACCCACAAGATCCGTAGGACCAGCTCCTCTGAATATCCCCACCCAACCGCTAAAAATGGGAATGATATGATGTGATTTAAAGGTTTCTTACTGATACAGTAAAAAATTATGTCAACTGAAAACAAACTTGTGAAAACTGTTACTGATTCGGCAGTACTTATTGGGTTAGCAGCTGCTGTTGGTTATGTAGCTAAAAAGGCTATGAAAGAATCATTTATGAACGACCCATCCTCAAGTATTACAAATTATGCTAAATGGGTGGTTGTATTGTCGGGTAGTATGTACCTAAAAACATATTTAGAGGATCAAAAGATTTTACCAAATTAAACATGGCAACAATAGCAATGATGTTTGGTGGAGCTATTTTGAATGCAACCGCCTTTGTTGGGGGCTCATATCTTGCAAAATATCTTTCTGGTGATAAAACAGATACAGAGAAAATAAGACACGATAAGGCATTAGAAAAATATCAAAAAGATTATGCTACATATCAGGAAAATAGACAGAAACTAATTGATTGGAAAGTACAACAAAAGGATGCAAAATATCAGGCATCAAAAAATATTTCGAATACAGATGAAGCTTTGAAATTATATAGTCAAATGCATGAACCAAAATTTGCGGATTATTATAGACCTAGTGAAAATCAAAAGATGGGTGAAATGGTTTATGTAGGTGGTGGTATGTTGGCATTGGGTTATGCGGTTAGTAAATTCTTTTAGTTAATTGTGTGACTAGTTTTCTTCGCGTCCCTAAGGGGTCTAAAGATTTCTTACTGATTAGTAAAAAAAAAAAAATCATGGCAGAAGGAGGAGATATACCTAAAGAAATACCAGACTTTGAACCGGCTGATCTAGACGATGATGTTGATAGCGAAAATATGGAAATGGATCCAATATCATCCACCACTAGTCTAATTAACCCTGATGATGAGAAAGAAACTTCATTTGGCGGTAGGAATTATGAGAAGGAGGGTGCTATACCTAAATTACCTAGTGATAAATATGATGATAGGATGGAAGCGTTGCAATACATAAAAAGTTTGTTTCCGGATTTCAACCCTTTGGATTCTCCATTTACAGCAAAATGGGATAGGGATGGTAGTTTGAAGATTAAATTAAGTGATAGGCGTAATGCGACAGAACATACATTGATTGATAAAGATGGGGTAATAAAAGTTGATAATTTACCAACCACCATCTTAAAAGCTCTAGGAGCTGATTATGAATCCATGCTTATAAAAAATAATAATCTTTTATCACAATTGAATGAAGCTAATGAACAAAATATGGAATTACTTAATGTAGTACAAGGATTGGAAGCAACCACAAAAGTATATCCTATGGAGATTAGTCGATATGAACAAAAAGAAAAAGAAATACGTCAATTCGCTGAGAAACAACAAGTGGAAAAAACGGAAATGAAAAGTCTTTTTGATTCAACTGTTAAACAGAATATAGAATTAAAAATACAGAAAGAGAAACTTTTGAATGAAATGAATGTATACAAAGATGAAATAGACAAATATAATAAGGATAAATCCAATTTAACAATGTTAGAACGTAGTAATGAAAGATTCCAAGCTGAAATTGTTAAATTCAGTGAACTAACAAGAAAGAGTATTATTTACAACCAAGAACAAATAGCTGATCTGGAGAGTAAAAATGAAGAAATACTTAAAAATCTACCATTACGAGAACGTGTGAAGGCTATCTTCAAAAAGTATGGTTTTACAGTATTTGCAGTTTTAAGTGCTGTTGGTGTAGTAATTGGTGTTATAGTTTCTAATATTTCTAATGGTCTAACAACATTAGGTAAAGGTGTTGGTAATGGGTTTAAAACGATTGGTAAAAAACTAGGTGAAATATTACCTGGAATGGTTGGAGCGATTGTAAGCTTTCTGTTCAAAACAGCGGGTGAGGTTATTGGGTTTTTAGGAAAGAATGCTTGGCTTTTGATAATAGCTGTGGTTCTATATTTTGTGGAAAGGGTAAAGAAGAGGCGTTAACAAAAACCCATCCCCCGAATTCATTTAAAGATATCATGTTGATCAGTAAAATACAATATGGATGACTACAATAGAATTTATCCTAATGTGCCTGTTAATTCAGACCCGAGTTCCTCATTTCAGTCGGTTAATTTCAGACTACAAAAGTCATGCGAAGTACTACAAAATCTTGAGAAGGAAATTAAACATTACGAAGATGTTAGGAAAAAGTATAATCGAGCGAGAGGTATATTTACAAAAATAAGTTTTTGTAGTGGGGTGTTTTCAGTTATCCTATCTGCAAGTGGACTTGGAACCTCCCTTACTGGTTTTGGTGCTGCTGTTGGTATCCCATTAGGAGCAGTGGGAGGTATTTGTGGGGGAATATCGGTTGGATTCGGTTCAGCTTCTAAACGACTTTCATATAAAGTTAGTAAACATGAACAGACAGTTTCTTTGGCAAAAGCAAAAGTAAACACCATTCACGACTTGGTTTCAAAGGCTCTAAAAGATAACGCTATATCCGACCAAGAATTTTCTCTAATTTTATCAGAGGTGGATAAGTTTGAAAAACTAAAACTAGAAATCCGCCAAAAAACCAGGAAAGATACAGAAAAAAACTTAAATATGAATCAGATAAGAACAGAGGTTCGAGCGGAAATATTAAAGGAACTGACCGAAGGGAGGGGGAGAACCGTTCCCACACGTTGAAAATTTCATATGAGAGAACTGATGTGGGATGGAATTGTTATGCTGGTGTTAGAAAAGAGGTGATTTAAAAGCAACATGTTATGAACAAAAAAATGTCATTATTCAATGATTTCAGAAATATGTACCCAAGGGCTGATATAAGTCATTTCACATTTGTGCCTGATTCGTATGGTGGATATATTAAATGGCAAGTTGATGGTACAACAATAATGTCAAATGATGATCCTACTGGAAAAACATGGATTGATGATATTTCACCTCGTTTGAAAAGACTTTTATGGAAAGATTTAGGATTGGATGGCCAACTAAAAAGAGGAACTGAGTTGAGTTCATTTCCTGAAAGTTTAACATTAACCAATAGATCTTATCCTATACCAGCTATTAATTTTGATGACTTTTCAACTGATATAACAAAAATGCTAACCTATCTGGATATATACGTGTCAAATACTAAGAAATTTACAGCAAAGATGAGAAACATATTTACATCACAAGTTGTTACTTTCAAATTTGGCAAGAAAAGTAGAAAATGGTTGAACGCTCCTGATATGAATTATTGGCCACAACAACTTAACTTTGCAGTTTGGTGTGCAACATCTGGTTGTGGTATAAGTCCTTTTGAAAGTCTAAATTATCCTAAAGTAGTGAATAGCTTCATTAAGTTTCATGTGTATTTCACAATAAGGCGGATATTATATGAATTAAGCCTTCCCCTACCTGATGAGCAACCTTTTGTAATAAATAATAATCCTTATAGTAAAGTTGCATATCAACGATTGTGTGCTGAATTTGGAATTGCTAATAATTCTGACTTTAGATGGAAAGGGGGTAGAAACGGCGGATTGGGAGATATATTCCTTGATTACGGTGCAGGATATCATGGGAAAGGAGGGGGATACCAAAATGTTCATATGATAAGGAATTATGATGTTGAAGCAGATCGATGGCCTGGTGAAGGTGGTAAATTCGCTGATGAAGGTGGAAAGAAGGAAAAGGGTAATCTCATTTCATTTATCCGTAATGATGACTTTTCTGATTTCAAATATGCCTGGTTTATCCCAACAAGTGGACATGGGCTCACTAAAGCTGGGCTTGGTAGATTGAATCGATCTGCTGAAGCTTTTGTTTACTGTATATTGGGTGCACAAGTTAACACAAGAAATTCAATTTATGGTAATGGCGGTGGAGCGATTGAGACACAACAAGAATTCTTGGCTTTATTTGAAAGTAGTGTGATCGAGAATGACATTTCTAGTTCTATCCAAAGGTATCAATTAGCTGTACAAGAAGCGAAATTACGGCTTGATTTAGCTATTGCTCCTGGTGTATGGTTGATGCCGAGTAATATGATAATCAATACTGAAAGCGTGACAGGTTTTAATAACAAACTTATGAAAGCTAGTAATGATATGAATTTTGGTGTGAATAATTCCCTAAACACTGAAGCAAAACAAGTTGGAATAAGTCATAACATGGGATCTTCAAAGTTAAAGTTACCTCATATAGCTGAGACAGAGGAAAACCTCGGAGGGAAATCAAAACCACCAATGAAAACAGACTCGTCGAAACAGGAAAATAATATTGGCTCAACGCAGCATGAAAAGAATATATTAGCATTTATAGTTGTCGCTGGCGGATTAGCGTGGTATCTATTTCGGTAGATGACTGGATTTTTTCGGCTTACGCGTAAGTCGTTTTTTTATCACAAGTTAATTAACATAACATTTTTTTTTCAGCTTACGCGTAAGTCGTTTTTATCACAGGCGGTTATTATAGAAATTTAAAGATGAATATGGTGTAATCAAAACAAAATGTTGAGTATTACCATGTATGAGTCTGAAACTAGGATTTATTTAGATCCTCCGCTGAAAAATCTTCGGGAGATACAACTCCTGGATTGTAATATACAAACCAAAAGATTGATTAATTTCAAGGATAAACAGATAATATTCAATGATAAGAATCAGGGCTTCATAATAATTCAACCTGGTACATATTCGCTTCGTAATATTCAATCAATCTTTCTTAATGATCCTGATGGGGAAAAGATAACAATAATTGAGACTGATACTGTTGACTATCTATATTCAAATAAGAACTTCAAAATTAAACTTACGAGAGGGTTGGGGTTTGGTTTAGGGGTGCCTGAAGTCATAAATCCCGGTAAATTATACCCCATAAATATACAAATTAAGGAACCACTGAGACTTATGTGTAGTATAGTGGATAATAAGTATTCATATATGAATATAAACAAATATGGAGAACTTGTGAAACTCTCACCAGCACACCTACTTGCAAACATCCCCTCAAAGGATTATCCAACAATTCCAGTTCGAAAATATGAGACCCTAATAAACCACTTTGATTTAACCATCTTAGACAATGAATGGAAAAAACTTGATCTGAAGGGTTCTCCCATAACTTTTAGTTTAAGATTCAGATAAATTTTTTTTTGTTATATAACTCATACAGGTGTTATACAACATAATTATATAAGATTATTTACTTTTTAACCATCTTTCTTCCAAATCTCTTAATTCTTGAAAATCTAAATAACTACTTGGTTGCCATACTGCTACAACTATTTCATCATGTAATTTTTTGTAGAATTTATTTTTATGTAATACTTTATATGGGTTTGTATATACACATACAAAAAATGAATCAATAATAACTTTGTTATTAATTAAAGCATTTCTAAATTTTGTCGCCTCCGGGCGTTCATTTAAAAAATCGTTAGAAATTTCGTCAGCTGGGAATATAATACTCATATCACATTTTGGACTAAAACAAAAACCAAAATAATGCTTATAACCATTATCTTGAGTATAGTCAATTTGAAAATCAACGGTTTGAAAACCAATATCTTCATATTTAATAGAAAGGGCTTTTGATATGTTATATAAAAAATCTTTTTTTATTGATCTCATAAAATCCATATTGCTATTTTTTTTATCATTAAAATATTCTAAAGTAAAACCTATTTTCTTATTGTATATTTTTTTTACTATTCTTTCCATTTTTATATTTTATTTTATATATTTAAACCATTCTCAAATTTTTTATGTAACTTAACAATATCCTTTCTGTTTATTATGTTTACATAACTTACAATTTGTCTTCTGCCGTTTGTGTACACAAATACTACCGCCTCCACATTCTATACAACGCGTTCTCCTTTTATTATGAAGGCATATTTGCGACCCATTACACTCTTTACATTGATATTTAAAACTTCCATGAATACACTCATACTTTTTTGAAGCTGTTTTTACATTATAAATAATATTAAAAAATTTGTCTGGGTCTATCTCCATATCATTCAACTCATAAATTAATTCATTTCTATTCATATGATAATATTTTTTAATACCACGCTCTTTTGCAAGTGTTCTCATATTTTCCACATTTAGTTTTTTCAATACCGGATTAATTGGTTTATTTAGTTTTTTAAAAGTAAATTTATGAAAAATATTAATGTCGGTTGATTCCTTTTGACTAATACATTCTATAAGTTCTGCTTTATTCAATTGAGAATATCTTTTAATACCATAATCTTTAGCAATTTGTTTTAGTTGTTTCAAATTCATGTTTTCCTTTATTTATATTAATTATATTTATCTTTAAACCATAATTAAAAATCAAAAATATTTTTGAATTTTCCCAAATTTTTCCTGAATTTTCCCAAATTTTTCCTGAATTTTCCATGATTTTAGCCAAATTTTCTTTGAATTTTTGCTGTCCTAGTCCCGTAGTTTTCCCCCTCTCTCCTATAAATACTTGTATACCTATGGCCTGTAAATAAGAAATGTAATCACGTGTCACCTACGACCATATCATTGTGTTATCCTCATCTTGTAACCAGTACGTAAATAAAGACTTTGCGTAGGACTAGAGCTCTGCGTATTCTCTCTGTAAAGTATACAAACACCCGAACCCAGAATCCGATCGCAAACGTTTAGCGACAAGTGCGCGGTCGGTTCAGTGAAAAGAAAACTCGTTACTACTAATGGTTGCTTAGCTTTTCTTTGCACCAGCCAAATCAGGGATAAATGTTAAGCACGCTTTAACTGTTAGATTAGGATTGCATTTCCACGTGAACTGTCTCTTTATCGGAATTTTGATTGACATTTAGGAAATGCCCTCTTTTAGGATTAAGTTTCACCTTTATATTTTTCGACTCTCTCTCTCGGAATGTAGTTCGTGTTTTGGATCATTATTAAACGGTACGGTTTACCAGGGAAAAGGTCTGGAAGTTTTCTTTTGCGATTATTTTTCACTCTAACATTAACAAATAGGGTCCGTTAAGATCTCATTAACTAATTAAGCACTGATGCTTTCGGGATGCCAACGGCAGCTTTTCAAATCCAGTTCATTGTACCTCTGATCATGAGAGCCGCATTCCGTATCTTTTCAGATAAGGATATCGTTTGTATTATTTTCCTAGGTTATATCTATTGCTTTGTAGTCTGTTCCGTGTCCTTAGATGGTGAGGGGCAAGTGTCAGGTCGAGCAGGGAATCGAAAAATAGAAGGTCTCAATGGTTGATGACTTTTACGGCTAACGGTTAATATTTTTGACTGTTTTACGGCTAACGGTTAATATTCTTGGCTGTTTTACGGCTAACGGTTAATATTTTTGACTGTTTTACGGCTAACGGTTAACATTTTTGGCTGTTTTACGGCTAACGGCTAAAATTTTTTCCAATATTTACGCCTAACGGCTAATTTTTTGCCCGTTTTACGGCTAACGGTTAACCCCGTTGAGACCCTCAAAATAAGGGGTAGAAGATCAGGAGTAAAAGCAGATTTTCTCTTAGCTCTCACCCCATCACACCGCATTTTTCCTCGGTCGGTCTGACGCTCCCCCCTCACCATCCGAGGATTGCTTAATTACCACCCTGTTTTTCTCTTGTGCGGTATTTTTGTATTTACCCTAAGCACACACACATATTTATTGCTTCAAGTTGTAAAACTCATTGAAGTACATGCTCTTCTTGTTGTAGGTCCACAATTGACTATAACTGTGCCAAGCCCAATGGAGGGAAACGCTCAAACAGAGAGACGCCTTCCATCAACACATTGTGTGGATCTACTGGGTAAGTTCTGATAGAGGAACTCGCGTCACTTGCAACTCTGTTCACTATCAACTATCACTACCCCTAGAGGTACCAGTTCAAGAACAACACAAAAAGTAACGTTTTGACTATTTTCAATAGCGATGAAGAAGACTCTATCAAATACATTCTGCCCTAAGTAATAGGTACCGATCTGCACATTTTGACCCCTGAAAGGTACGACGAGTACTCCTGTCATTTTTTTGTCATTTTTTTCACTTTGCCTTCCTTTCGTTTAAAATCAGTAACCTAATCCCTTTGATCTGGCCTTACCGTAGTGCGACTACTCGAATCAAGGTGACCCAAACAAATTTTCATACAAATTATTCTATCATGAAGTAGTTGTAAAAAGCGGGTTTTGGGACAATTTTAGCTTATAAGCTAATTTTGACAAAGATTTCATCAGTGATTTCAAAACCGATATAAAGCCGTAACAAAGTCGATACAAAGCCGATACAAAGACTATGAGAAATTTGATGTACAAAGTCGATACAAAGATTATTCGAAATCTTAGCGGGCGGACACTCAACGCATTTTCATTACGGGTTTTGGGACAATTTTAGCTTGTAAGCTAATTTTGACAAAGATTTCATCAGTGATTTCATCAACGAGCGCAATTTATGTTTAATCTAATTTTGACAAAGATTTTATAAAAAATTGAATTTTAAAACAGATTTAAAGGATTAAATTGATTTGATAAAGATGGAACAGAAAAACAGTTCGAATTTTATAGAAAAGCTAAAACAAGCTATTGATGAAAATGGTAAAGATTTAAAAAGATTGATAGTAAATCAGATTGAGAAAATTATAAAAGAAAAAGGTAAGAAATTACCAAAAAATGTATTTCTCAAGGAGTTGCGTAAAATCCCGGAAATTTCTGCGGTTTTAGATAATAAAATACAAAGATTAATTATGGATGAGCCAATACCTGAGATTAATGTTCCAATTTTAAAACCAAACAAAGTTTTTAATTGGGGAAATTATTCATATAAGGTGCTGGATGAAGAGGAGCTTTCTAAAAAGTTTAGGGATTTAATCCGCAAAAATGTTATAAAAATTACTAATATTAAGAAACCCAAAGCAAAAAAAGAAAAGATAAGTATAGCTGATAGTGTGAGAGATGAATTGAAGGAAAAGGTTAATCGATTAGTTCCAAAAGAACAACAAAGAGCATTGAGGGGATATCTAAAAACCTACAGGATAGATGGACAAAAAGGGTATGGCCCTAAAACATTTATTGATAAAATAAAACCAAAAGTTATTGATTTAATTAACAAGCAAAAGAAACCGATCAAGATAAAATTTATATTTACATGTAAGTTTATAAAAAAGAATCCCGCTACAACACAAACCGATGAAAATTCAGGATATTTTCATTCAACCATAGAAACGATTACTTCATCAACTGATTTATCTGAATTATTTAATACTATGACAAATAGGTTACTTGAAAAGGTTGAACAGTTTCAAAATGAAGGTTCTGGATGGCAATTCTATCAAGTTGAATATTTTGATATCAACATCGATCCTTTTGAACCTTTTGTTGGAAGTTCATATATTAATTTGCCGCAAAAATTAGCAACAAAAAAGGCGATTATTAATGTTAGGAATGAGAATGATCATGAGTGTTTTAAGTGGGCTGTAACCTCCGCCGTATATAAACAAGATATTCACCCGGAGAGAAAAAACAAAGAAATGATTGAAAATTCGAAGAACTTCAACTGGACAGGAATAGAATTCCCCACTTCATTAAAACAGATTGATAGGTTTGAAAAGCAAAACCCCTACTACACGATTAATGTATATGGATATGATAAAGATGATGTATATCCACTAAGAATAAGTAAAAAACAAAAAGGTTATTTAATCAACCTACTTTTAATATCAGAAGATGAAAATAATCATTATTGTTGGATAAAGAATATGAGTAGATTGTTAGCCGCAAAAGTTAGCAAACATAAATCTAAGATGTACTTTTGCCCCAGATGTTTAAACGCATTTCAGTCAGAAAAATCATTGGAAAAACATCTTGAATACTGCGGCGCAAATAAAGAAGTCAAGATTGATATGCCAAAAGATGAAGATGGCAATCCAAAGTATATTAAATTTAATAATTATAATAGAAAAATGCGAGTACCATTTGTTGTATACGCGGACTTTGAGAGCTTTCCTGAGAAAATACATACCTGTTCGCCGGATGAAAGTGAAAGTTATACTAATCAATATCAGAAACATAAAGCATCAGGATTCAGCTATCTTATAAAGTCTTTTGATGATAAAATATTTTCACCCGAGCTTTTTCAATATACCGCCGAATCTTCAGATGATGATATTCCTCAGATATTTATAGAAAATTTGGAGAAAGATATTAAGAAAATTTACAATAATACAAAATATCAAAAGAAGGTGGGGGATATGTCAGAAATGGATAAAAAAGAATATGAAAATGCTACTCACTGCCATATATGTGAAGAAAAATTAGGAGAAGATAAGGTATTAGATCACTGCCACCTTACAGGAAAGTATAGAGGAGCAGCTCATAATGAATGTAACTTAAATTATAAGATACCAAAATTCTTCCCAGTAATATTTCATAATCTATCTGGATATGATGCGCATATTTTTATCAAGAATCTCGGCGTAACAGAAGGTAAAATAAACTGCATACCAAATAATGAGGAAAAGTATATTTCTTTCACAAAGCAGATTGTGGTTGATGAATTTACAAATAAAGAAGGCAAGCAAATTGAGGTGAAGCGAGATATTAGATTTATAGATTCATTTAAATTTATGGCATCAAGTCTAGAAAAATTAGTAACTAATCTACCAAAAGAATCTTTCAAAAACTTAAATATTTTCTGTGAAGGTGAAGAATTAAAGTTATTGCTGAGAAAGGGCGTATTTCCATATGATTGGTTTGATGGATTAGATAAATTAAGTACAAACCAACTTCCGCCAAAGGATGCATTCTATTCAATACTAAACGATGAAAATATATCAGATAATGATTATAAACATGCACAAAATGTTTGGGAAACTTTCAATATGGAAACTATGAGGGATTATCATGATCTTTATCTTAATTCAGATGTATTACTTTTAGCTGATGTATTCGAGAATTTTAGAGATGTTTGTATTAAAAACTATGGATTAGATCCAGCACACTATTATACAGCGCCCGGATTAGCTTGGGATGCCGCATTAAAGATAACAAAAGTAAATTTAGAGTTGCTAACCGACATAGATATGCTGCTTATGATTGAGAAAGGTATTCGGGGTGGTGTATCTATGATTTCTACTAGATATGGAAAAGCAAACAATCCATACATGAAAAACTTTGATATTAACAAAATAATAAGTTATATTATATATCTCGATGCAAATAATTTATATGGTGGGGCAATGAGTAAGCCACTACCTACTCACGGTTTTAGATGGATGAATGAAAAAGAACTTACATACTGGAAAAATATGCCTTGCATACTAGAGGTTGATTTAGAATATCCAAATCACCTTCATGATTTGCATAATGATTACCCGCTTGCTCCAGAGAGACTTTTAATTAATAAGGTTGAGAAGCTGATTCCAAATCTAAACAATAGGGTAAATTATGTTGTTCATCATGAAACACTAAAACTTTATGAAAGTTTGGGATTAAAAATAACAAAAATTCATAGAGGAATTACATTTGAAGAATCGGCTTGGTTAAAACCATACATTGATTTGAATACCAACCTCAGAGCTAAAGGAAATAACGATTTTGAGAAAGATTTCTTTAAGTTAATGAATAATTCTGTGTTTGGTAAAACTATGGAAAACATTAGAAATAGGGTTGATATTAAATTAGTTATTAATGAAAAAGACGCAAAAAAATTAATATCAAAACCTAACTATCAACATCGCACTATATTTTGCGAAAATCTTGTTGCCATCCATATGAAGAAAAAAAAGTTAGTATTCAATAAACCCGTTTATTTAGGCATGTGTATTTTAGATTTAAGTAAAACAACAATGTATGATTTTCATTATAATTATATAAAACCAAAATATGGAGAAAAAGCAAAATTGTTGTTTACAGACACAGACAGTCTTGTTTACGATATAGAAACAGAGGATTTCTATAAAGATATAAGCCCAGATGTAAAGTATAAGTTTGACACAAGTAACTTTCCTAAAAAACATAAATCTGGTATAGAAACCAACATAAATAAAAAAGTTATAAATATGTTTAAGGATGAAGCTGGTGGAAATCAGATAACTGAATTTGTGGGTCTATGAGCAAAGCTTTATTCCTACAGAATGGATGAGGGTGAAGAAGAAAAGAAATGTAAGGGAATGAAGAAAGCAGTTGTAAAAAAGACCATTAACTTTGATGATTATAAGAGATGTCTATTCAATAAAGAACCCCAGATGAGAAAGATGAATGTAATCAGAAGCCGTTTACATGATATTTATACCGAAACGGTTAATAAAGTTGCATTATCAGCCGATGATGATAAGAGAATCATTTGTAAAGATGGAATAAATACTTTCGCTATAGGTCATTACCGTTTCAAAACAGAATCTGGCGGAAGTTCTGTATCATAAGGAATAACTTGCAATTCTTCTCTAACAAATCCCCGTCTCGGACCGGCAACTAAATAATATAAAACCGGCTGATTAGGTGAAATCACGCTTCTAGAAATATCATAAACTTTTATACTCCAAATAGGATCTGTAGCCCGACTTTTTTCACCACCCTCAAGTTCACCCGGAGATAATAAATATCTAACTTTAACACTAGGAGGCAGTCTAACCTCATCAAGCCCCACCTCTCGCTGATAATTTTTAGTTTCAATATTCACCTCTTTCATTTTTATAGACTCATCGGGCTCTTTGCCGGTTATTCTTGTTTTTGTATTATTCAAAGTTTTTAGAATAGCTGGCAATCTTTTCACCCATACCCTTGATCGTACATCACTAATCATTTCCTGCGCATATTGATGACTAAATAATCTTTCTCCCAATATTCTGTTTGCATTTTCCACAAATGCTTGGGCTCTATGATTACCAGCTTCACTTCTTTGTATACCCACATTATGGTAATTCATGAGCTTACCAACTTCACCCATAAATTCTTTTCCAGGATCAACCATTAATGTTTTAGGGTATTTTAATCTTCTAGAATATATTTTCTTAAAAGCTTCTGATATCTCTCGACTTTCTTTTGAAGTTAATGGCTCCGCATCTTTATATCTCGAGGCGATATCAACCACAACTAACGCATATTTATATGTTTTTCTTCCAACTCTATCATGCGGTAAAAATAACAAATCTGCCTGGTGAATCTGATTTGACTTATTCACAGCCCAGTGTGGTCTAGGTATATATTTTGGAGCTGGAAGATAGATTTGCCATATTGCTTGTTTTTGCAGCCATTGTTTTGCCTGATTTTCACTTACTTTCGCCTTTTCAGCTAATTTATTAATTGCGGAATATCCTTTCCAATACCCCTCAGCCGAATAATATATTTTTGACATCATTTAAAAATTAACAAAGCATCTTATAAATTAAAATGGTGGAGGAAACAAAATTTAGCGAATATCAAATTAATCTTATGAAAAAAATTATTAGAAAAAAAATTCTATATATGGAAGATGGCGATAAAATTTTTAATATTATGATTTTAATTCCCGATGCGAGAGAGGGTTTATTAAAACATATTGAAAAATTAAAGAATAATAGTGCAAAGGGGTTTAAAGATTAGCTAAAGTATCTTATAAATCAAGTATGACGTCTGAAAAAATTAATCCAAATAGAATTCCAAGAGAACCCTTTGGTTTGAAGGCAGAATCAACATTAAATCGAATTACTCTAAATCCATCATCAGCCAGCCCCGGCGAAACATTATATATAAATATTCCAAAACTTTCTGAGAATTTAGTAATTGTGCCTGGAAGTGTATCTCTTCTATTTGATTTAGATGTTGAGGGTCATAAAAATAATACTGTTGTTAATAATGTGGGAAGGAATCTTGTATCTAGATTAAAAGTTCTTTTTGGGGGTGAAACATTACAGGATACCCAAAGATATGATCTATTTCAAACATATCGTGATTTATTTTTAACTAAAGAAGAGCGAGAAGATAGATTAAAACAAGGTATTTCAGAAGAAAATATGAGAAAACTTAGAACAAATGCGGGTGATAAGGTAGATACAAATGCAAAGGAAGTAGCTCTTGCAGTAGTACACAATACCAAGTATAGAATACCAATAGATCACCCAGTTTTAAAAGATCATGGGGTTTTTTATCCAAAAGCATTAGAAAATCATTTAATATTTGAGATTACACTAGCCTCACTTCATGATATTATTAAATATTCAGATGTAACAAAAGCACCATCATATTCAATCAAAAACTTAGAGTTAGAATATTCTTCAATTTCAAGCGAATACTTGGCGCGTGAAGCACAAGCCGCATACCAAGTTGGTAAAGGATTCTTTTATGAAAATATTACTTTACACAAAACTTTTACATTTAAAGTAGCCACCGATGAGGTTATTAATCAACATATTAATTTACCAAGAAGATCAATGACTGGAATATTATTTTTGTTTACTCTACCACATGTCGGCGGATTAAGAGATTCTGAAAAATTTTTTAATCCAAATATAACTTCTGTTAATATTGATGTTGATGGCGTTCCAAATAGAATATACTCTAGGGGGATGATTCCATCTGATCTTTGGGAATCCGTGAAAAAACGCTTTCATAGAGATGATGGTTTACAAATTTCATTAAAAGAAGAAGATTTTTACGCGGATAAGTTTGCTCTTTGGGTTGATACTAGAACTCACCCAGATAATAGTATTCATGGCGGAGGACTAGCTCTAAATAATACACATGATGGTGTAAAAATAGAAATTAAAAGGAAGGTAAAAAATACCGCAGAAACAGTAATTTGTTATATGTTTGTTGTTGCTGATGCAATGATGGAAATAATGAATTCAAGTTTGAGATCAATTAAGTACTGAGAATCTAAAAACATAATGTTATAATACAAAAATCATGGAAGATTTACGAGATAAAATCCCATTTCATTGTATTATAACTGGACCAACAAATTGTGGAAAAACAAAGTACCTAATTGAACAGCTCCGAGGTCCTTTCCGAAAAGTTTTTGAATATATTGTTTTAATTTGTCCAACTTATTCAAAAAATAAAACATATCATAATTTCGCTCGTGGGGACAAGAGATTCTTTGTATTATCACCCGATGCAAGTAATGTAGATGAGATTAATGAATTGTTAAATGATTGTCAAATTTTATTTTCTGGACTCAATACATTAATAATTTTAGATGATTGCGCTGTATCCACTGATCTGAAGAAAAGATCTAATAAATTTATAGATTTAGCATTCTCTGGAAGGCATCACGGATTATCAATGTGGGTTCTAACCCAGCAATTAACATCTATAGCAAAACCATTCAGGGAAAATGTGGCTTGCGTTGTTACTTTCCATAATCCATCTCAGAAAGGTATGAAAATGTTTTTCGAGGATTATGGTGGTGATTTGGATTATGAATTAGCTAAAAAATTTGTAAAACTCCTGAAAAATGAAAAATATTCTAGACTTTGTTTGAGTTTGCGTTACCCATTTAATTGTTATTTGGAGATCCCTGAAGTGGTCTAAAAGAATCAATGTTGTATTACAAAATGTCAAAAATTGAAGATTACATTGAAGAAAAGACAGACCAACCACAGGGAAATAATGATGAACTTGAAATAAAACAAGAATCACTTGCCATTCTCGCGGCGCTCGGAACAACAAAGGAATATCTTGGGGTTGAAATGAGTCTGGGTGATATAAAAAAATTACCAGAACGCGATGTAGAAAAATATTTTAATCGATATCAAGCGGTAATGGGTAAAAAAATTAATGGTGGATTAGTAGATTCATCTCTTCAATTAGTTTCCAAACTTATTTCATATTTAGTTCCGGTTGATGATATAGAATCTCTTTGCGATGATTTGAAGAATGATGATTTAGTTAATCGTGAATTAACAAACATTGTGGGGTTATTAGCATTAAAAGCGGGTAGATTGGCTGCACTTGCTAGCGGGATATTTCAAGTAGCTAAACACATTAAATTCAACAAAAATCAACAAGAACCAGTAAATTATAACACAACTAATCAGGAAACTAAGCAATCAACTGAAGGTACTGATACTGTTTACTAAACAGATCTAAAAACTTATTTGTAGCATCTAAATAACAATGTCTGAACAATCTGAAGTAGAAGTTGAGCAAATTACAGCTGATCCCAAACCTGAAAATAAAGATACTAAAAAGAAAGAGAAAGATCCTAAAAAAGTCGCAGCTGGTAAAAAATTAGCAGAATATAATAAAAAAGCAAAAGAAGCATTAGCTAGGGAGATGAAACGTGAAGAGACCCTACAAGCCACAGTGCAAAATGATGAAACAAATCACCGCGAAGCGAAATCATGGCTTCCTGAGTTATCTTTTACTACTGTTTTATCTGTTGTTGGATTAGGGTTTACAGCATTTGATCTTTTTATGAGATATCAGGAAAAAGCTAGGGTTGAATATTCTAATAGGATACCAGATTTATCACAGGTTCCACAAATACCACAGCCGGCAAAGATACCATTGTCTATAACTCCAAAATCTTTAGGAATGGAATAATCTCTAAAGTTATCTAAAGGTTTCTTAATGATGTAGTAAAAAATGTCAAGCGAAAACAAACTTGTGAAAACTGTAACTGATTCAGCAACACTTATCGGATTAGGGGCTGGAGTTGGGTATGTAGCTAAAAAGGTAATGAAAGAATCATTTTTGAATGACCCATCCTCAAGTATTACAAATTATGCAAAATGGGTGGCTGTATTATCCGGAAGTATGTATATAAAAACATATTTAGAGGATCAAAAGATTTTACCAAAATAATTAAATATGGCATCAATAGCGTTGATGATTGGCGGGGCTATATTGAATGCAACAGCATTTGTTGGCGGAAATTATCTTGCAAAATATTTATCTGGAAAAAATGTTGATACAGAAAAAATACGACACGATAAAGCAATGGAAAAATATCAAAGAGATTACGCTGAATATCAAGAAAAAAGACTAAAAAGGATTGATTGGGAAAATAAGAAAAAAGATGAAAAATATCAAGCATCAAAAAATATTTCAGCTACAGACAAAGCTTTTGAATTGTATAGTCAAATGCATGAGCCAAAATTCTCTGATTATTACAAACCAAGCGATGATCAAAAAACAGGAGAAATGGTATATGTTGGAGCCGGAATGTTAGGTTTAGGTTATGTAGTTAGTAAATTTTTATAGTTCGTTTAAAGATTTCTTGCTGATGAGTAAAAAAATCATGGCTGAATATATACCATTAGAAGATTTATCAAGAGATAATGCTGATGATGATAATGAAGATGCTGGTGATGCTGATGATGATGATGCTGATAATAATATAATTACAAACACATCTACTAGTACTTTTCCAAATCCTGCTTTTGATGGTGAAGATGAAGAGCAAGAAACTTCATTTGGTGGAGCAAAACCAAAAAATAAAAAAGGATATATAGGATTACCATCTGAAGATATTTATGAGATGGAAAGAAAAAAAGATGAAGCATGGGCAGAAATTAAAAGTAAACGGCCAGAAGCGAAACCAATTTTTGCTTTTAGGCACAATGAATTTGGTAAATTACAAATAGGAATAATGCGTAATGATCCTACTAACGTTAAGTGGTATGATTTTTATGATAAATATGGTAATGAAAACAAAGAAATAATGAAAATAAAAACATTAAGGGATGCCCTTGGCCCTTCAGCTGAAGAGATTTTGGAAAAAAATAATCATGAGATTAAAAAGATGAAAGAATTACAAAACAAAAATAGGGAGGAGAGAAAATTCATTAGGGATAAGCCATTGAAAACGCCAGAGGAAACAGCCAGAATAGAGGCTTTAGATGAAGAATTTAATGCCCGTAATGATGAAATTAACAAACAAGAGGTTGAGGGTGAGAAAATCTTGGAAAGAATGTCATTACGAGAACGAATTAAGGATATCTTCAAAAAGCATGGTTTTACAGTTTTTGCTGTTCTAAGCGCTGTTGCTTTAATAATTGGGGTTATAGTTTCTAATCTTTCAAAGGGTTTATCAACATTAGGTAGGGGGTTGGGAAATGGATTAAAAACTAGGTGAAATATTACCAGGAATGGTTGGTGCTATCGTGAGCTTTCTTTTCAAAACAGCCGGCCAAGTTATTGGATTCTTAGGTAAGAATGCGTGGTTATTAATAATGGCCGTCGTTTTATATTTCGTTGAAAGTATAAAAAAGAAGAGAAAGTAGATCTAAAGATATCACACTGATCAGTAAAATACAATATGGATGACTACAATAAAATTTATCCTCAATTACCTAATAATCCAGATCCTATTAATTTCAGACTGCAAAAATCAAGCGAAGTATTACAAAATCTTGAGAAAGAAATTAAACATTACGAAGAAGTAAGGAAAAAATATAATAGGGTGAGAACCATATTTACAAAAATAAGTGTTTTTGGTGGAACGATTTCGGTTGTTCTATCAGCAAGCGGTTTGGGTACATCTCTTACTGGTTTTGGTGCTATTGTTGGTATACCATTGGGTGTTGTGGGTGGGGTTTTTGGGGGATTATCTGTTGGATTTGGTATTGCTTCTAAAAAACTTTCTCATAAAGTTAGTAAACACGAACAAACCGCCGCAATTGCAAAATCAAAATTAAACACAATTAATGATTTAGTTTCAAAAGCTTTGAAAGATAATGTTATATCCGATCAAGAATTTTCTATAATTTTAGCAGAGTTGGAAAAGTTTCAAAAACTAAAACTTGAAATACGACAAAAATTTAGAAAAGACGTAGAAAAAAACTTGGATATGTCTGTGATAAGGAGAGAAGTGCGCGAAAATCTATTAAAAGAATTAACAAATCCAGGTCATTAAAAATTTCATATGAGAAAACTGATGTTGGTTGCAATTGTTTTGCGGGTATAAGAAAAGAATTTAATTCAACCTAAAGACTTGCATATTATCAACATAGATAATAATATGGATCTTTTTGGCTATGCTATAAAAAATAATAGTAGCAAAAAAAACAATAATATGACTAAAATAAATAAAACTTTTACCAACATAAATAACAGTATGTCTTTATTTAATGCTTTCAAAAATAAATATCCAAAGGCTGATCTTCAACAATTTACATTTGTGGATGATTTAAATAACGGGTATATTAAGTGGAAATTTAATGATACAAAAATAATGTCTAATGATGATCCTTCTGGTAAAACATGGATTGATAATTTATCACCCCATTTGAAAACATTATTATGGCGCGATTTGGGATTACAAAATAGTTCCTTTCCAGAAAGTTTATCACCTACAAAAGAAACATATCCAATACCCGCTATTAATTTTGATGACACTACAACCGATGTAACAAAAACGTTAAAATCTATAGATATATACGTTACAGATAAAAAGAGTTTTAATGTAAAAATGAGAAACATATTTATATCTCAAGTTATAACATTTAATTCTGCAAAGGAGTGCAAAAAATGGTTGAATAAACCAGATTTTAATCATTGGCCGCAACAACTTAACTTTGCAGTTTGGTGCGCAACATCTGGTTGTGGTATAAGTCTTTTTGAAAGTCAAAATTATCCAAAAGTAATTAGCAGTTTTATAAAGTTTCATATATATTTCACAATAAGGCGAATATTGTATGAATTGAAACTACCTTTGCCAGATGAACCGACTTTTTCTATAAAAAATAATCCATATAATAAAGTTGCATATAATAAATTGTGCAATGAATTTGGGATTAGTAATAATTCTGACTTTAGATGGAAGGGTGGAAGAAATCATGGTTTGGGTGATATATTTATTTATTACAGCTCAGGGGGGAATGAAAATTTATATATTGTAAGAAATTATGATCACGATGCAAATACTTGGCCTGGACAAAATAAATTTTCTGATGAGGGTTATAAAGATGGAGATGGAAATAAAATCTCTTTCATTAGAAATGATTTATTTAGTGATTTCAGATATGCTTGGTTTATGCCAAAAAGTGGAAATGGATTAACAAAAGCTGGATTGGGAAGAATAAATAGATCAGTTGAGGCTTTTGTTTTTTGCGTCTTAGGAGCTCAAGTTGATACTAGGAGCCCAATTGTTGGAAAAGGAGGAGGATCATCTGAAACTCAGAAACAATTTAAATCAAAATTTGAAGACTCTGTGGTTGAAAATGATATTTCCAAATCTATTCAAAACTACCAAACAGCGGTTCAAGATTCAAAATCTCATCTTGATTTAGCTATAGCTCCTGGTGTTTGGTTAATGCCAAGCAATTTAATAATAAATACAGAAAGTGTGGTTGGATATAATAATGCTTTGGAAACAGCAACAGAAGATATGAAATTTGGGGTAAATAATTCAATAAATGTTGGAACAAAAAATGTTGGAATAACTCATAGTTTAGGAACATCAAAGGTTTTATTAAATACTAATCCTAGACCAAGAAAAAATATAAATCCTAAATTAAACAATAACTATGAATCAAACAATAGCGATGAAGTTAGTAATACAGAAACATCTTCTCATCAAAATACTCTTATTGTTTTAATGCTTGCTGGAGGATTATTATCTTGGTTTTTATTTCGATAATGTTTTGATTATAAAAATCTAAAGATGTAATCAAAACAAAATATTTAAACTAAAAACCCAATACAACAAAATCCATTTTTATCATATTTAACTGCTTTTATTTCAACATTAATTTTATCGCCTATTCCAATTTTGTTATTATTATTTTCGTATGTGTTTAAAATTTCATCAAACTTATAATCTTTTAAATAAATATGTGGAATTAAAATCTTCATTTTTTCAAAAACCTTAATAAAAATACCTTCTTCATAAACCCCACATACTACGCCATCAACTTTTTGTTTAATTTTGGGTTTATATGTTTTTGCTTCAAATCTTAAAACAAAAAAAGTATTTTCATTATCTACAATTTTTATTATACGATTTACTGAAATAATATATCCGTATTCTTTATCAAATTCACCAAACATTGCTTTATTAATTGTTTTTAAAAGATGATTCATAATATTTTTATCTAAATATTTAGGTTCAAGATATATGCGCCTTTGAAGTATATTAGTTTCCATTTTCTTAATTTTTATAAATAATCTAAAAACTAATATAATTTAATCAAAAATATGTTCAGCATTACAATGTATGATTCAGAAACTAGGGTTTATTTAGACCCTCCAATGAAAAACGTTAGTGAATTACAACTTTTAGATTGTAATATTAAAACAAAAAGGTCAATAACTTTAAGGAATCGAGAAAAAATAACTGATGAACAAGATAAACCTTTAGTAATATTTAATCCGGGAATATATTCCATAAATGATATAAAAATATTAATTGAGCTCAACGAAAAGGCTAAAGATATAACAATTATTATCGGAGATAATTTTGCTTACATAATCAACAATAAATCAATTAACATTAAATTTAGTCAGGGTTTGCAAAATTCTTTAGGGGTGCCGGAGGTTTTATTTAAAATAAGTCAAATAGATATAACTATAAAAGAACCTTTGAGACTTTTATGCAGTATAGTTGATAATAGAATGTCATACGCGAATAAAGGTAACCTTGTAAAAATACAACCATCACAATTGTTAGCAAACATTCCATCAAAAGATTATCCATCTATTCCAATTAGAAAATATGATAACTTGATTAATCACTTTGATTTAACCATTTTAGACAGTGATTGGAAAAGGTTTTATCTAAATGGACAATCTGTAACTTTTAGTTTAAGATTTAAATAAATTTTTGTTATGTAACCATTTATTGGGTTATATAACATAATTTTTTATCAATCTTCTTCACCCCATCTTTCTTTCAAATCTCTTAATTCCTCAAAATCGATACACCAATCTAAATATCTAGATGGGCGCCATGCTACAGCCATTAATTCATCATGTAATGGTTTGTAAAATAACTCTTTATGCTCAATCTTATATTCACTTAAATCAACACTTACATGTAATTTTTTTATTATAAAATTTTTATCAAATACATCAATTTTACATTCATCATCATGATAAGCAAGATAAACATCATTTTCATAAAAATGACCAATTTCCATTCCGTTTGCAATAATTAAACCATAATGTGGATCATATTCATATTCATATTCATTTTCAATAAAATCATAATTAGCTATTTTTAAAATTTTTTTCACAAATTTATTAGTGTTAATACCACTAACTCCAAAATTTGTTTCTTCACCAAAATAAATATAATGTTCAAAAACATAATTTTTATTATAATATTCTACATCAAAATTTATTGGATAATAAAAAGTAATTTTTTGATTATAATAAATTATATATTCCCTATTTTTTGTTAAATTTTTTAATAAGTTTTCTTTTATTTCTTCTATAAAATCACAAATATTAAACTTCTTATTGTTTAAATATTTAAAATTTAATTTTTTCATTGTTTTATTTTATTTTATATTTTTTCTTTAAATCAATTTTTATTTTTACATTCTTTACAAGAAGCTTTTTGTTTGCCATGTATGCATATTTGTGATCCTCCACATTCTTTACATTGTTGTTTTTGATTATTGTGCACACATATCTGTGATCCCCCACATTCTTTACAACGATATTTATATTTATTATGCTTACAATTATACCTATTACAATCATTACAAAATTTTTTTAATTTCCCATGATCACAAATAATTTTGTAAATAGAGGCAACTTTTTCAATTAAATTAGTAATTTCATCATCTTTAAATTTTTTAATTTCATCAATTAACTCTTTTTTACTCATTTTTGATCTTCCTTTAATTTCTAGATCTTTCGCCATTAATTTTAATTCATAAGTATATAAATCTCTTAATTTTTCCATTTAGATTTTGTTATATATTGAGCGTCTTTAAATCAATTTTTATTATACCCTCTTTACAAAAACACCTTAATTTTGTTATATAACACTTATTTCACACACTTTACAAAACCATCTTTGTTTTCCATGAATACATATTCCTCTCCCACCACATTCTTTACATTGATATCTCCTCTGTTTATGCTCACAAATACTGCCGCCATTACATTCAATACAGCGCGATTTCTGTTTTTTGTGTTCACATATTTGCGATCCTCCACATAACAAACAGTAATATTTTAATTTATCATGAATACACTTATACTTATTAGTTTTTGTTTGTGTTATATGGGGGGTTATAACATTTTCTAAAGCTTTAATAAGTTGTTCTTTACACAGCCTATAATATCTCGGTATCCCCCGCTCTTTGGCAAGGAGTTTTAGTTCTTTCACGTTTTTCTGTTCCATCTTTATCAAATCAATTTAATCCTTTAAATCTGTTTTAAAATTCAATTTTTTATAAAATCTTTGTCAAAATTAGATTAAACATAAATTGCGCTCGTTGATGAAATCACTGATGAAATCTTTGTCAAAATTAGCTTACAAGCTAAAATTGTCCCAAAACCCGTAATGAAAATGCGTTGAGTGTCCGCCCGCTAAGATTTCGAATAATCTTTGTATCGACTTTGTACATCAAATTTCTCATAGTCTTTGTATCGGCTTTGTATCGACTTTGTTACGGCTTTATATCGGTTTTGAAATCACTGATGAAATCTTTGTCAAAATTAGCTTATAAGCTAAAATTGTCCCAAAACCCGCTTTTTACAACTACTCATGATCGAGTATCTATGAACAATAGAATCTCTACAAAATTTAATGTTTTATATTTCGCTTAAAATACATGTAATCTGCTCGATAACTGTAAAAAACATAACAAGATTAAAAAAATATAGACATCTTGGTCGGTAGAAGCTACCCACAAATCTTTGGTTCAGCGTCAACAACAGACGTTCAAAATTTGAATGAAAATGTTTTGGGATGACCCTGCTACATGTGGTCGCACTGTAAGAATGACATTTTGATTCACTGATCCGTCTTGATGTGGCAGGTTCTTCATCAGCGTCAACTCCTCCAGTTGACATCGAACAGAATGAAAGGAGACGAAATAGTGATTGTGCTGAGCTTCAAGGTTGGAAGAAATCTTAATGCGCTTAATATTGTGTTTATTATTATTATTATTATTATTATTAATTCTTTCACTCAAAAATACAAATTGACATGTACATGACCTGAATAAAAGAAGCCATTCGCGTGCAGTGCACCATCGTCCCATCTTATCAGTAATAAGTCAGGGTTTTTTACGAATTATCTGAAACTAAAATCTGTCTGAATCACAAGAAAGATGCCATATCGAAAATATAACTGTGCATGACAAAGACAACAAAACTAGAATGAATCGCTGGTTCAGAAGCAAGCCAGTCCCACACCCCTAACATGGACACACTCTCCCACACTTAGGCATGACGCTTATCTGGTTTGCAGCCTAGGGCAAGAAGTGTCTGTCTGACAAAAGCAAACATGGGAAACCCTTACTGTCCTTACACAGTCAGCAGAGAGCCTGAAGGTCGTTGAGCTAGGTCGTTGCGGTTTGCTTTTACCTTCAGGCAAAAGTATCTTTCCCCGAGCTAGCCACCACAAATCATCCATCACAATTTAGGGATGGTCTGGAGTGGCCTTGACGTCACGTCTCCCTGAGTCTAGAGGATGGAAAAATCTTAGAGAGGGGCAAATCATAATGGTCTTTAACCTCCATCAAACTACATCAATAATCCAATGATTAGATGTTCCCTGGAAATTTGTTTCTAGGGTCGTCAGTGCCATCTACCGCTGCGCCATCTGATGCTGAGCCTGACGAATCGCGAACTCACAGTCAACGGAACAGAGGTTGTATGTTATCCATTGTCATTTTAAATATGCACCATCAACAAACAACAAAAGCGAACTGCGTTGTTACAGTACGACTACTCAAACTAAAGCCACCCAAATTAATTTTCGTTCAAATTTTGAATGTCTGTTTTTGACGCTGAACAACAGATTTGTGGCGCGTTTCAGTCGATCGACTAAGATGATGATTTTTCAATCTTGACATGTTTTGTACAGTTATAGAGAAAATGACATGCAATTTAAGTGAAATATAAAACATTTGTGGAGATTCTATTGTTTAGATACTCGATTGTAATGGTGTAATTTGTATGAAAGTTTGTTTAGGTGGTCTAGGTTCGAGAAGTCACATTAAACTTTAAACTTTAATGAATTTGACACTCCCCTTACGGGGCTTTTCAGTGACAATAAATTACAATGGAAATTACAATTTTAAAATTACAAAAATTACAATGATAAACATTACAATGATAAAAATTACAATGATAAAAATTTGGATAAAATGAATTACTCCTAATTAATCTATGTTAAAAACTCCTCCATTAATTTTGATTTTAAATGAAATTTAAAAGATGAAGTAGTTTTAAGGGTTTTTAAGTTCGATGCAAGATTATTCCAAATGTTCACTGTTCTATAATGAAATGTTCTTTGACCAGAGGTAGATTTAAAAAGGGGAATATTTAAAAGCTGACAGTTCCGGGTCGCACGTTTGGTAATTTTGTTTCGGGTGGTGAACTGATCACTAAGATAACGAGGCACGCATCCAGTCACATTGTAAATAATTAAGGACAATTTAGTATAAGTTTATCGTTATGAAAAATTCGACTCTCGCAGCATCAATGCAATTTGTTATCGCAATTGCGGCTTAGCCTGGGTGGAGAACAGGATGAAACGGGAGGAATACTGGTGCTATGCTCTACCAGCTCGAACTTAGCTAATCTCGTCGGCTTTGCTAGGAACAGGACAACAGTACTACATTTTGCTTTTTCATATACTTGATTTGTTTATATCAGCTCATCAATGGGTGCATGTATACATTTTTTCAGGTTCCTCTCTGCCATCTACCGCTGTTCCATCAGACGTTGAGCCTGACGAAACGAGGGCTCGGAGCAAACGTGATCGAGGTTTGTTGCACTCTCTTTAACCAAATGGCACGTTAGATTCAACGAAACAATTAAGATCGAAGTGCTGAACTATTTGCTAAGGAAGTAGCCCTTTTCAGTTGATTTAATTTAATTCAAAACTGTTGGAAATTAACGTAAGTCAGCGCTGAATATCTATTTTGTTGCAGTCTTAAGAAATCCTCGATGTCATTGTATATATTATAGGAAGTCGATTTTTCTAGTCCAGTGTCTTCTTAATTTTTTTTTTTTTGAATTTCAGTCGCTTTTCCTTCTCAAAAAATTCGCGATAAATCCGACAAAATTTTTTTCTAGCCATTCATTAACAAAATCTTTTCAATAGAATGTCACTGAATCGACTTTTTCTCATTTTCCAGATATCGAACATGTAAAAAGAGCATTGGACGAACTTCATCGTCTTCCTTCAACGGACTTGTGATAACATAATGCGTCCGAAAGAAACCTATTTGACTTGCTTTCTTTCCTTACTTATTTCTTCCCTTGACTTGTCTATAGAGTGTATGCACATGACGTCACGGCAGCCATGTTGGTGTCCCCAAACGAAGAAAAGGCTGCAATATTGGTGTCCCAAACTGATCCTGTTTTTTATGCAAACATTTCTTTAAACTTTGTTTCCGTTAAAACATGGCCACTGATTAAGTGAGTGAACAGGCTCTGTGGATAAAATGTACTGTCTGTTGCAAATTTGAATTAAATTTCTTTCAGCCGGACATTATGTTGACAAATGTTCATTGGTTTTATCTATCTAAGTGAATTTGCTTAATAGCATGCAATACATGAAAACAATGATGATGAGATAACAGGAATTAAAACAAATAAGGTCAAACTGGGAAAGAAACAGAACTCCCACGCTAAAACTAGCAAATCCATCCACACTAATTAATTATAATCAGACTGGCTTTTTGAAAGGTAGATTTATCGGAGAAGATATAAGATTGATCGATAGTGTCATAAATTATACAGCACAACAAGAAATTCCCGGTTTGTTACTTCTCCTAGTCTCCTCCGCAGCCGTTATTAGGATCGTCACGCAACGCTTCTCCCCCACTAACGGCTGCTTCAACCCGAACTCTTTTTGTTTCCCTTTGTTTAGAGTTCACGTGAAATTTACAGAATTGCACCAATCACGCGTTGCCTATTGTCAACTCTGAAACCAATTAACGTATCAGTAGTTTGTCAATGATGTCAGTTTCCCTCGTCAATTCATCGCCTCCTTTGCTAGATGTTGCCATAAATCTCAGAGATTTCCTATGGATCTAACTCCGAAGAAAATAGTCAAAAGCGGCTCTGGGTGCTTCATTTGTTCGTCGGCTTTCCTCAAGAATAACAAAATCTTCATTTTCGGTAAGAGTTCACTCGACATTGTTGAAGTCATCCGATCCTCGCTATCTGTGGACGTGAGTCGCTACACAGAAAACAGCGAACTGTTCGTCTGTAGAGACAAATGCTACTAGCGTTTGATAAAATTTAATCGGGCATCGGATAAGTTGAAGGAGCTAAAGAAAGAAATCGAAGAAGTCTTCAAGGCAAGAGAACAGGGCAAAACGCAGAGCAAAACGCCTGCTATATCCAGATGAGAATGCCGACAGATGATGTGCCAAAATACATCAACTTCATCACATCGAGGAAAAGCATCCAAATCGCTGCGATCTGCCGATACCACTTGTACTTCTTCGGATGCGTTGGCAAGCCGAATAATGAATTGTCAACCACTTTCACAACACGTAATTGAAAAGGTGTTGAAGATTGCGTCAAAAGAAGTTACTGTCTTGTGCTCAAAATACAACCCTTCGATGTCGAGGAAAGATGAGAATAACAGTCTCGAAATGCTGCCATCTTGACATCTTGTGATGTTCCCCTTACGATTTACCAGCAATACCATTTTAAACTCGAGCATAAACTAATGCTTGAAATCAAATATTTATTGTGTACAACAAATGAAGTATGAACGAGTTGTAAAGGAAATTCACATAGGAATTGCTCAAATCCACTATTCATCGATACGTCTCCGGCCTGTGTATTATGCTTACGCTTTTTCTTTTTCTTCTCAGGTAAGCTTAATAAAAATCTCCCGGGCGCGAAAAGTGAAGTCATCAATTTACAAGCTTAAGAGTTCAATGCCTACAGTAATTGTAAATTAATTCACACAGGATTTCCTATCTAAAATGTAACTTCAGAAGCGGAATTGACAAACAAAAACAAAGTGTCCAATTGACCCTTTAACTTGCCACTGCTTTATAACATGAGCTTCATCATAGCCACGGCACATGACTTTCTACTGTATACATCATTGCACAACACGGTTCTCCAACGATCATTCAACAGCCACGCTCCCCTCAATCCACTCTTACTATCCGTAGCCGATAGAACACGAGTGGTGATTGGACAATTTAGTCTTGGCGCGACCGCCTCAGGAATATGTGAGGCATGTTGTGATTGGCTAATTCGCGGAAACAAAAAGAGTTCGAGTTTTAGCAGCCGTTAGTGGGGGAGAAGCGTTGCGTGACGATCCTAATAACGGCTGCGGAGGAGACTATTACTTCTCCATGACTTTGAAAAAGCTTTCGACTCCCTCGAGTAGTTTTTTGTTACTCTCGCGCCTCAATATTTTGGATTCGGCCCCTCCTTAACAAATTGGGTTCGAACTTCTTATACTAACATGGAAAGTTGTATTTTAAACAATGGTCGATCGATTTCTTTACTTTACAAAGAGGATTTCGGCAAGGCTGCCCTCTGTTGCCCTTAACCTGTCTGTTGAAGTGCTAGGGAAAGCAATGCGGGCTAACTTTCGCATCAAACGTGTCACTGTTAATAACACAGAAATAAAGATAAGCCAATACGCGGATGACACTACCCTGATCCTTAACGGTGAGCAAGAATCTTCATCAGCCGCCCTTAATACTATAGATAATTTCAGCTATGCATCTGGCATCAAACTTAGGTTGGGGTCGCACTTGAGACAAATACTTGAAATGTCTGAAGATGTCGCAGACAATTTTGTCTCAGAACTTGTCCGAGACAATTAAATGTTGTCGTTTTGCGGTCGCACTGTGGAGACAATCATCAGAGACAAAGGTAAAGTAAACATAAGACCTGTCACTACTGGCGCTTTGTCTTATTTCACCGCATAAATGATATTTCCCGCTCAATTTGTAGAATAGAATGGCCGCAATGAGTCCGCCCCAGTTCTCTCTGTTTTATTTCCATGTACTGAAAGTTAATGCAGCTAACGATGTTCAAAGAGTCATTCTCCTTTCTTCCGTCCGCCAAATCTGCCGTCGCTGGTGGAAATGTGTTCTGCGTAATTTGCTGCCTCAAGAACAACGGCCCTGGCCTATAGCGGTCTTGCAATTCAATTTGGGTTCATTATTTGATCGGAATTAAATGGACTGTCCCAAAAACCGGGAAAAATGTTTCGAAATCGTGGATTCGTGATTAGCCGTGAACGATACGAAGGTCGCATCATCAAGTGAAATATGAAGCGCAAAAAATTAAGGTTCACTGAATTGACTGACAAGTTTATCACAAGAAAAACATTTTTTTGTTTGTTGTCCGCAAAAAGTCGTGCTCCGAGGCAGGACGACGGCACCTTTGAAGACTTGTCTCCGTGGACAAGTTGTTGGCCGCGTCGAGACAAGTAGGTCGCACTTGGCGTGGTCAACTGATGACAGGAATTTGACGGATTTTATGGTTATCAAAACAATCTTGTCTAAGTTTTGTCCCAAGTGCGACCCCTGCCTTAACGACAAGAAAACTACATACTTATGGATCGGGTCAAGTGAGGGCAAGAACAATATTAAACGTCTCTTAAAAGAACCTTAGTTTTTGGATTTCAACTGACCCAACTGTCACATTTAAAAACTGGAACAAATAAGAAATCTTCTTAGCTGTTGGAAGTACCGACGGTTAACATTGATTGACAAGATTCAGGCTTGCGTTACCTCAACTGACCTATATTATAACACGTTGGCAACAAACCAGAGGTTTATTGGCGAGATAAACAACTCTTCCAAGTTACCAGCTCTAGAGAAGGTTTTCTTGTAGTTGTGTACTGTTTACTACCAAAGGCGTTTGGAAAAGAAAATTGTGATCAATTTTAAAACAGCTCCCAAGTTTAAGAATATTTTATTTTATCTAAAGTGTTCCTTTTTTTGTCTTTATTTATCCTCTTTTTTTATTTAACAAATAAATAAGCCTCCTCTGGGCTTTGTTCTGTTATAAAGCACGCAGGAGGTGACGAGAGCACGAAAGAAGTGTAGGGGGAAACACGAGCCGCAGGCGAGTGTTTCTCCGTACTTCTTGAGTGCTCTCGTCACCTCCTAAGTGCTTTATAACAGAACAAAGCCCAGAGGAGGCTTATTTATTTGTTTTATAATAAAGAACTAGCGATTTTCCACAAAAACGAGCTTTTATTTTCGATCAACTCCCAATGTTTTTTTTTAGCGCGCGCGCTGAATGTCGTCAGCACTGTCCTTAATACTCTGATAAAGTACAGCAATTCGGCCCAATCAGCGAGCTTGTAAGAATACGTCCAACACTCTCATTGGTTCAAAAGACAAAGGCTGTCAAACCATCAAAGTTCGAACGCAAAGCACTGAAAAGTTTTTGAACGCGAGATTTTTTCAGCTCAGTCAAGATATTTTTAAACATTCTCAAGTCTTAAATTAATCGAAATCCAGTCAAATTATGGCCCATGAAGACAATAAGAGGAAAAAACCATTTGTGGAATTTAGCAGAAAAAAACAAACGACGAACTGCTTGGCTTGTTGCTGAAACTAAAGACAGTGTGCCATGTTTTCTGAATGGACAACGCTCAGTTTATGTCATTGCGAGAACTGCTGTTTTCTTTTGTGCTTTTAGTCTCTGCTTTAATGATAATGTTGCGGAGAGATAAATTCGACACACAAGCAAATTTCTGTCTGTTTGATCCGTACTGTTTGTCGTCTTTACTAACTGCGACGTAAGGAAGCTCAAATTAAGAAACCAAGACTACAACGCCGAGTACTGTACCAGTGACAAAAGTGGATTTGTCTTCCTCTTGTACTGTTGACGGTAGGCAAGTTTCATATCGTTTTCATTTTTCTTTGAAACTGTAGAATTTTCCACTTAGTCCGTTTGCAGTCCATTTCGAATTTTTGCCGTCAACCTTCACGTCTTCAGCGGAGAAGACTTGTAAATTGGTCACTTCACGTTGTTGTTTTGCATAGCTTGGCACTGAAACCAACCGAACTGTATTTTGCTCTGCAATTTTATTGTTTCATTCAAAAACGCCATTGTTTGATAGTTTCCTGGTTGATGTCGTAGTCCTGTTTTTCTTAATTTAACTCCCCGTTTTTACAAGTGCTGACTTAGTTGTTTAACTCGGTCTACATTTTCCTAGAGCTCCTCATCTTCGCATTCTTGTAAGTGTAAGGGATGCTTTGTTCGAGCTCGTTCAGAATATTTTACGAAAAGCTGGTTAACTCTTTGAAAAATTCCGCCACTTTTTTCACTGCTCAAAGCCGGGGGATGTCGCGAGCACCGTCCTTCATACTCTGATAAAGGACGCTGTTTAGACCAATCATATCGCGCGTAGTATCGGGACTGTATTATAAATATATTTACTTGATAATGCAACTAGTGTAATCAGCGTAACTGTAATCATTAATGTAATCACTTCTCTTCTCATTTTCTAACTCTTCATATTCTTAGCGTCTAATTGTCTCCGTGAAGTCAATTCTGATTGGATGTTGCGATGACATCACATCCGGGTAAAGTGTTAATAGGGCTCGCCTCTCGTTTTTCGACAATGACATTTCGAGTTGAGGAAGCTAATCAAAATGACTGAAAGTCATATCTACTGAACTGGTAAAATAAGACACAGAATAATTACCACTTATCGACTAAAACACATTCTTGTAAAACAAAACCTACTCATTAATATTGATACCGAATTGATGGGGAATTAACTTTTCATGCACCGTTCGTAACTGTTATTGGTGCTTTTCCAAAAGCACTGACCTCTGTTTTCGTCCACGGCGCACAGTAGATGTCTTGATCTGCACAGCCGCGCTTTAAAAGGGGCTTGTTTCACGTTGCAACCCTGCAAAAGACCACCAATCAGACAGAGGCATCCTTTTCTGTACTCCGTTCGTATACCTGCGACTTGGACAGGTGTTAGCATTTTCCAGGGTTGCAGACACCAACGCCCACAAAAATCCCTAAAAAGATTTCCCGCCTTGATTTCCCCGCACACAAAGTACTCTTTCCCTGTTTCCAAGTTTACTCGGCAAGAGAGATTAGAGTTTGAAGACGTGTAGAGCTTAGCGTAAAATAAACTGTACATGTTTCTTGTCACGTCCTCGTAGCCTTTGAATATCTCCAAAATCCTTACCGTGTACACCCGAGAGGGCAGTATTATTCGATT
>OX453278.1:26204448-26369448 GCA_949710005.1 Ricordea florida | reverse complement strand
TCAGGAAAGAGTATTGCATTTTGCACACTGCAAAGCCCCCAGCTGGAAGTAGAGCCCTCTATCGTACATGGGGTTCTTGAATGCTGAAACTGATAAGTCGATATCATATCGCGAATTTTACAGACTTAATAATGATTAGATGTAGATAATCCCAACTTTAGGCTAGAACGATTCCTTCCTGATGAAAAAGTAAATTTAAAACGCATAAAAGCAAAACAAAATGAAAAGGTAAAAACGAAAACATGAAAAACAAAATTCAAAAAGTAAAGAAGAAAAACAGAACAGGTCAATGGATCCCCTGGGCTTCCGTAAATTCTTGTTGAACAGGTAACAAAGATTGTTTTCGCTTTTTTCTAGTATCTTAAGTTCGTACTGTCAACGGCAACTGAGTATCTAGGCTGTTACAAACTTCACATGCAGCCGAGAAAAGTCAATCCCGTGTGTCGTTAAGAAAACCGGCCAGAAGATTTTTCTTTGCCTAATTTTTTTAAAAATTAACCACCAACACAAGGTTGAGAACGGCCACCATTATTGTATGCAAAATTAAACTAAAAGATACATAAATATTGTATCAGTTAGAGTACTTCCTCAGCCGTTTAACATATTTGATTGGCATGAAGGTACTTTTTTTTCTCGAAATGGTTCCCATGGCAGTAAGAACGTCAATTCTAATTATTTTCAGAGCCTTGTTTCAATGAAACCTTGGCAGATATTTACTCACAAGGGCTTACAAACCAAATGAACCATGCCCAAAATAACACGATTATTGACCTGTTTGTGACCAACATAATTTTCTGTGTATGTGTACGGCGGAATAACTCTGAGACCATTACATAAAGTCCTTAAAACAATAGGTGTTACGCCAAGACTAATTGAAAACATGATTACAAACAGCACTTCATTGAAATTCAAAATTCATGACCCCAAACCAACCAACTTCACCAGGATTTTCCAAACATGTGTTTACTTCAGGTCAGCAACTGAAAGCAAGCATATCAAAGGAAGAAAAAGAAAGTAACAGGTCAATCTCAGTAGAACCAACAGAAAGAGCCGTATCCGAAATGCACTGCCAATGTAATCTCCCTTTGTTTAATATTCAACAGGGCCGCGGTTCGATTCAGCGATAAGTGTGAATTATATCTGCAGTTTAACGGCTACTTGTCTGATCAAAGCTTAATATAAAACGCACTTTGAAAGGCGTTGGTGGTTCTTGAAATTGAATATTCGGTTCCGTAAATGTTATTCAAGGCTTAGTGTTGTTCTCCTATTTTGAAATGTGGACAAGATCAACCAAAACAGCGTTATCTTTCAGTCTAGATCCAGTGTACTTTGTGAAGCCTGAAATAGTCGACTCTGGTAAACCGTCTTCCGTCGAAAGCCTGAAATCTCGTACTGTATAGAACAACATGCATTAAGCACACTGAAATCCCTTATGGAACAGTTGGCGCAACTGGGCATGACGTCATTGGGAGCGCATGCGCAGTTTTTTTTTATTTTTTATTTTTATTTTTTTTATTTTTTTTTATTTAATTCAATATTTTAACAGGAACATCTATTTAGCATAGCTAGTTTAAGTAGAGTCCTGTGTAACATAATATTACAAAATACAAAAAAATAAGAATTACATTACAGGTTACATATAAAAACAATTGGGGGCTGGGTAATTTCACCCCTCCATCCACACGATTTTTATTGTTAATTTTTTTTAATGTTCTTACTTCAAAAACACAAGCCAAGAAATTAATGTACACTGTCTTGAAGGCTTCTTTTTTACATTTTTTTCCTTTTCTTTTTCTTTTTCTTCTTTATTTTTTTTTCTTTTTTTCTTCTTTTTTTACTTTAATGTCTAAATAAAATTGGACTTTGGTATTTTGCTTAGCCGTCATTATGTGAGACATGGAAAAAATAGATAAATGAATATAAAATTATGAAAAGAAATTGTACCAGTTACAGTGTTCTTTTTCTTTCTTTTCTTACACCTTTTCTTGTGCTATAATGTTCAAATAAAATTGGCCTTTGACATTTTTTTTATTCCTTGCCTTTTTGTTCCAAAAACTACGAGTTAATGAAGGTTCACAAGGGTGATATGAAAAGAAAAAAAAATGTACCAGTCTCAGTTACAGTGTTTTCCCAATGTCAACGCTTGATTCACATGGTTTTTTTTTCTTTTCTAGATGCCTGATTTCCCTAAAAATTTCAATTTCTTCTTGAACTTTTGAAATATCTAATCATTTACACCTGAAGCTGATTTCGTGCTGTTAAATTTAAAAAAGAAACTCGTCTTAATAATGATTTAAGGTCTTGGTTCGTGGAAGTTTATACAATTTGTTCAAAGCATATCGATTATTTTAGGGAATCAGGAATAGAATGGCGATCATATCTTTGATTATTTATAACTAAGTATCGAACCTTAACAACTTGAAAAGTTTCTTTTTTTTTATTACCTGTACTGTTCCTCTGTTGCTTTCACCATTGCTTTAATTAAAACTCTTCTTTCGATCTAGATAGCTCGAGCGTAGTCTTCTGTTATGTAGGCGTCCTTATAATTACTAGTAGTGTGGGGGTGGTTTCTAAAGAAACTGGTGCTGCGTCGGTGGGGAATTGAAGCACAAGAATTTGGGATAATCAAACGAATTCATAAAGTAAGTTATACCACCGTAAGGTAAAAGGGAGGTGCTGACGTTTCAAGCGTTAGCCCTTTTTGCTCCGACGAATGAAATTTCGCTTCATTCGAAACATTTCTGTTACTCATTCGCTCCTACGAAGAGCTAACGCTCGAAACGTCAGCACCTGCCTTCTACGTTACGGTGGCACAACTTACTTTATTAATTCGTTTGATTATCCAAATATCGTATAATTACTAGATTGCTTCATACTTACTTCACTTTGACCATACCGTGTCTCTGTCCTCGCGGCTTACAAATCGTGTAATTATAGGCCTTCTTTTATTTTTCTGTTTTTCCCAACCCAATGTACGGCATTGAATCAGATATGACATACTTCTCACTCGTTCTGGAGTGGATGATGCTTATTACCAAAGCCTTGCAACTCTCACCTTCTGTTTTCTCTATGATGTTAATTCGCAAATATTCCTTCCGTGTGTACTGTTCTAATTTCATATTGTTCACTACTTTTTGCTTCAGCTGTTGCTCTAGTTGTTCAATTCGCTCGGTTCAAGTTGCTACATCTTTTGCGTGTTCCTCCCAACGTTTTGACGGCTTTTTCGTTTAGGCTGCTGACTTCTTCTTGATTGTAAGTCAGTAACCCATCTCAGGCTCTACTTCTTGTCTCTCACTTCGTCCAAATCAGTTTTAAATTGGTGACGGAGTTTGTCCATATCACAGTGCATTGTAGCGGCGGTCATGTAAATATCTTCAATCGAAGAGTGGGTGCTACGCAGCGCTTCGAACTTTTTCTTCCCATATGAGAGATTTCGCGTGGTGAACAGCACGCATAGTGAAGTCACGGTATAGCGTGACTTGGAAATCTAGCGTTAAGCTGAACACGGATCGCATAAAACACACTAACTGACAAACAAAGCGGATCTCTACCAAATTTGACTTTGCTCGATTAAAACATCTTAAAAGCGTGGCAAAAATAATTGTTTCCCTTTTTCGTTAACGTTTCATCAAAAGCTATTTTCAGTGGCTGAATGTTGGCTTGTTTCTCTGAACAATTATACTCAATAGCTCTGATTATTCAGTTTATTATACAAGGTAACAGAATCCTATGGGAACCTTCTAGCTTTAGAATACTTTGAAAATACTTTTTCGCCCAAAACGATTCCTTAGGGCTTATTTGCTTTCAACCTGTTCGCACCAACATTCTTTTCCAATTATTATCTTTTTAGCTATTATCTACTACGGCACAGAAATTATAGTCATCTTTTCTTGATGGCACGCTGACCAAATGAACGAGCTAAATCTGCGATTCTGTTTTAATTTCTTTTATACTTTTTGAATTTTGCTTTTCATGTTTTCGTTTTGATTTAATTTTCTCATTATTTAATTTTTGTTTTCAAGGTTTTAAATATTATTTTCATTTTCGCTCTTTATTTCTCTGTTTTTAGTTTTCATTAAAAAAAAACAAGCAAAACAAAAACCAAAACTTCGAAAACTAAAGCCAATTGGATAGACCATCATGCTTTGCTGTAGAAGCAAGATAGCGGATGGAGCTGTGGAATCCGGGGCTGGGGTTTGTTGGCGATGTTAGCCCTGGTAAATCCTCTTCATTCTCTTCCATTCTTTAATCTCAAGCCTAAGGGACGGACCATTAGAAAAGTGATGAAGGGGGGGGGGGGGGTTGGGGGTGGGGAAAAAGCCAAAAAAAAATTCATGCAAGAGAAAATGCCAAGAAAAAAAATCATGCAAAGAAGAAGGTAAAAAAAAATTCATGCAGAAGGAAGGTCCAATTGTGACTTTTTCACACGTAGTAAAAAAAATTCGTGCCGGGGGGTTCACCTGAAAAAAAATTCCTGCACAAGCAGTGAGCGAAAAAAAAAATTCGTGCAAGCTGAAAATTCCCATCACTCCCCCCATCACTTTTCTAATGATCCGTCCCTAAGTTACATTCCCTCTTAGAGCTTTATCGAAATTTGGTCACTCGTTTCTCTGGACAGACTCATCACTATGATAATAGGATTTTCTTCAACAATTTTCGTATTCAACCCGGCTTGAGGTTGAGCCGACGGCTTCATTAATTCTCTAGACAAGTCTGAAAATAGTGGAATTGTTTACTCTCAGAAGTGCGGAATTACCATCAAAGAGCTCTTGGAAAGAAATTGCAGAACTTTCTACTTAATCTCTTTAAGTTGAATAGAGCTCCTTGAGACCTCTGACGACTACCTTTCTAAATATGTAATTATTTACAAACAAGCCAGTTTTGAAATTTAAATCACAATTACTCTCCCAAATTTATGCACGTGTGTATGTGTGCGTGTATGTAGTAATTGTATATTTGTGTACTGAGATATGATATGTGAACGTGTGGGTATAAATGTATCTGAGCTTTGCTTTGTAAAATATATAAAAGTATGTAGGCATTCCCAGCCTCGAGTATAGTTCCAGTAAAGCATTACTGGTTGCTACACCTTCAAAATGGATTTGAGTAGGTTTTTTTTATCTTTTTCATTCTAATAGCAATGTTCAGTGATCGAAGGCTTATTAGCTTATCTAAAATCTCCAGGTAGATAAATGGCTTGTGTACACTAAGTGAAAAGTACCATGGATCTAATGTAAAAAAAAAGGTTTGTCACATTCTTGTGACTATTTTTTCTGACATTTCAGTGTTAACAATAAAGCCATTACGCACGATTTCAAGTTTATTTGTAAAATATGCTTCTTGTAAATTGTCACTATTTACAGGTGGCGAAGATGGACACTGACTACCAAACTTACTGGAGTAAACATCGGTCTACCTAAAAGGAAACCACCTGTCCCCAATACTAATCAATAAGTCCCTTTTCTCCTAAAAAAAAATCAAACTTGTGGATGCTTGGACGGAAGTAGAATTTCTATTCAACGGCAATAATTATTTACTAAAATGTAGACTTTGTCGAGTATCGATATCCACAATATATATTTAAAGTACTGCAGAAATGAATGCAGTATACATTATTTTGTATAACAAAATACTGTTAAACTGATTTAAAAAACTCACAGGAATGGAAACGTTTAACTGCCTTTGAATGTTTTCAACAGTTTGAAAACTCTTTGAAGAATGTGTTCAACACAGTTTGTTCACATTACGTCAACCAACTACCACATTTGGAAACTCGACAGAAACCAAATCAGCCAATTAATGCCAACAAGCTCAAAAACTGGGGCAAGCAGTTTCCAAATATGGTACTTAGGAAATATTGAATCTGGGCAAGTTGTGAACGTGAGTTGCACGTTTCATGGTTTCTGATGATATGTAACTAGCCCTTGCAGCAAAGCGTTTTGGAATAATGGTTGTTAAAACCAAAAGATGGAGCTCTAGCCAATCGCAACACAGGCACACATTCCAGTGAACCAATCTGAACTCAAAGGAATTACAAGCTCTCCGCAATACGCGCGGGAAAACGCGCAGAACAAGTCCCGCATTGTTTTAGTTCACAACGTCTGATTGGTTGAGAAAGATGCAGGATTTTTTTCAGACCTATAGCGCAGTGCCAAGGCAAAGCAATCTCGAAATTCCTTACGGCAGTGAACTCAAATCAGAACCAGTCTTTTCAAGCAAAGAATAACAAAAATATGTACATACAGGTAATAAAACAGAAGAAATAATTACCGACACATTTCCTTAATCATTACTTTGGAAAATGCGATGGCGGACCGTCTCAATTTCTTCAGTATTGTTATTACTTTAAGGGTTAAGGATATATAACATTGCGGCACCGTTCAAAACTATTATTTTTGCTCCAAGAACATTCCACGTTAGTTTCGTTCACGACACAATGCTGATACCTTGATCTGCACTGTCTTATGACATCATCTTGTTCAAAGCCATGACAGCCTCGCAAAAGATTGTCACATCTTCCACTGATACAAAAACCAATTAGACAGCGGCATCCGTTTGTGTACTCCGCTCGTACACCAATGACTTGTTCAGGGGTCAGCGTGCTCCACTCCTTCCGCCAGTCACAAAAGGCGACGTATAGATTCCCCAGATAATTATCACCATAGAAAAGATACTCGGTGCCTTGCGCTAAGTTAACTCTGCACGCGTGATTCTTTGACGGAGTGTAGAGATTGGTGTAATTCAGGCTGTTCATGTTTTTTTTCAAGTACTTGTCGCCTCGGAATATTTCCGACACCCATACAGTATACACGCGATACTTCCATTTTGGTTGACTGTTGTTTGGCATTGAGCCATCTCTTGGTGGCGATGCCACTCGAGCTCTTATAGCTGTTAACATTGAAAGAAGAAAAAAACAGCAGTTAAATAAAGACAGGCAGTCGAGGACTGCAGGTGTCTACCTGATGACCCGCTAGCAATGTAGACGTTTCAAACTGTGCTGTTCATGGATGGGGAGAGGAGGAAAAAGGAAAGAGAGAAAGAGTTTAGAATGCCTGGTCTCTAGGCCAGATAAAGAAATCGGAAACATAGGAGCCCGGAGATTTGAATGGGGAAACGAAGTGCAACCGAAACATCACGATTCTTTGGCGGGAGGTTGTTTTGTTACTTACGAGCGGACTTCCAAAAATTAAACATGATGGCGTACAGCATTGTGTCCACGATTTTCGCAAGAAGCCTTTAGATACAAAACAAGTGCTTTTTTACTGGTAACTGGCCACGTTACGGCGAACATGCTCTACGAGTCCATGTCTATAAAGTTTATCCTGTCATTTAGCATGAAAGGCACGTCCATTGAAAATAGAGGCTAACTTTGAAAGACATTCCAGTCACGTGTTTGTGGAATTAAGTTCGTTCAGGCAGTCACGTCCGTTCCTTGTGCGCACATGAATAACTATCCGTTTCTACCGGTGGGGTTATACGCAGTATTCCTAATTGAAAATACAGGTATTACTTATGAAAAACGATCGGCTTAACCTTTCAAACAAGCTAGGCTGTGAATATTTCAAAGAAAGCTCTTAAAAGGCTTCGTAAAGTGTACATTGTATAAAGCTAAATATTACAGCCATTTGTCAGCAAATGATCGATCAGTTTGCAAAGAAACGATGAAGCCCTTAAAAGTTTGAGGACTACTATTTTTGAAAAGAATTGTCTGTTTTACCGATGCTACTGTCTGAATTGAGCTGAAGGAGCACTTGAAATGTTAAACTTGAATGCTACAGAGGAGAAATACGTAAGAAAGACGTTCTATCTGTTTTTCTTTGCATTTTTCCCCCGATACTATTTTGCTTGTTCAAAGGGACATGACCTTTTAGTCTTAATGGAGTTATCAACTGTTTTTAAAATGTCAAAGCCATTATACATATATATATATATATAAGGGATTTGGACTTTTTCTTCGAGATTTTCTTAGCCAAGCGAAATGCGTCTTTAGGTTTCACACACTCAAATAGTTTAGTTAAGGGGCATGTATCGTTCATCAAAGGTCAAGTGGAAACTCCACATTGTGCCTTCAGCATACAAGCGTAGTATACAAGGTTTACTCACCAAAATCAGCACGGCAGAAATCCTTTTGCGGGTGTTCTCTTAGACATGAACACGCAAGCGATGGAGTCACGATACCGAGAAAAAACATCAGAAAATATAACGACATTGTTGCTTGTTAAGTATTTTTTTCCCTCTCTTATTTTCTTCTCTCACTTTGTACTCTTGACCGGAGATAATAGTCTTAGAACTGATCGTCAAATCGGTTTGCGATGCTCTCTTATACTGTGCAGCTCTGGTAACAGATACTTGGTTACATAGAAATAAACAAGTTGTGATGACGTCAAGGGATTGCCCAATGTAAGGGCGACCCCTACGGCAGGAATCTACGGTCCCAAACTCTGCTTCGCTGGTGGAAAACGAGAAACAGTGGTACAACTTAGAAATACATGATTCTTTTCGCCAAATTACACAGGCAAAACCAGGATTGACATTTGGGCCATATTCTGTGATTTTGGCTTAAGTTTGTTTTCATTGCGGCGTTACGCGGTACCCCCAGAAAATTATCTTCAATGGAATTTATTTTCATGTAACGAATACCCTAAATGGTTATATGGAGAAAGCTTTTTCTATTTTCAGACCAAGTAGTTTTCTCTTGACTCTTCAAATTCCATTCATTATAAGATCTTAAGCACAAAGTCACTAATTTATTCTCAGCCGAAACAATTTAAAATCAGCAATTGGCGGATATCCGATTTTAATTTCCCGTTTTTCGGGCTATACTGAATGCCGCCTACGGACTATGTACCTTCCCTGATTTCCTCTCTACTACTGAGAAGGTTCAAACTGGGAGATTGGAATTTTACTTGCGTTTGTGTACGCTGCCATGCTTATATTTCAATATATAGTAGTGAGGTTTAGAAATAGGCTTGGCGGGACGCGGCATGAATCCTAACTTGATTCAAGCAGGACGAAGAAAGGAACTCCGAAGTGCGATGTCGGAGTACGATAGCTAGTCGGGCAGGACAGGGGTAAGTTTGTTTTCGAAGGCGAGAGAGAGGACGTGGTTTGACTTTATGGCAGGACTTCGGCAGAATGGAAAAAGACTATTAAAGTGATCTTAATAGATAATGCAATACCCGAGTAGGGGTGTAGCATGAGAATTTTGAAGATGGGCACCAGAAGAAACTTTTAGTGTTTCTTGCCGTCCGTTTATGGACTAATAAAAGGATAAAGGAAATGCTAACACAAAGGCACCAACATAATAGGAAAAATTTATCAGTCATCCCGATTTAATGATAAAAATGCTATCAGGAAAATTTTTTTTTACCAGATTTCAGCTATACGCGTATCGGCGCTGGCGTATGTGCATATGTGGACGATACGCCTTTGCCGAGGTCAATAAACTCGTCAGCTGTATGACTCCAGACGCACCTCTTATGTAATTTGGATCGAAAAACGATTCGAAACTGGACGAGCTGACAGGATGCTGAATTTATAAGGCCTTCACTATTTTCGTTCCACAGTTTAAACAAGAAACAGCCCCACGAATCTCTCATGGTGTCTCTGATTTTGCACACTATCACTACAATTAATCTGAGTTAATAACAGAAACACAACCCCTTTATTTCATGCAGACCAAGAAGTGGAAGATGCTTTCCTATCACGTTTCCTTAATTGCGTCATGTCTAAGAAAAGAAGTGAACCAAGAAACAACCCGTGTGACCTTCTTTATCAAAGCATAATGACCACAAATTTCTGTTCTCCTGTTACAAGCGAGTGCCTTTTTGTTATCCGCTTTCCTAACTTTCCTTACAAGACTGCGTGGCTCTATTTTATTTATGTCAGCAATATGATATTGCCTTATTTTATTGCAGATTTTAATAGAACGTTTATACTGGATAGTGAGGCCTCAATAAGCCAGCTCATGAGGACTAGTTGAATTTAAAACTGCCAAAGTAAAAATTCAGAACATCTTCGCAGTGGTTGCTGCAATTTTACTCATTAAAGCAAACATATATGGCAACATGTGCATGTTAAAAAGAATACTTTAATATGGTATTTGGACAGGGGCTGAAATTTTATCAACTTTGAGGGTTACATTGGTGTAAGGAAACGTTTCAGAGTGTTCAAGATTGAGAGTGTGAGAAATCAGAGCTGACACGTAAATCATATTTTCACTGAAAGGAAATAACGTTTTAGCTGTAGGTAGGAGCGAATCACCCCTTGGCTCCTGCTGAAGGGTAAAAAGATTGAATCACGTTATTCATTAGTAGATATAATCATCAATACAGCTGAACATTACAAAAGCGTCTCTTTACGCAAACATTAAGAAAATTATTTCTGTGAGCCAAAATAATAGTCGACGATGGTGTTGAAAGAGGGTTAAATCTCCCGAAATGCGAGTGGCATAGCAGAATGTTCACTGCAAAAGCGTCGCTTTATACAAACATTAATTTTCGCAAACAAAAAAACAAATTTAGGGACATATTACACCCCCGGCCGGTTACTTATGAGGCTAGCAACCCTCCCGGGTGTCGGAATAAAAGATAAAAACTACTGAAACTTGCGCCAACAAGATACTCCGGAAAGCGAAAAAAAAAAGGAAATCAATTTTTACATTTTCGCCCCGGGTGTCAAATAATATCGCAGAAACAAAGGCTATCGTTTGATTTGAGGTTGATTTCGTATATTTAGTGACATCGCTGATCGGCAACGTTACTGAGTACAGCACACCATTCATCGGGAGATTGAATGGTAGACATTTATTTTGTTGTTTATATTCTGCGGTTTGTGGTCTGCGGTCTGACTCACTAGGCCTTGTAATCCTGCGTGCGTCTGAACATGATGTGTCCTTCAACACAAATACCATTTGAAATGCTATTCAGGACTAATTATCCAATAGTATTTGGCATTGTGTCCTAGGGCATTTCATCGAAGTTTCGGGGTTATCTCTCGACCAGCCTGCAGTCTGGGCATTTTTTGTCAGCGAATGAATGGGCGTGTGAAACTTCCGTACAGTCCACATTTTGATAAGTACTGCAATAACCATCCCACACGGCGAAGTGAGCCCGGATTTCCGCAATCCACCACGCAAACAACCACTTGACGTTTTCATTGCTGAATAGAAAATATTTGTACCTTTAATGGGTTGTTTACTCAAAAGCGTGTACGTGATACAAAGTATTGGGGGAGTTAGCTGATCCATTGAAAGAAGGGCATTCATTTCATTTTGGAAAACTGAGCCGGCCGTTCTAGAAAACTTCCATGATTGCTTTAGTCTGTGTTTTGTCGAAAGGAATACATCCGTTTCACCATTTTGTTGTGCTCTGTTTAAATCAGTATTGACTGGTGAAACGAGAACAACTTGTATATGAAAGCAGGAAAACCTAACCACAACTCTGTAACTACAGTTATTAATTATTTGTCCTAATAGGGTCGATACAATGGCGCCAAATATCACCCCGGGTGTATAATGAAGAGAGACATGAAACCTGAACTGAAGTACATTCTTCCAGAAATGACCGCAACCTCCTGCAGATCCCTTTTTGTGATAATTGTGTATCCTACAGGGGTCCATCAACAATTAATTGAGTCCTGTGGCATTCAGTGAGGCTAGTGAGCTATCAGTTTTGCACAAGTTGGTTCATCTTTCGTAGAACCTAGTCAAAGCCAAATGAGGCCTTAAGTTACGAGTTTAAAAGTAAGGCTAACAATAACCTTTTGAAACCTTCTATATGAGTTCCAATCTGATCCATCCGCCCTGAGAGCCTTCAAGTAGCTAATACAGCTGTAGTAGGAGAGCAGTCTCACTTCTTGTTTGGTTTTCTTTGGTACAATTGTTAGCCTTGGCTTATTTAAGAATCATTCACCTCAGGCTCAGTGATTATCGGTGAATATTCATCGAGACAAAGTCGAGGTGAATACTCACCGATAATAACTGAGCCTGAAGCGAATAATTGTTTTAGTATAAATACACAAGTGATTATTTCAAAAAGGAAAAGAAAAATATTGTAAAACACGAAAAAATTTTATTTCATCAAAAGCGCACGAACAACTGGTAGCCATTTTGTTCGTCGAGGTGATTATCGGTTCATAATCCGAGATAGCGAACCAATCAGAGCGCGCGATTTGTATAATCACCTGAGTATTTATACCAAAAAAGAGTTCTTACCTAGACTGCAAGCAGACGTCTCCCGTTTCCTTTTTTTCTTGACACGCAGACTGAACAAAGAACGTCTACATGCAGGCTAGGTTGAGGGTCCTAAAGGATTGGGATTGGTCAGGAGATGATGGGCTCCTGGATTGGTCGGGTTTTGTCCAGCTGGGAAAATGAGATTTAAGTCGCTGGTACTGGGGTTCGGTAAATGGGAATGGGAATATAGTGAATGCTGGATTGGTCACTCCCTTCCCGTTAGACAATTAGTTTAATATGCATTAAATCTGCATTAAATGTGAATTAAACAAGTTAACCCCTGTCTCCCCTAGTAGGTGTGGTTTTGCCCACAAAGTCGTGCAATTGTTTTATGTTCACATATGTTGGGAGAGACGGTAAGACAAAGCGGCAGCACACGTTTACAAAGATTTTCAAGGCGAGTTTTCGTTCCTTTCGCTCCACCTTTGATCAAAATACACTTTTTAAGATATCAAACGAACAGGAAAGGTGTTCAAGAATGCTCGAGTGGAAAGAAATGGGTTTTAAAGTCCTAAAAGTGACGATGTCTGGGCGACGAGTATTCGATCAGCCGTAGCAAGAGTGCACAAAACGAACTTTTCGGAATGAACGCTTTATGGTCTGGGGAAAGGACAGCACCTCATATAATAATTGCCACATACCATGAGGTAGCTCGAAGGAGCCTTTGATTTCTGAATTCTGCCAGTGCCGGAAATGGGGTTCGAGCGCTAGCACTGGGAAGTGGGATTTTTTAAAAAAATGGGCTGGGAAATGGGATTGGCAACCCCGCCCCCTTTCACGACCCGCAAGGTTATGTAGGCCCTTCTTTTCAAAAAAGCAAAAGCATAACAAGGAAATACGCCAGGCCTTTTATGTTCGGCGGGATCTAAATCTTTCCTTCTCCCTCACTCCGTTCGTACGAAGGAAAATCATTTTCCTTCTCCGGAACGCTGAAGCATAACACAAACACACAAGACTATAAGGCAGGCAGAGTGAAAGCACCTGCCTGCCACGTTGAAAAAACAAAGAAAGGGCAAGGAGCATACCTCGAAAAAGAGAGCGGTCGTCAGCAGCGCGAGAAGTATGAACACTGAGGGGAGCCTTATTCTCGGCTTTCTTAAAAGCATTTTGCTTCTTCTTCTTCAAAGCCCTCTCCTGCGCCTTCCTGATCCTCTTCTCGTCGTCCGAATCACTAGCTAACTCCTCCGCCTCGTATTCCTTCACCGCAAGCCAACCTGCTTCGCTCTTGTCAGCCAGTTTTATGATCTTCTGACGATGTCGCAAACTTTTTCTTAAGTCCTCAACCTTTTCAGCCGCTTTGTCGACGTCGCGCAAGCCAAGAAATGTAGCGGCTTCGTCTACTGTCGCCTGAAGTTCGGAGTTAAACAGGAACTGGTCTTTGTTGCCTTGGAACCTGAGCTTGCCGGCCTCAGACGCTCTTTGCAATTTTCCAGTTTCACTTGACGATTGCGAGCTTAATCCCGACGAAAGATTTTCAAACTTGTGGTCAAGGTACGTTTTAAAACGTTCGAAAACGTCCTCCGTAGCAGTCTCTTTAGGGTTCTTCGAAGTTTCGGGACTCGAGAGCATCTCAAACACGATGAAACAAACAAGAAATCTACAAGCACCGTTGAGTAGTGTCGCACTTGATAAATATATAAACCTATTCACTCCTTATATATATTCCAACTGGAGTCTCGAGAGACTCCACGTGCTAACACAAGATGTGTTAGCATAAATCACATGCATGCTCACGCTAAACTTCCGAAGGAAAATACATAACTAAACAGAATCTAGTATTGAAGACATTGGTTCAATAATTATACATGTATTTGAACTGGATTCACAGCTCGATCTTATCGTTTACTCTACCGGTGTGCTGATGCTTAGTCTGTTCCTCAGATGGCGAGACGCGAGCTTCAGTTGAGCGGGAAAAATGAGAGGGTCCTCTCATTTTTTTTCCCGCTTGACCTTTGTGTGTTTCATTATTTTTAATGGAATTAAAATTTCTACTTTCAGATTTTGTTACTAAATAATGAAGGTCATGAAGTTGCAAAGAAACTATCGCTATGCCAAAATAAATAACAATAAAGAAAGTCAAAAATAATATAATGTACAATAAAATAAAAAGAAACCAAATAGAGCCTGGAACTAGGCTAGTTGATGCTTCAACAAATAATACATATCGGTTGGATATTGGCCATTATTACGCAGAGCTGATTAATCTAAAGCATCAGACTAGGTTTAAAAAGTGTCATAGTGTTGTAAGCTAAGGAGAGTGGCCTGCAGGGGCGGATACAGGGGGGGTGGATAGGGTGGATATCCAACCCCCATTTTTCAGTAAAAAAAAAATTCGAAATGTCACTTTATTTGAAATAGAAAATAAATAAAGAAAGAAAAATTAGCTCTCGCTCATGTCTGGTTGTTGTTTATTGCGAAATTTGCAGGGAAACGTTCGCCCTTACCAACCCATGTGCTCAGTCAATGCTCAGGTTTGATGGCAACCTCGTTCCCAGGGTCTTGTGGGTAATTTCCAAGATGGCGGGTCGACCCGCCATCCATCCACCCCCTGGATCCGCCCCTGGGCTGTTATATTATACTTTTCGGTATGGATGGCAAAGTTTCAAATAAATGGCGAAAAATATGCCAGTGTCTTCCAGTCATTAACTTCACAGCTCAAAAGAATAAATCAGGATTACTATTTTCTATTACTTGGCATGTAAGGAGCAATGGAGTTGCCACAAGACCTGGAAATCAGGCGATTTTCCTCTGAAAATGTAACAGATAAATAAATAGATAGAAATTATCTCTAATTAGTCAATATAAAATGTTCATGTTATTAAGAATTTTTCTTACGCAAAATTAGAGATAAAAACAAGCACCATTATGTGACAGAGGCAGTGGCCACAAGGATTCGGGCTTTTTGGTTTATTCTCAGCTGCAGATGGTAGATGAAAGATGTTGACGTACGTCAAAAATACAAGAACCATCTATAGCAGTTTTACAGAAAGTAATCACTGTATCATCATAACACAGGGTATATACAGTAACTGACAATACAGATATGCCCCTATCTAAAGAGAAATGTCAGAGACTCATCACGAAACAAGCCATTTCTCCGAGCCTACAAAAACTGAATCAAAACTGGGAAAAATTCAACCGAGTGACTCAAAGGCGAATTAAGCGTCCTATCCTTCTATATTTTCATTCTTTATTCATTTGTGTTTAGATTGATTCCTTTCTGTCTTGACACGGGGAATAGCGCTCCATGCGTTGCCTTTTCGAGAGGTACTGCCAGAGGTCGGGATCTTTTTAGTTGGCTATCAATCGCTATACATACTTTACAATGTTTTATCCATCTTATGGACTCCCGTCCAGGAAGTTATTTTTTCTCCTATTCCTTAATCTATATGCCGATGTCCGATCTCACCCTCTGGTTCCTCCGCAATTCAGCTACTAGTTGCAAGTGAGGAAAAGTGGCACCCATTCGTTCGTTCGATCCTATTACACATTGGTTAGATCAGCATGAATTACAACTCTTATCAGCATGAATTGCAACTCTTATCACCATGACTTACAACTCTTATCACCATGAATTACGATTCTTGGTGAGAATTATGGTGCACATGACCAATGGAAAATACCAGAAGGTGGGAAAACACAGTATGTGACTAAGTAAAACGTAAGTAATAATTTAGTAAGCATCAGTTAGTTCCATTGGTTAACTGGGTAGCATAGCTAATTAGCCGGCAATATTTGCAGATTTGGAGCTGTGAAAAACTCAATGAAAGAGGAAATTATAACACGGATTAACACTGATCTAATAGCCTTGTTAGTTCAAAGATATGGTGACTAAGATAACAGGCTTGAGCAGGCAGGAACGTTTTCCGCGCAAATTGAGCTTCGGGTGTCCTGCTTTGGTTCCGTCTTTAAAATATAAGGTTAACGATAATTGTTCCATCACATTTCCTTTCAGACTTCTTTCAGGGAAACGTCGGCGTTCATTTAACTGAGTGAAGTAACTGTTGGTAGTGTTCACTTAAATGCGGCACGTTTTAAGAGTAGAGTCAGGTAAAAGACCGAGAAGACACCCAGACATGTTACAGGGGGACTAACCGAAAGGAACTTATCTAAGACTTCTGCAGCGATATCATTTAGAAGAATTGCTGCTCGCTCTTTATAGATGGAGATATAGATGGAGATAACCTATCTATAAACACATCTATGAGAAAAAGTAGATGAGGAACAAATCTATCTGTCAAAGCCACTTGCACGACTGAGGTTGCAATTCTGAACACCTGGTTTGATTTGAATCCTGGACCTCCTACGAATGCAGCCAATTGAGCGAGGCAATCTGTTTGCCTACCTTTGCTCCATCTCGACGTGCAACTGATCTCGTTGGTACGCAGGAGTGTCGGTGATGTGTAACAGTCGTTTCACTTCCTTCTTTATGTCCTGCTTGAGAAAAGCGTAAGCTAGTGGGTTGAACCCAGAGTTGGCCGCTAAAAGGATCATGCGCAGCTGCTCTACTTCATAAGGTGCTTCGCATATCTGAAAAATCTGACAACAGGTCACGCCAATGGTAACAGAATAGCATAGACCAAAGAATGCCACAATAGACACGATAAACTTGACCGAGGAGCGCCCTCTTACGGTGCGACCTCGAGATGGACTGGTTTCTCTTCCTGCTTGATTGTACTGCAGCTGGACAATCATAGCCGCTGTTTCGCGGGCGTGCTTTCTGGCGATGATCACCATATGAATGGTGGGAAACAGCAGAATCAGCGATGGTAGGAACTCAAACAGAATCACCGCGGCAAATGTAAAAATGAACATCGCAATTTGGTCATGGCGCGTGTAAATAAAAGTTAAGGGGATAACGCAGAAGACAAAAGGAACAACCCAAGCGATACATGCCATGCCGATGGTTCGCCTCTTGGACTGGAACAACACATATGCAAAGGGCTTTATAATGGCGACATAGCGATCCACGGTTAACATGCATAGGTTAGTAACAGATGCAAACAAAAAGGAATATTGAAGAATCGCCATTGGAACGTAATAACATCCTTTCTCGAGCTCACAGAGTAAGTTGGCAGGAAAAAGAGTCAAGCTGACTCCAAGATCGGCCCAAGATAATGAAAACAGAAGCCAGTTGGTAGGACAATGAAGCCGCTGAATACCAGCAATTAAGACAATAACAACACTGTTACCAGCGAACGCAAAGATCGAAAGAAGCCACCCCAAAACCCAAACCCAAGCTGGGGAGATCATGCTTTCGATCTTAGTTCCTGTATGCTCGATTGCGTTTTTCGTGGTTAAATACCACATTTATTTAAAATCAACTGGCCGTCACCTCATAGGCTGTTCTTGTACTATTTGCCTGTTGAAATGGAGATTCAGATGTCTTCCCAAGACAACACAGGAAACCATTAAGCTGCTTTAATTTATTTTTTAATTTATCTTTAAGACGGTATGAAGACGCAAAACGCAGTGGACTCCGCTGTTTGTTTCAATAAATTCACCTTATACAAACAAAGAACATGACAAAGTTTTACCTCAACGCAAATCCAATAATTTTCTTCAGTACAACTGAACAGTCACTCACGGTCTACTTTTCCTCCCTGTAAAGTAATAATTCCTTGTTGAGATACTTCCTTTTTTAGACAAGCCGAGCAATAATTTCAGGGGTAAACGGAAGACCACTGTCATGGTTTGTTGTTTTCAACGCCTACCCTTATGTCACAGAAATAATGAAACACATCTTACAGTTTACACAGTTATCGGAAGCGGGATAAAAAGACTGTTTCGTTTCGCCTCGCAACCATTATAAAAGTTACTTTAATTATTGCAATCGCTTTAATTATTACAATTCAGGCAAAGCATTTTTTTAACAAAGAAACAAAAAAAAACAGACTATCAACCAAGTGAGGACTCAAGAAGGAATATGCATTGACTTGAACGTAATAGTATAATTTAATTTGATTTTATGTGTTTTATGTGGACACGGAATAATTCATTTCAATGTCAATTTCGTTTTGACACATCACGTTCACAGCTAGAGAATGGAAAACTTGTCCCCTGTGACAAAAATGGCATGTTTGATGAATTTTTTTGTTTACACTCAGATACATTTCAAGCTAGTTTATAGGACAATTTAAAGCAATTTCTTTTGGTTGCGTGGTAACTCAGCTGCTAAAATTTCATCCGAGCTTTTAATAACCAAAGTGAAATAAACGTCTATATGGCAGTTAGTTCTAATGGGGTTTATATCCTTTTATTTTATTTGTCCAGCGTCTTGTTTTCAGTATGAGAAATGTGCTGTGGGAAGACTCCTGTCTTGTAATCGGCTTAATGGTATACTGCGGTCCCTGAAAATAGCGAGTCAAATTGTCATAACAAAAAATTAATATGGCAACTGTATAAAGATCGTTCGAATTTAGAAGCAGCAAACATTCCTAAATACAATTCATAAGTTTTACTTTATATCGTTGCAGGAGGGGGACATTGGGAGGGGGGGGAGGTGGGGGCTTGCGAATCGCACGGTATCACTGTACTTTTTAAAACAAGACTGACGGGAAGCGGTAGGATTTTAATTGAAAACGGTAGAAACGCAACAAGGCATAAATATTCACCAACTGCCCCAAAAAACCGCGAACCGCTTTGTCTTGGAAAACCGAAATATTAGAATTACAGTAAAACTACAACGAAAATAACGCAGAACCGTACTGACCGCAAACTCTCACGTACCACTGCAAAAGAAGTGAAGGTATATGTGTCTCGCAGCGATTCATCTCTTTACTTATGCTTTTGCTTCTAAGGCTCACTTCGAAAATTGACATTTTTATGTCATGGACTTTTACTGTCTTGTCCAAATTATATCTGTAGGCAAAATAAACGGATGCGTCGTCCAAAAACGTCTCTCGACTAGAAAGACGACTTGTTTCTGTTTTTCCTTACCGAGTAGATCCCATGCAAGCTCTTCAGTTACTCTTTGTTAACCTTCACCCGATGATGACGTTTTTTTTTATCAGTAAAACATACTATGCATTTTTATGCATATGTTTTTTTTAACTGAAGTAAGGTCGTTACTCGTTTTCGTCGCATTTGGAGACTTCTCTAGTACGTGTATAATTGATGGGCTCCTGTAACCGGTCATTGTGTTTAAAACACGAAATGACCGGCAGTCCGATATTTTTTAAAAAAAAAATATCAAATCGAAGAATTCCAGCTAATCCAAACCATCGTCTGAAATGATTTATAGATCTCAAGTCCAGCGTGTGGTTTATGCTGGGCTTTCAGTCGACCTGAAAAAAAAATTCAGTGTCACAAAACATGGTTTCGTATTCTGAGCCCAGCATAAACCAAGCGCTGGACTTGAGATCTATAAATTCACTTCAGGATCGCTTGACCTTTCCTAATCGATGGTTTGAATAAGCTGGAATTCTTCGATTTGATGACTTTTTAAAAAAATATCGGACTGCCGTAGTAGTTGTATATATGGGGGTTCCAGCACAATTTAATAAAAATAAAAAAATATTACAAAAATTGCGAGGGGTTCCAGCACAATTTAATAAAAATAAAAAATATTACTAAAATTGTGTGAGCCAGCACAAAAGATTTAATAAGCCTTTGCAAAGTTTCGGCCAAGCCCGCTTCGTCAAGAGGGGCCGACAGGCGGAGCGAGCAACGCGAGCGGAGGGCGACTCCATCCCCGGCTGGCCAAGTTTCTGCAAAGACCGTCAAGTCCAGCGATGACTTACCAACACGAAATTTTTCAAGGAGAATGGAACCAGCACAAAAAAAATAATTTTTAATTCCTATTTAAAAACAAAAGAAAATATTGTAAATGGAACAACAATTAAATGGATTAAAAGCCGATCAATTAAAAAAATTGGTCTACTGGTATAACCCACCAAGAAAGTCATATTATAATACTAAAGCGAAACGCATCGAATTTTTGATTAATATTCCCGAAATAGTTAATAATGTTCAAGAAATCATTGATAATATTCGGGAAATTAGTGAATCATTAAATGCCGAACCGCGCAGACCCGATCAGAATACTCCTCTGCCAATTCCGCTTCCACCCCCACCTCAAGAAAATTTACCAACCCCGCAGCCAAGTACATCCCAAGATTTATCTGATGTATTTATTCCAGAAACACCACCCGGTTCTCCGGATCGATTTATACCGAGCACACCGCCGCCTACTTCAGAACTTAAAACTAATATGTATAATTATTATTGTGTTCATAAAAGGCAGAAATTAAGATGTAAAGAGTGCGGAGGGGCGCAAATATGCGAACATAATAGAAATAAAGCTTATTGCAGAGATTGCGGGGGATCACAAATATGCGAGCATAAAAAACAAAGGAATCAATGTAAAGAGTGTAGAGGATCGCAAATATGTATACATAAAAAACAGAAGGCGCGTTGCAAAGAATGCGGCGGTAAAGGAATATGCATTCATGGAAAACAAAGAAATTTTTGCAAGTTATGCGGAGGATCGCAAATTTGCGAACACAATAGACAGAAGGCATTTTGTAAAAAATGTTATGAAAAAAATTATGTTATATAATCACTCTTTTTTGGATTATATAACAAAAAGACCAGAAGGGCTAGCCACACCGAAATTTATCTAAATCTTAAACTAAAAGTTATGGGAGAACCCTTTAAATCAAGTTTTTTCCATTCTGCGTCAAAGATAGTTAAATCGAAGTGGTTTATGAGGCTCTCATATTTTCGAATCAGAATTGTCGGATAATCCTTTGAGGGTATGTTTGCAAGTAGGTTTGATGGCGCGAGTTTCACAAGTTCACCATATTTAGTGTTATTCATATATGACGACTTATTATTCACCAAACTACACATAAGCCTCAAAGGTTCCCTAATCTGCAAATTTATGGGGTATAATTTACCAGGATTTATAACTTCAGGCACTCCTAAACCAATCGCCAATCCTCTGGAAAGTCTAATTTTGTAGTTCTTATTTGAATAAAGATAGTCAACAGTATCACTCTCAATTATTGTTATCTTTTCCACGTCAGGATCATTAAGAAAGATTGATTGAATATTACAAAGAGAATATGTGCCGGGTTGAATTTTTATGATGACTTGATTCTTATCATTGAATAATGTCTGTTGGTCCTTGAAATTAATCAACTTTTTGAGCTTTAAATTGCAATCCAGAAGCTGTATCTCCCGAAGATTTTTCAGAGGCGGATCTAAATAAATCCTACTTTCTGACTCATACATAGTAATACTCAGCATTTTGTTTTGATTACACCATGTTCATCTTTAGATTTATATAATCAAAACATTAACGAAACAAAAACCAGGATAATAATGCCCCGCCAATCGCAAAAACGATAAGATTATTTTGATGAGGAGATGTTTCTATATTACTAACTTGTTCTTCCCCATCTCCAGTTTCCTCCTTTTCATTTGATTTGGGTTTCATTGGTTGAGGATTGGTATTTAATAAAACTTTTGTTGTTCCTAAGCTATTAGGTATTCCGACATTTTTTGTTTCAATATTTATTGAATTATTTTCCCCAAATTTCATATCTTCTGTTGCTATTTTCAGATTATTATTATACCCAACCGTGCTCTCTGTATTTATAATCATATTACTTGGCATCAACCAAACACCCGGGGCTACTGCTAAATCTAGCCTTAATTTGGTTTCCTGCACAGATTTTTGGTAATTTTGAACAGATTTAGAAATATCATTTACTTTAACAGAACTTTCAAATAAGGCTTTGAATTCATTTTGTGTTTCTATTGCACCGCCGCCGCTGCCATAAATTGGGTTTCTTGTATTAACTTGTGACCCTAATATGCAGTAAACAAAAGCCTCAGCGGATCGATTTAATCTTCCAAGCCCCGCTTTGGTGAGACCATGTCCTTCCGCAGGAATAAACCAAGCATATTTGAAATCACTAAATAGATCATTTCTGATAAACGAGATTTTATTTCCATCTCCATCTTTATAACCCTCATCAGAAAATTTATTTTGTCCTGGCCAAGTATTTGCATCATGATCATAATTTCTTACAATATATAAATTTTCATTTCCACCCGAGCTGTAATAAATAAATATATCACCCAAACCATGATTTCTTCCACCCTTCCACCTAAAGTCAGAATTATTACTAACCTCAAACTCTTTACACAATCGATTATATGCGACTTTATCATATTGATTATTTTTTATTGAAAAAGTTTGATCCTCGGGAAAATGCACACCCATTTCATATAATATTCTTCTTATTGTAAAGTATATGTGAAACTTTATAAAACTGCTAATTACTTTGGGGTAATTTAGGCTTTCAAAAAGACTTATCCCGCAACCAGATGTTGCACACCAAACCGCAAAGTTAAGTTGCTGGGGCCAATAACTAATATCAGGTTTACTCAACCATCTTTTGCATTCCTTTGCTGAATTAAATGTTACAACTTGTGATTTAAATATGTTTCTCATATTTGCAGTGAATTTCTTTTTATCTGTAACGTATATATCCAGTTCGGTTAGCATTTTTGTCACATCGTTTCCAAATTGATCAAAACTAACACCAGGTATTGGATCTGTTTCTCTCGTAAATGTTAAACTTTTGGGAAATGAACTTACTTTTACTTTATTTTCAACTCCCAAATCTTCCCATAATAATGTTTTCAAATTATTTGAAAGATTTTCAATCCAGGTTTTTCCGGAAGGATCGTCATTTGACATAATTGTTGTCCCATTAACTTTCCATTCAATATATCCCCCGAATGAATCATTAACAAATGTAAATTTCCCCAAGTTAGCTTTTGGATACTTAGTTTTGAAATCATCCAATAACATCTTATTCTTTGTTTCCCAATTTATCTGATCTTTAGATCTTTTAAGAATAAGATGTAAATTCAATTAACCCCCGCAAAACAATTACACCCAACTTCAGTTTTCTCATATACAAGTTTTAATGTCCTTTCCCTCCGGTAAGTTCTTTTAATAGATCTTCTCGAACTTTCTTCCTTATAATACTCATATCGAAGTTTTTTTCTGAATCTTTTCTGAATTTTTGTCTTATTTCTTGTTTCAGTTTTTGAAACTTTTCCAATTCCGCCAAAATTATGGAAAATTCTTGATCGGATATAGCATTATCTTTCAAAGCTTTTGAGACTAAATCGCTAATGGTGTTTAATTTTGATTTTGCAATTGCAACGGTTTGTTCGTGTTTACTAACTTTACCAGAAAGACTTTTAGAGGCAAAACCAAATCCAATCGACAAACCTCCAAAAACACCCCCAACCACACCCAAAGGCACACCGACAATAGCTCCAAAACCTGTGAGAGAAGTTCCTAATCCGCTTGCTGATAGAAGAACTGAAATAAATCCGCCAGAAACACTAATTTTTGTACATATTCCTCTTGCTCTATTATATTTTTTCCTCACTTCTTCGTAATGTTTAATTTCCTTCTCGAGATTTTGCAATACCTCGCTTGATTTTTGCAGTCTGAAATTAATCAAATTATCTCCGCTTTGTGTTTGGAAATTATTATTAGGTATTTGAGGATAAATTCCATTGTATTCGCCCATATTGTATTTTACTGAACGGCATGATATCTTTAAATTATTACTTTCTCTTCTTCTTCATTTGTTCCACAAAATACAGAACCACAGCCATTATCAAAAGCCAAGCATTCTCACCTAAAAATCCAATAACCTGCCCCGCGGTTTTGAAAAGAAAGCTAACTATTGCGCCAACCATCCCCGGTAATATTTCACCCAGTTTTTTACCAATAGTTTTCAAACCATTTCCCACTCCTTTCCCCAAAGCAGATAAACCCTTTGAAAGATTAGAAACTATAACCCCAATGATTACTCCTACCGCACTTAGAACAGCAAAAACTGTAAAACCATATTTTTTGAATATATACTTTAGTCGCTCCCTGAGTGGTAAATTTTTAAGTATTTCATCTTTTCGGCCCTCAATATCTGATAATCGTTCTGCGTTTGAAATTTCTTTATTTCTAAGCTGTTCTCTTAATTTATCTGCCACAGATTTTAATCGTTCATTGCTTTGTTTTAATTTTGATTCATTTGATTTACCCTTCTTATATTTGTCTATTTCTTCTTTGTATAATTTTACCTCTTCCAAAAGTTTTTCCGCTTGTATTTTTAATTCTATATTCTGTTTAACGGTTTGATCGAAAAGGCTTTTAGTCTCTGCTTTTTGCACTTGTTGTCTCTCAATGAATTCCCTAAGTTCTTTTTCTCTTTCCGCATATCGTTCAATCTCCAGGGGATATACTTCTGCCGTTGCTTTAAATCCCCGCAAAGCATTATCTAATTCCTTAATTTTTTCATTGGACTGTTTTAATTCTGAAGCGGTATTATTATATTTTTCAAACATTGTTTCATAATCAGCACCTAGAGCTTTTCTAAATGTTTTTGGTAAATCTTCAACCCTAAGATTTTTATCTTTATCAAGTATGATATGCTTCTTGGCATTTTCCCTATCACTTAATCTCCCGGTTATACTTCCGTCTTCTTCAAATTCAACATTAAATGACGCATCCCTTGGATTGAAGTCTGGAAAATAACGTTTAAGATATTGCCCTGCTTCTCTCATTCTGTCATATCCCTCGTCTCTTTCTCCTAGGTTCATTCTTTCTGGTGGGTTTTCCCATTGTGCCCTGTCTCTTGATTGGTTATAATCATCATAACCAGGATAATCTTGTTCAAGGGATGTAGATGTGTTTGTGGTTTGGAAAGTTGTATCATCCCAATCATCATTATCTCTTGAAAAATCTTCCATTGGTATTTCTTCCGACATGATTTTTTACTCATCAGTAATAAATCTTTAGACTAACTTGGGCCGGAAATAAAAGTAAAATTGATTTAAAAATAAAAAAAAAATAAAGAAATAAAATGAGCAAAGAAGAACAAAAAACTTACACTAATACAATTAGTGATAATGATTTTATGAATTACGCTAAAAAAAAATGGAATAATTATTTCACGTAGAGATGCTAATAAGATTTTAAGTGAAATGAAAAGAGAACTTGATTCAGGTAGAGACTTTGAAGAATATAGAAGAGAAATTAGGGCAAAAGTAACTGAAAAATATGAAATAGAAAATGATCCTAATATTAGTCATGAAGAAATGACGAAAAAAGTGGCTTCGAAAATAACTAAAAAATAAATCATTTATGTTATATAACTTATTCTAATTTCTGTATTACAAGTTATATAATAATTTATAATATTTTACTTACTGCGTACCCCAAACCCATCATTCCAGCACCGACATATACCATTTCTCCTGTCTTTTGACTATCGCTTGGTTTGTAATAATCAGAGAATTTTGGTTCATTCATTTGAGCGTACAATTCAAAAGCCTGATTTGTAGCCGAAATATTTTTTGATGCTTGATATTTTTCATCTTTTCTTTTTATTTTCCAATCAAGCATTTTTTGTCTTTTTTCCTGATATTCTGCGTAATCTCTTTGGTATTTTTCCATTGCTTTATCGTGTCGTATTTTTTCTGTATCCTCATTGCGTCCTGATAAATATTTTGCAAGATAATTTCCACCAGTAAATGCCGTTGCGTTCAATATAGCCCCACCAATCATCATCGCTATTGCTGCCATTTTATTTTGGTAAAATCTTTTGTTCCTCTAAATATGTTTTAAGATACATGCTCCCGGATAATACCGCAACCCATTTCGCGTAATTTGTAATACTCGAGGATGGATCACTCAAAAATGATTCTTTCATTAGCTTCTTAGCCACATAACCAACCCCAGCTCCTAATCCGATAAGTACTGCTGAATCAGTTACAGTTTTAACAAGTTTGTTTTCGGTTGACATAATTTTTTACTGTATCATTGAGAAACTTTTAAATGACTTTATTCCATTCCTAAAGATTTTGTGGTCAATGGAATTTTTTCCGGTTGGGGTATTTGAGGAACTTGTGATAAATCAGCTATCCTACTGGAATATCGGACGAAGCCCTCCCCGGCTTTTTCTCGATATCTCATAAAAAGATCAAATGCTGTAAACCCCAATCCAACAACAGATAAAACAGTAGTAAAAGATAACTCTGGAAGCCATGATTTCGCTTCACTATATGTATTTTCATTTGCTCCACGGCCCGCCGGGGCAGGCTCTTCTTCTCGTTTTATTTTTTGCTCGCGTTTCATCTCTCTAGCTAATGCTTCTTTTGCTTTTTTATTATATTCTGCTAATTTCTTTCCAGCTGCGACTTTTTTAGGATCTTTCTCCCTCTTTTTAGTATCTTTATTTCCAGGTTCTGGATCTGCTGTAATTTGTTCAATTTGTTCAATTTGTTCATTTTGTTCAGACATTGTTATTTAGATGCTATAAATAAGTTTTTAGATCTGTTTAATATACTGTATCAACGCCTTCAGCAGATTGCTTAGTTTCCTGGGCAGTTGTACTACCATTTACTGGCTCGCCTCTTGAAAATTGTTGATTTTTGCTGAATTTAACATGTTTAGCTACTTGAAATAGTCCGCTAGCAAGTGCTGTCAACCTTCCTGCTTTCAACGCCAAGAGTCCAACAATGTTTGTTAGTTCGCGATTTACCAAATCATCATTCTTCAGATCTTTGCAAAGAGATTCTATATCATCAACTGGAACTAAATAAGAAATAAGTTTTGAAACTAATTGAAGGGACGAATCTACTAATCCCCCATTAATTTTCTTGCCCATCACCGCTTGATAACGATTAAAATACTTTTCAACATCTTTTGCAGATAATTTCTTTATATCGCCCAAACTCATTTCAATCCCTAAATATTCCTTTGTTGTTCCCAAGGCTGCGAGAATGGCAAGCGATTCTTGTTTTATTTCAAGTTCATCATTATCTTTTACCGTTTCTTCATTAGGTTGGTCGGTATTTTCTTTAATATAATCTTCTACGTTTGTCATATTTGTTAAATCACTTCGGGAATCTCTAAATAGCAATTAAATGGATGTCGCAAACTCAAACACAACCTAGAATATTTTTCAGTTTTCAGGAGATGCGTAAACTTTTTACCCAATTCATAATCCAAATCACTGCCATAATCTTCGAAAAACATTTTCATACCTTTCTGCGAAGGATTATGAAAAGTAACAACGCAGGCTACATTTTCTCGGAATGGTTTTGCTATTGATGTCAATTGCTGAGTTAGAACCCAAACCGATAAACCATGATGCCTTCCGGAGAATGCCAAATCAATAAACTTATTCGATCTTTTCTTCAGATCGGAGGATACGGCGCAATCATCTAGAATTATTAATGTATTCGTGCCAGAGAATAAAGTTTGACAATCATTTAACAATTCATTGATCTCATCGATGTTACTTGCGTCCGGCGATAATACATAAAAATGTTCATCTCCTCGAGCAAAATTATGATAGGTTTTATTTTTAGAATAGGTTGGACAAATTAACACAATATATTCAAAAACTTTCCGGAATGGGCCTTGGAGCTGTTCAATTAAATACTTTGTTTTTCCGCAATTTGTGGGTCCTGTTATTATACAGTGGAATGGGATTTTATCTCGTAAATCTTCCATGATTTTTGTATCATAACATTATGTTTTTAGATTCTCGGTTAGTACTTAATTGCTCTCAAACCCGAATTCATAATCTCCATCATTGCATCTGCTACGACAAACATATAACAAGTTACGGTTCCAGATCCTCCTTGTTTCCTTTTAATTTCTACTTTTACACCGTCATGAGTATTATTTAGAGCAAGACCACCGCCATGAATTCCATTATCTGGATGAGTTCTAGTATCTACCCAAAGAGCAAACTTATCCGCGTAAAATTCTTTTTCTTTCAATGAAATTTGTAAACCATCATCTCGGTGAAATCTTTTTTTCACGGATTCCCAAAGATCAGACGGAATCATTCCTCTTGAATATATTCTATTTGGAACTCCATCGACATCAATTTCTACAGAAGATATCCCGGGGTTGTAAAAATTTTCTGAATCCCTCGCTCCTGCAGCTTGTGGGGCTAAGAACAAAAATAATACCCCCGTCATTGATCTTCTGGGGAGATTGATATGCTGATTAATAACCCCGTCTCCGCCAATGGAAAATGTAAAAGTTTTGTGTAGGGTAATATTTTCATAAAAGAATCCTTTCCCCACTTGATAAGTTGCTTGCGCCTCGCGAGCTAAGTATTCACTTGAAATAGAAGAATATTCTAACTCTAAGTTTTTGATTGAATATGAGGGCGCCTTTGTTATATCAGAAAAAATAAGAATATTATTGACCGAGGCAAGGGTGAGCTCAAATATTAGATGATTTTCAAGCGCCTTTGGGTAGAAAACTCCATGATCATTTAGAATAGGATGATTTAATGGTATTCTGTACTTTGAACCATGTATATTGGCTAAGGCAACTTCTTTTACATCTTGTGTTTTTTTATCTCCCGCGTTTGTTCTAAGTTTTCTAATATTTAGTGAGGAAATACCTTGTTTTAATCTATCCTCTCTCTCTTCTTCGGTTAAGAATAAATCGCGATACGTTTGAAATAAATCATATCTTTGAGTATCTTGCAATGTCTCTCCTCCAAAAAGAACTTTCATTCTGGTTACAAGATTACAACCTAAATTATTCACAACTGTATTATTAGCATGACCCTCTACATCCAAATCAAACATGAGAGATACACTTCCGGGTACAATCACTAAATTCTCGGCAAGTTTTGGAATATTTATGTATAATGTTTCTCCTGGGCTGGCTGTGGATGGATTTAGAGTAATTCGATTCAATGTTGATTCTGCTTTTAAACCAAAGGGTTCTTTTGGAATTCTATTTGGATTAATTTTTTCAGACGTCATTGTAATTTATAAGATACTTTGGTTAACCTTTAAACCTGTGTTGTTCTATTTTCTAACTTGGAAATATGTTTTAATAAACCTTCTCTCGCCTCGGGAATTAAAATCATAATATTAAAAATTTGATCGCTATCTTCCATATACAGAATTTTTTTCCTAATAATTTTTTTCATAATGTTGATTTGGTATTCGGTAAATTTTATTTCTTCTTCCTCCTCAACCATTTTGATTTATAAGATACTTGTTTATTTTTAAATGAGCAACGAAAATATTCTCTCAAAAATATATTATTCAGCTGAAGGATATTGGAAAGGATATTCTGCAATTCCTAAATTGGCTGAGAAATCCAAAGTAAGTGAAAATGAGGTAAAACAATGGTTGCAGAAACAAGCAATATGGCAAATCTATCTTCCTCCTCCAAAGTATATTCCAAGACCACATTGGACTTTGGATAAACCAAATCATATTCACCAAGCAGATTTATTATTTTTACCGCATGATAGAGTTGGAAGAAAAACATATAAATACGCGTTAGTTGTGGTTGATATCGCCTCGAGATATAAAGATGCTGAGCCATTAACCTCAAAAGAAAGTCGAGAGATATCAGAAGCTTTTACAAAAATATATTCTAGAAGATTAAAATACCCCGAAACATTAATGGTTGATCCTGGGAAAGAATTTATGGGCGAAGTTAGTAAACTCATGAATTACCATAATGTGAAAATACAAAGAAGTGAAGCTGGTAATCATAGGGCTCAAGCATTTGTGGAAAACGCAAACAGAATATTAGGCGAGCGATTATTTAGTCATCAATATGCACAAGAAATGGTTAGTGATGTGCGGTCGAGAGTATGGGTGAAAAGATTACCAGCTATTCTAAAAACTTTGAATAATACACCAACTAGAATAACTGGTAAAAAACCTGATAAGGCTATAAAAATGAAAGAGGTTGATATTGAAACCAAAAGATATCATCGAGTTGTTGGTCTTGATGAGGTAAGATTGTCTCCTTATGTAAAAGTTAGATATCTATTATCTCCTGGCGAACTTGAAGGCGGTGAAAAAAGACGAGCTACTGATCCTATTTGGAGTATTAAAGTTTATGATATTACACGTAGCGTCGTTTCGCCTAATCAGCCAGTTTTGTATTATTTAGTAGATGGGCCGAGGCGGGGGTTTGTAAGGGAAGAATTACAGGTTATACCCTATGATACAGAACTTCCTCCTGATTCTGTTTTAGTGTGATCCAGCTCTGTTGGGGAGGGCTCCGCCCGATAATGGCCAATAGCTAAAGTATGTATTCCATCTTCGCAAATTATTCTCTTATCATCATTAGCGGATAATGCGATTTTATTAACAGTTTCTGAATAAACGTTGTGTAATCGGCTTCTAATTATATTCATCTCTCTCATTTGTGGTTTTCTAGTTTTTAGGCAAACATTATAATCATTATGAGTTATTGTATTTTTTACAACTGATTGCTTAATTCCTTTATCCTTATTTATCTCTTTATTTTTATCTGTTAATATTGAGTATAACTTAGACCTTAACCCTGTAAATTCTTTTATCGGAATTCCGCCCATTTCATCTTTGAACTTTCCTATTACTTTTTTGTTTACAAGCTCAATTCCAGAAGGATGATCTCTTGGATAATTACTAGTGTCAAACTTTTCTCTAACATCGGGGCTTATATCTTTGTAAAAATCTAGAGTTTCTATTTCATATACGAGTGAATCAGTATCTGTCATAAGTAATTTAACCTTATCCCCATATTTCCTTTTAATATAATTATAATGAAAATCGTACATTACTTTTTTACTTAAATCTAGAATACACATACCCAAGTAAACGGGCTTATTAAATTTTATCCTTTTTCTTTTCATATGAATAGCCGCTAGATTTTTAGAAAAGATGGTGCGGTGTTGATAGTTTGGTTGTTTTATTAGTTTTCTAGCTTCTTTTTTATTTGTAACTAATCTAATGTCAACCCTTTTTCTAATATTTTCCATTGTTTTACCAAACACGGCGTTATTCATTAGTTTGAAAAAGTCCTTTTCAAAATCATTCTTTGCTTCAGCTCTTAGTTCGGTATTAAAATCAATGTAAGGTTTTAACCATTTTGACTCTTCAAATTTAATACCCCTATGAATCTTTGTTATTTTTAATCCTAAACTTTCATATTCTTTCAAAGTTTCACGATGAACAACATACTTTTCCTTGTTGTTTAAGTTTGGGATTAATTTTTCCACCTTATTAACAGTAAATTTGTCTGGGGCAAGTGGATAATCATTATTTAAATCATGAAGATTTTCTGGATATTCTAGATCAACCTCAACTACGCATGGGATATCTCTCCAATTTTCATATTCTTCCTCACGCATCCATTCAAAACCGTGAGTAGGCAGTGGTTCACTCATTCCCCCGCCATATAAGTTGTTTGCATCTTGATATGTGATATATATTGTTGGCTGATTTGGATCATATTCTTCTAAATATGGATTATTAGCTTTAGCAAATCTTTTTGATATTTGAGATACACCCCCTCTAACACCTTTCTCAAACATAAGTAACATATTATTATCAGTTAGCAACTCCAATTTCACTTTAGTATACTTTAATGCGGCGTCCCAAGCAAAACCGGGCAATGTATAATAGTGGGCGGGATCTAAACCATAATTCTTCATACAAGTATCCCTAAAATTCTCAAATACATCCATTAAAAATAGCGCGTCTGACAAAAGATATAGATCATGGTATTCCCTCATTGTTTTCATATTAAAAGTTTTCCATACCTTTTTAGCATATTCATAATCATCTTTTGATATTTGTTTTCCGTTTAATTTTGAGTAAAATTCTTCTATTGGCGGAAGTTGGGTTTCGTTTAATTTATCGAGGTTGTCAAAATAATCATATGGGAATACTCCTTTCCTCAACATTAAATACATCTTATCTCCAAATACTTTTTTCGTTTCTTCTAATCTATCGTCTCTTGGTGAAAGACATCTACTTTCAACTAACAAACAATTCTTACATTTTTCGCACCTACCAATACCTTTATACTGAATAATTTTTCCATCTTTTATATATCTCTTAGTACAATCTCCTGGTTTACACGCTTCGCATTTTCCGCATTTTGTAAGATTGACGACTAATTTATCAATGCTTGTTGACATAAATTTAAATGAATCAATGAATCTAATATCCAGCTTATCTTCTTTTTCCTCTCCTTTTTTATTAATATATTTACCAAGCACAATTTGTTTTGTGAAAGAAATATATTTTTCCTCATTATTAGGTATGCAGTCTACTTTACCTTTTGTTAAACCAATATTCTTAATAAAAAGATGTGAGTCATATCCTGATAGATTGTGAAAAATGATTGGTATGAATTTTTTATTCTTATAATTTAAATTACAATCACTGTGTGCGGCTCCTCTATACTTTCCAGTATAATGGCAGTGATCTTTTACCTTATCTTTTTCTAATAATTCTTCTTCACATATATGGCAAATTTTGGCTTTTTCATGTTCGTATTTTTCTCTTTGCGTCATCCAATTCATTTTCTTGTTTGGCTTAATTTTTTCGCAAATTTCTCTAATATCCTTTTCCAATTCAACCATGAATATTTTTCCCACATCTTCGTCTGGAGATTTAGCAGTATATCGTTTAATAACGGGTTCATAATTTTCATCGAAAAACTTTATTATATAACAGAAACCTGCCGGTTTATGATTTGCATATTTATTTGTAAAACTTTTACTTTTGTCTGGTGAGCAAGTATCTATTGATTCTCCACAACACTCGAAGTCGCCGTATACAACAAATGGTACTTTCATTTTTTTGTAAAAATTAATAAATTTAAGATAAATAGGTTTTCCGTCTTTATCCCTCGGCATTTCACCCCTAACAGCTTCATGTTCTTTACAATATTCTAGATGCTTTTGCAATGTTTCCTCTTTATGCGAATGATAAAGGCATCTAGGGCAGAGGTAAATCCTTTCTTTATGTTTAGTGGTGTGTGAAACTGCCAACCTGCAAATATTCTTTATCCAACAATAGTGATTTGTTTCACCGTTTGATATTAGAAGTAAGTTTATTAAAAGCCCTTTTTCTTTATCACTTATTCTTAGAGGGTATAATTCCTCATTATCATATCCATAAACATTAATCCTATAATATAGGTTTTGTTTCTCAAACTTATCAATATCTACCCATTTAGCGGGAAATTCTATTCCTTTCCAATTAAAATTTTTAGAGTTTTCTATTAATTCTCTATTTACTCTTTGCGGATTTTTCTCTCTTTGAAACACCGCTTCTGTTACGGACCACTTAAAACATTCATTATCATTCTCATTCCTGAGGTTTATAATTGCTCCTTTGTTCGCTAATTTTTCTGGAATAGGGATATAACTACTTCCTGAAATTGGCTCAAACGGATCAATTTTTATGTCAAAATATTTTACACCATTAAATTTCCAGCCACTTCCATTATTCGTAAAATTTGTAAAAAGTTCGAGTAAATAGTTTGTCATCGTGACAAATAATCCGGATAAATCTGTTGATTCTGTTACAACCACTGGTTTTTCGCTATGAAAAAATGGTTCTGCATCAGCAATTATAAATGGACCCATATCTTTTTTAAATTCAATCTTTGCAAATTTACAGACGAAAGTAAATTTCAGCTTTATCGGTTTCTTTTGCCTATTAATTAAGTCGATAACTTTCTGTTTTATTTCTCTAATAAATGTTAATTCATCTAATCCTAATTCTACGATTTGTTCTGGGGGTAAATATGCAAGTTCATTAAAAATTAAACGATCAGTTTTATAAGGCTTTCCATGTATTCTATATGTTTTCAGATATCCATCTAGCGCCGTTTCTTGTTCGACGGGTGTAAAATCTTCAACATGTTCTTGATTAGTCGGCACATCTTTTGCTGCGGATTTTGTAGTTTTAGGAGTAGATTTTGTTTCATTTTTCCTTTTTCTTTGTGCTGGAATTGGTTTTATGATTTTCTTATTTGCCAGATTTTTTAAAGATTCATAAAACTTTTTTCTATCTTCCACTTTATAATTTTTAATTATATTCCTTTGGGGTTTATTAGAACCTTTTTTATTAGTTGTAATTGTAACCTCTTCATAAAAATTTTTTCTATCTTCCACTTTGTAGTTTTTGAATATTTTTTTAGCGGCGGGTTTTTTAGAGTGGTTGATATCCTTTGCCGCTTCAAAAAACTTTATTTTTTCTGCCACTTTTGATTTTTTGGCGGAAATATTTTTTCTGGGGGTTGATATAAGTATTTCCTTCTTTTTAGGAATATCTTTATTTTCATTTTTGATTAAAGTTTGTGCGTGAATGGGCGGTGGTGTGCTCGGTATAAATCGATCCGGAGAACCGGGTGGTGTTTCTGGAATAAATACATCAGATAAATCTTGGGATGTACTTGGCTGCGGGGTTGGTAAATTTTCTTGAGGTGGGGGTGGAAGCGGAATTGGCAGAGGAGTATTCTGATCGGGTCTGCGCGGTTCGGCATTTAATGATTCACTAATTTCCCGAATATTATCAATGATTTCTTGAACATTATTAACTATTTCGGGAATATTAATCAAAAATTCGATGCGTTTCGCTTTAGTATTATAATATGACTTTCTTGGTGGGTTATACCAGTAGACCAATTTTTTTAATTGATCGGCTTTTAATCCATTTAATTGTTGTTCCATTTACAATATTTTCTTTTGTTTTTAAATAGGAATTAAAAATTATTTTTTTTGTGCTGGTTCCATTCTCCTTGAAAAATTTCGTGTTGGTAAGTCATCGCTGGACTTGACGGTCTTTGCAGAAACTTGGCCAGCCGGGGATGGAGTCGCCCTCCGCTCGCGTTGCTCGCTCCGCCTGTCGGCCCCTCTTGACGAAGCGGGCTTGGCCGAAACTTTGCAAAGGCTTATTAAATCTTTTGTGCTGGCTCACACAATTTTAGTAATATTTTTTATTTTTATTAAATTGTGCTGGAACCCCTCGCAATTTTTGTAATATTTTTTTATTTTTATTAAATTGTGCTGGAACCCCCATATATACAACTACTGCCGTTCATTCAGTGTTTTTAACACTTTGACCGGTTATCGGCCATATAGTCACAGCGATAATTATGGGATAAAGAAATCAAAATAACTTTTGTTCCTGTCAGTCCCAATCGTCCAAGAGTAACTTACTGTAATTAGTGAATAAAGAAAATCTATGGGCTAATAATTAATAAGTCTTAGTAAGTATAAGGGCTAGGCTTAAGAAATTCTGTATCAGACACCTTTATATATATAGGTTTACATTAGCTGTAGTCTTTACTACTATCACAAACCTGTTTCAGATATAAACTGAGCTACCTTGTGTAAGCGATGAAGTTGACACAGCTAAGATTAATGAAACAAACAGCGGTGCAGAAGAGCATTATGATCGCAAAACTAATAGGTGAAGTAACTTGAAGTTCGAAAACTATGCTTCCCACCGAATGACATACTGGTTTACACGAGCGCACACGTTCGCAACGTTTACTGACTAGGGACCTTTAGCAAGGACGACGTCGACGAGAACCAGAACGCCGAAAAAACAATAGGCATAATTAGCAAAAACAATGGCTCTGCACGCCCCACACGTCCGTTGCGCATCTTGGTACATTTCGTTGCCGTTCTCAGGCTCCAAAACAACGACGTGAAATGGCCAAATTTAAAGTTCTCAGTCTATGGAGGACGTGAGCACAAGTGGAGAAATGTTTAATTTACTCGGAAACCATCAACGCCGTTCATGCAAGTGAAACTCCTGGACAGTTGGCATGAGTTTCACAAGGAGAATGTGTTGGAATAATTGCAATTTCATCGCAGTAATGCGAATTTATGTTTTTCGTAGTCGTTCTCGTTCGCGTCGACGTCGTCCTTGCTAAAGGTCCCTATTATCGTACTCGTGGTCTAACTCGCTCAGTTACTCGGTGTAGCGAAAGCTCTCTACCGTCGTTTTTCTTCAACTTTTCCCTTTCGTTTTTACGGGACAGTGACATCAGGTCATTTCGTTGTGAGAAATCGTTAAGATTTTTTGTTTTTGCTGTTTTTTAGTATACTTAATTACTGTTTTTATGCCCTCATTTTAGTTTCCATTTACGTCAAAGATTCAGGGAAACACTATCAATTTGTAAAAAAAATTTCTTCTCTTCCCTGGAAAACCCGAGAACAACAAAATCAACCTTTAAATAAAGTCTTGCATTGATTCCTTCCAGTCAACTGTCCTTAGATGAACCACCATAACGTTCTAAGTTCTTGTTCTCTTCCAGTTCATTTATTGGTATCCCATGTCTACAGCTTCACCATTTCTGTAAACATTGTCCTTCTGTACTTCACCATTAGTAATTTCTTCGTTGTTAACCGTGACATTGTTGTTGCCGTCCTTGTCATCATCAACAGTGCTTATCCCGTTGTTGGCGATGATGCTGTCAAATGCTGTGCCTGCCCGCACGATTCTGTCGTTAAGAGGGCACGTTGGCCTACACTGATTTGCCATGGGGTCCCCGCTGCTATTTCGTACGTTACGAAAAGCTTTCATCTGCATACACAAAAAGACAAGGGAAATCGTGAAAGAGCCCAAACAGGGGCAAAAACGTGTTCTTCTCCATAATGTGCCATAAAACGTTTGCCAATCAAACATGAGCAGAGATCTCCGCAGTAAAAAGGTTATCAAACGTAGGTCGAAAGAATGGGACAATTTTTAGTCACTGTTTTAAGACCAGAATCAAAGTAAATCTAAGCTTTGAGCCGAAAGATCTAACAAAAAAAACTTTTTACAGGTTTTTATCTCAGTAGGCCCTCCCTCTTGCATATGTGAACATGTTATTAAACCATAAAGGATACACACTCTACACTGAGGGGCGGGGTATGGTAGCGACTGAAGTGGAAATGAAAATGAGGAGAGAGGGGGAGGTAATAGGAATCAAACGAGGCAGCGCTGGTTTCCACCTGTGTCCGATTTGAGCTCATCTCCTCAGTGCAGTGACTGCTAAGTTCAATTCCTCAGCCGCGCTACAACTTTTTGTTTTAGTTTCTTATTCGGATTCATTTTCGTCATAATTCAAATGCAAGGATTCTTTTGTGACACGAAATCCTTCAATATAAAGCAGAGCTCCTAAAATCATGTAAGCAGTTCCATGCAGTATTGCTGAGAGAAAATTCAATCAAGGCGAAACTATACCTTTTGAGCCATGTAACTATTAAATACAACAATCTGAAAATGTCCTGACCTACCTGCCTTTCAGATATATTCATGATGTTTTGAGATATAATCCATGTGACATTTTCTGTTAAGGGGGGTGTCGTAAGCGAACCTGGGTAGGTCCAATATTCACTCATACCTGACAATAAAGGAATTCAGGCGATTTAACATCTGCCAGTAACTGTAATCTAGCATTCCAATAGGAAGGTCTATGCTTTGAAAGAATGCGACTCTGTTTCAGTATCAATAATTTACACGCCAAACTTCAGTTTAACATGCTGATTGGCTGAGAACAGGCCAGTTAATCCCAAACAGCGCAGAAAGTTGCAATTGAGTACAACAAGGTGAGGTTGCTCAGATATTTGCGATTGAATTGTGGCATGCGCATCAGAAACAAGTAATCAAATGATTTCGAGAGCATTTTGGAAGAAGACAGTAAATTGAAAAATTTACTTGTGCTCGCTTATTCACCTCAAAATCGTACTCGAAATCATTTAGCATAACGTGCTCTTTCCATTTGAGTTGGTCACTTTACAATGCGACACTGAAGTTCAGCCTTAAACTTATGACCTACCTCTGATAATGTTTATGGGATCTATAGCAGCTTTAACTTCCAGGGAGAAGCGGCCCTGAAAATGACAAAAGAGTTAATATTTATCCCGTTATATAAGTTAGATGCTTTTATCAAGCAGTTTTACTTAAACACGTTGAGATTTGCAATGCGGATATGTGGGATTGCATAAGGATCTCTTGAATCAATTTTCCGTTTGATCGTTTTTAGTGTTTTGGCTTACAACAGCAGACGAATTATCAAGCTGGAAAATCAAGAAGGCGTTGCGGATCTTTCAAATATTTCTTTCATTTCGGTATTAAATTTAAACAAATGTACTTTCTAGATTCCTAAGGTAAATTTCGTAAAGCGTTGAAGGCAAACTGACAAAATGGTGGAGAGTCCGGGTATCGATCGGTACTTCCCGTATGCAAAAGCGAGCCTCTCTACCATATAAGCTTAGCTTGGTTGTAATTTGATACATTTGAATCTGCAAACGTTTGTTTGCGGATGCATCTTTCGTCCACACCGCGTATCCGATGAATCCGACAAGCGATTCCGCAAAGATTTGAATCCGCTCTCCAGAGTGGAAATTTTTGAATGCGATATGAATCCGATATCGTGTGGACGCCAAATTCGGTCGAATCCGATGATTTAACCAAAGCGGTTCCAGTATTTACGACATGGAGGCCAAAACAAATGCCATCGCTTCTCTTCTTAATGGACTTATTTCAAATCTGATAGCGTGTTCTCAGTTAAACCTGTCTATATTCTCTCTTCACCTAAAGTTTGTGAAAAGACGACTCGACATTCTGAGGCTCCTTTCGATGTCTGACGGTCGAACTTCACACCACAAACAACTGAGACGAGATCGCTGCGTCCTCGTGGACACAGATTCTGGGTCCGGATTCTGGGTCCGGTCAGGAGGAAGAATGGAGAAATAATTTTAAACTGGCTGTTCAACTAAGGCTGTGCATCGAAGGAAGAAAACAATTATTCGAGCGCCAGTAGAGCAAATCCGGATTCGTTCGGATACGTGTGGACGGGCAAATTCGATTTAAAAACGTCTCGTGTGGACGCGGAAACTTTTGAATCCGCAAATGTGAAGGAGGGCTTAGAATGACCAACCAAATAAGCAAAAGTACGCATGTGATTCCAACGTTCAACTTTATCGCCAAGATAGGATAGCACACTAATAAAGGTATTCCGTAGTCTTTTTTGCCAGGTTATGTACCTTATGTTCATCCCGAGAAAGTAGACCAACGATTGGTTTTAAACCTTCGTTTTCTTCATCAGAAACCTGTAGAGGACACAAATTAAATAGAATGATTTTTAACCATTCCAAACTTTGACCATCGTAAAAGGAGTGTATGACATGGCAAAGTGTGATTAAGAAGTAAAAGAAAAATCCATCTGAAAGATCAGATTTCTTCAATGTTGCTTCAAAGACAGCAAAAACTTTATGAGTATATGACATGACTGATAACTTATATAAATTAGTATAAATTGTGAAGTATAAATTAGTATAAATTATAGGGACCTGGAAAAGAACGCCGATGATGCAAAGTCCATTTTCCCCAGCCATGGCCTCGCCTATGTTTTTGTAAAGGTCTCTATTCCAGTGAATCAGCTGAATCTGTTGGAATAAAGGAAAATAAAAAGAATAAACTGATAAACCAAACTAACAAATAACAACACGGACAATAGTAAACAGAATCTAAACTTAGAAAATAAATGCTGCCGGTTCACATGCATGGCTACAATGGTCATAAGTCTATTTTTAAAACTTGTCATGCACTCTTTGGCGATTGGTTGTAGACATATTTTTTGCTTCTTTTCAATGGTTTTAGCCGATCTGGTTTAAGTCACTGATCACCTTCACAGACTCGTTCTCAGTCCCTTCTTATTTGTGCTTCAAAGGCGATGCAAGACTGGGGAGAAATGAAGTCAAGGTCGCGGGGCAGGCTGGGAAGGGCGAAAGAAAAGTTTTTTTTCGTGCGGCCTTCCCTTGATGCAATGCGTTCTAGTCAAAACCGCCTCAGGAGCGAATGGGAACGAGTCTGTCACCTTAATCAGACAGTGACTTTACCTGTGCTTCAATAGGTGAAAGATCGTCGCAGTTATGCATGCAATCTTATTAAGCAGCTACGAAGATTAGAGCTGAAACAAACCCGGGCTTGAACGGGACTCGAACCCATTTGGTCTTGTGCTCTCAAGGAAAGTCAAAGATTTGAACCTGGTCTTACAAAATGCGATTTCGTCTGAAATAGAACATGCCGAAATAGGACCAACGAGATTGTATTCATGCCATATCGCTTAAAAATGATATTACCTTGGCAGGCCAAAGCTCAACACTGTGCAAATACATATATGTATTTGCAAATGCATATATGTATTTGTATACATACATGTATATCATTAGTTTCATATATTCAAATTATTTCTCAATTCTTATAAAATTGAATTCAATTCTACGACATCAGGATAATTTTTGACAATTACAGTAATCTTGCTTTTGGGACAATCAATCAGGAATTAAGAATTATACTTATGTTTAAAAATTATCCTGTGAACTTTAATGGAAAGCAACTTTGTCAGGCACGAAAATATGAAAGAAAGCTTCAAAATCCGACTGTATATTTCATTTTTTTCTATCGCAATTATTTTAAAAGTCAATCTCTGAACTGTGAAAGAAAAATGCATTTTTGTTTGCTTCGAAACATATTATTGCAGCTTACCTCAAGAGGGAAGTTTTCCCCATCGATGGAGTGTTCAGAGCCAGAGCAGTTATCATTACCCCAGTGAAAGCGAATCACAGCCAGCTGAAAGTTGTGGGTTATTGGGCCACCTATCACACCTGTAGGAAAGCTGTGATCAATTAGATTTTACAACGTAGCTTTGGGAAAGCGCGCGCTGTCATTGGCTAATACGCGCGAGGCATTTGCCATGGGCTTCATGCTGACGTCAGATTGTTAACCATGGCATGGGGCTCGGTCAGGGTACAAAAACGCACCAAACATTGGTGGTAAGTCACGCAAGCTTGTAATTGAGCAAATTAGAACACAGTTACCACTTGGGCTCAATTGTGGTTTTATGGGATAATCAGATATGGTGCATTTTAGTCATATCAATCTTTCGATATTGCCAATAGGGACATACACCATATATGAAGCGTGAAACTTTGGATATTTGTGTTTCGAATCAAGAGGATAGGTGCAACGTGTGTCGTGATATGAATTTTGGTATGTTTTGGTTTGCCTGACCGTAGAATTAGAAGTGCACTGATGAAGTTAGGGATTTCTAAGCTTGGGTCTTCAAGCTGATTCAGTCTTGTAATGCTTTTCATTGATAAGATACAGAAAAAACAGCGGAAAAAAAACTTGGTTATGTTTCACCGCAAGTAAGGGTATACACAAAGAAGTATAAAAATGTGTTTCTCATGTACTTTCATGTTCCAGAAATTAAACTCACTGAATAACGAATTTCAAACACCTTCATATTACAATGCATTCACTGAGTAACCACTCCAATTTGTGGGTTATAATTATAAACAATATCAATGCTCGACCTTTTGAATCACATGGTGCATGTTTGGAAATTTTTCTTTGGTATGGTCAGATTTCTAATCAGTTTTCCACAACAGTAAATACTTTTGGTTAATCATGATTTCAAGTAATTAAAGTTAAGGAAACCTAGTGTGTGCTTTGTAAACCGATCTGTCGAAAAACATGCGAAAGGTCCATTTTCGTTTAACTACGCGCGCGGTGCGGTTCTTTACTTGAAGTTTTCGAAACTATTTTGGATTATCCCATAGAAAAGACTAGTTTCAATGCTCTAGGAAAAAAACGAATTTTACTGATCTGGGATGTTTATTCAAACTTTATTTGAATTGTTTGGAGGACAAAATACAAAAAAGCTGTTATGACTAGCTTGGAGGCAAAATGGGATCGTAAGTCCAATTTTTTCAATATAAATCGGCAGTAATATAAACAAAAACGGAGGTAGCAATATTTGATTGGGCAACATGAAAATGCCATTGACTGAGTTGTCCAAAGCGACTGAATATAGCTTTAACTTTAAAAAGTTCTCTTTTATTTATAAATCTCATGTTTAATTTCGAAACCTATTTTCCCAGATGACCCATGTAAGAGTATAATGCTGATCGGTTCACAACTGTAAAAAAACAAGGCAGAATTCAAAATTGTATTTTTTGTTGTCCTGAGAGTTTAATTTTGATTGTTCAAGCAACCCACTGTGGCAAAAAAACAAACAAACAAACAAACAGATAGCCATGATCTTGTATTTCCGTTTCCTTACCTGAATCATGTCCAATTAAACTAACTTGAAGAATTCTCCCATCATTAGTAATCGTACTGTTGCTAATTTTCTTGTAGTGGAATTTTAGTGGCCCAAGAGTGCTATCGTGTTCTGTTTGTGATGACTTGACGTCTATTGGAGATTGCAGATTGCCCCTTGCGACTTTGTAATGAGCTTGCCAGCGTTGAGGGCCTACCAGAACAAACAAGTTACGAATTGCTAACTAATGATTTTGAGATTACAAAAATAATGTCACAGGCAAACTCGCCAAAAAGCAAATCCGAGTACTCCTAATAAAAGTCTAAGATAAGAGATTGCGATTCGCTCACGTTCGTGTTTTGCCGAAAAATACAAATTAACAAGTTGTTAGTGAAAGAATATGATACTGCGCTAGTTCAGTAGTCAGCGAGACAACAATTCAAGGACATGACTGAACATATCATTTCCCCATGACACACTGGAGAGACGGGCGAATGTGTGGTATTGTAGAGTAAAAGGGGGAAGGAGTGTAATGAGAAGCAAAGGGGGGAATAATCCTCTCCAGTCTCTGTGACCGAGCGTGTCGCCTGAGTTTGCTGCTGTTTTTCTCAGTCCGCCAAAAAACCCGCAACTTTCAAATTAAAAACAGTGCAAACTAGGACGAAAAGCCATTATATGTGAAAACCCCACTTCAAAATTTAATTCTATGAACAAAATGATCAAGAATAGCTTCAAGTTAATTCCATATGATTTGAGTTCGACAAGGTTTTTACTGACTCCTCCTAAGCGCCGGGAGCCATGCAAATTTTCCCTTTCCCACCCCCGAAAAAGCACAAAATTGAGGTTAAGTTAGAGATAGGAGACTCTTGAAGTTGACGAATTTCAATGATGCTTACTCACTTAAAGCGAATCTAAATTTCTTGTGTAAAAACTTCAAGTCAGAGAAATTACTGAATGGCTTCAATTGCCATCCATTAATTTCAGTTGAAAACGCCAATTGCAAAACACAAGCTGTGAATGTAGAAGAGTAGTCCAACAGAGTAATTGAAATGGAAAATGCAGAAAGTAATAGTGACAGAAATAAATGGTACCAACTTAGAAAATGCTCACTACGTTAATTCACGCCAAATGGTTTTGTTTTCGACAATTCTTCGAGGCGTAGTTTAAATCAAAACGAAATTTGACATCGCATGAATTAAGTAAAGAGTGAAATTGAAAAGATTGTAATATCAAGTGTAAACTTAAAAGATAGGCGGTCTGTAAGTCGTAGAATTTACAATCATGAATATGCGATGGCATAAAGATTTTTAGGGCCGTGCCCACTGAAAACCAAAAATATTTCCCATTCTATTGTGAGAAAATATTCAAACGAAAAATTTGAACCACGAAGTTGCGATTCCCTAAAACTAAGATCCGAAATGCTTTCCTACGAGAGAGGATCGCTAGGAAAATTCGATTTTGTCTCTCCTTTACAAAATTATAAAAATATGTAAGCCTGGTTGAATACTTACCAAAACCATTATCGGCGTAACCCCACGAAGCACTGGCCATCGATCGAAGGTAGTGACTCTTAAAAGCAACGACAACCTCGGTAGAAAGAACCCTTTTAGGAGGTCAGAGCTACTATGCTGCCTCCTTTTGCTGCGAGAGAAGATCTATGCGTGGTTTCAGTTGTGAAAATCTGTTTTCCTGAGAAACAAAGTGCGAATGACCAATAGCGTACCTGACACCACTAGGTGTTCATATCAACAATACTCCAGAACAGATTATGAATATATTATAATTTTTGTCTGTTGGGCTCGCTAATGGTTGTTTCCTCTATTATTGCTATCTGACATGCAAATAAGCTGGTTGGATATGGCAGGATTTTCCGCCACAAAAAGTCTGAGAGAATTCACCCAGTTATTGATGTCTTTTATCAAAATAATGGCCGCGGATGACAGGGAGAGCGAGGCTTAGTGGAATATTCATGAGCCAAGTCTGCAAGAAAAAAATCTGAATAATTTAACTGCAACATCTATGCTTTGGCGAAGAAAAAAGCAATATCAGGCAAACACGTGAAAGATGTGAGAGAACTTAAGTAATATCAGTTGTTAAGTTCCTCACTTTTGCCAGCATTAAAAAGCTTCGAAAGCATTAATATTGCATAAAACTCACCTGTAGTTGGGGCTGTCATGAAAGAAGGAATGGTATGTGACAAAATGCGTGTTGATAATTTTACTAATAGGTTCGGAAAGAAATGCGAAGTGCTTCTGGCGATTTCAACGGCGTCTCATGGAAAATTATTCACCAAGTGCCCATAACCTGTTAATAAATTCTGTGTGAGGACAGAATAGTAGATATTAATTGAAAGAAAACGAATTGAGAATAATACGTTTTACAGTGGAATATTAATACAATGGTAAACAATTTTTGCATGCACCATCAAAAATACTAATGGAACGTAACTGAAACTAAAACCAAGAAGAAAAACTGACACAAGCAAAAGAGGGTAATAGATGAAGCTATGCCATGTTTTTTAATATTTCCGTTTACTGTTGTCGGAGGAAGCCAAGGAAAAAAGCGAACGAGGGGTTATGTGAAAATTGAAAAAATTAAAAGAAGAAGGAGACAACAACCAAAAAGATTTCAAAAAAAAATTTGAAACAAGAAAGGAGCAGCTAAGGGCACAGTGAAGGAATCTATAAACGGAATTACTTTTCATCACAGCTTACATACCACCATTTCAATTTTTGTTGTCACAATTATAGGGGAATTTTTACGGAAAGTAAAGAGCACCGACAACATAACAGTTCTTGCTTGGTTTGGATAGAGTACCTCATATTTTTATCCCCGAGTGCAAAGACACAAGCTTAAGGACGACGAACTAAGATGATATCTTTTGTTTTCGAGGTGAGCCAAGCTTGTCTTGTGTAAAAATCTCAACGTACCCTGCTCAAAGGGAACTTAGATGTAAGCAAATGCAACTTTACAGGAACCTGTCGGAACTAAAATAAACATTGAAGGCAGTAGAAATGGTGGGAAACGAAATGGGAATACAGAAATAAAGCAAAAATGGTCTCTGACCGTCAATGTTTAGAAATGAAAAACAGTTTGTAATTTTACTGTGCTTTCTAGAACCGTGGGGGCAACACCTGGCGGGCTACCTCTGTGGAAAGACTAATAAGGGAGTTTTATCAGTGAGTCAAAGATCTAATAAAAGACGTATTAGTAATCTACAAGGACACCAAAAAGCAAGATTAATGAATAACCCCAAGATGAAACTAGACAAGTCATATGCGATTGACTTGGTTTTGTGGCTTCACACTCCAAAACCAAAATTCCATGGGTCATAAAATGCAACAGAGTTCGACACATCGGATTAGCGTATCATTTATTTTTAGAATTGAAATGCAAGATATTTTGCGGCTAATAATTATTTATGGCGCCTTTACGTTTCGTGTACATCCCTCGAAGTCCTTCTCCTTAGAGTTCTAGAACTGAAGGAGAGGTGTAGACGTCATTGTAATTAAGCTCAATGTGATTGGCCATGCATGATTTGGCGAGATCTGTATCTCCAATTAATTTTAGACAACAGCATAGAGCTATAATGTAAGGCAAAATAGAATTAAAGTCGAGATTTCTGATCCCGGCCCTCGCAAAAAATATACGTATGCGCTATTGTCAAGCGGGCTGCCTATTGGCGAATTTTTTGTTGCTTTTATACAAAAAATATGAGAGAAAAAACCACGCCAATATCCAGCCATCTTGACTGAACAACTTAACTTAACTTAATCATCTTCGTCTCTCGTGAGACATAAGGCAACAACAATTTCTTTCCATTTTGCCTGAGCTCATTCATCTCCGCCAGGTGGTTTTAGGTCGGCCAGGTTTCCTTTTAACTGGTGGTGTCCAAAGTAAGGCAACCTTGGGGATATGGGCTTGATTCATTCTAGCCATCAAAGTTGTGTTCGTCGAATTAGGATGATGACACTCTGGCAGCCAGTTTTCCAACAGAGTTCCTTATTTGAGATCTTATTTGGCCAGAAGATATGACAGATTTTCCAGAGGCATCCATTGTGGAAGGACTCAAGCTTACTCAAGTCAGCTTTAAAGGGCACACCAGCACTCAGAGCCATACAGCATTACAGATGTCACATTGCTGTTATAATATAAATAGATTTAGGCAGGCCTAAAAGCGGAGCTCCTCACACAGACCCTCACACATTGAAAATGCTGTCACTAAAGTAATCAAATACGCCTGGTGTACGCAACTACTTAAAGAAGATTCGATAGCTGAAATAAATCGTCAAAAAAAAACATGTAGCTCGCGACTCAACGGAAGAGCCATTGCGCGAAAAACAAAGCCTCGTTTCGGTTTAAGACCTTCTAAATATCCAGGATGACTATGGCCGCCATGTTGGGGCAACGTCGTCGTCGTCGCTAGGCGCACGCGCCCGCGAGCCATGCCGCTAGCCACGATGACCATGAAAACTCAAACGAATGGTTTTCTCAATTTCTATCCTCGCACGGTAGTTATGGGGCTCCGCTCTGCGGCTCTTCGAGCCGCTGTGGAGCTCCGCTATAATCGAAGTTTGGTCCTAAGGCTATACTGGTTTGACTTCCAGATGTGCTGGAGTCGGGCGAATGCACTTTGAGCTTTCCCAAGTCTAGTTTTGAGATCTTTCTATGCCCCATTGCCTAAGTACGTAAAGTTGTCAACAAACTCGAGGGGGCACCAGCGACTGTCATTGGAGGAGTTGGGTCACCAGTTTATCAGTCTTTTCCTGCAAGTTGGAACGGGTTGTAGACAGAACAGCGAGGTCATCCGCGAAATCAAGGTCTTCAAAATCAGGATCTTTTTCTGAACAAGTTTGGTCACTGAAAGGAATCATTATATGGCCATTTCGTTCTGTCTTGTTTCGCAAAACCAAGTGGCAATCCCGAGCAAGCAAGATAGACCCATTCTGCCCCAGCTGGTCGCCAGTAAAAACACAGGATTCACCACGACTTGCCCGCTCCCGAAACCAGCCACATGATAAGACCAAGAGAGCAAAAGGGACACAGAGGGACACTCGTGGCGTCGCCTGGGATGAGAATCCTTCAAAATACTTATCTATAAAAGCGGAAGTACGCTTTCCGACAGGTCCACATGACTCTCCTGGAACCAAGTCCTTCGAGCCATCTGTATTTTATGACCGCTCGTGGTTCTACAATATGTACGAGTTTCTCTGATTATGGATTATTCAAAATAGTACTTGGGAAATCATAAGCAACACAATGAGGCATGCAGACTTCTCGGAAAGCAGACTTCCGTGTCCAAAAATAACTTTACTGAAGTTTTCATATCCCAAGGGCGGGACTGGGAGTGTCCCTCTCTTTCCCCTTGCTCTCTTTTATAAGATTTAATATAGGTCAGATGGTCCGGTTTGCAGGGGTTGAAAGTCAACTGAGGTTCTTACTCTGTTTCTATTTCCTGTCATCGAACATCTTTGCTTTTGCTTGCTGCTTTCTTGTATAAACAATGAACTACAATAAACAAACGGTATTTGGTTGAGGCGGGCGTTCCGCTAAGCTTTATTAACAACCGGACAGAATATTAATCTCATAAGGAAACAACGTATTGGTCAGCCTCTTACGCAAGAGGTCTGCTCATATTGACAACAATATTGGCAACAATAGTACTTTGCAATAGTCAGAAACAGGATAGGACGAGTTAAATATGAGTCAAATGAATTACACAATCTGTATTTGTCGCATTATTGTCAGACCAATTAACAATTATTCTCTGTAATCGAGATGAATACATATATGTTATTTACCGGGCGGGAGGTCCGTATGGGAAAAAACTGTGTCCGAGGTCTTGAGTACGGCCCAAGGCCGAAGGCCGAGGGCCTTACTCAAGACCAAGGGCACAGTTTTTTCCCATACGGACCGACCTAGACCGGTAAATAACTTATTTATTTTTCTGTTTGTTTGCTTTTTTTTCGCAACAATTTCAATTTGCCGCGAATAGCGCGGATAAAAATCCGGACCGTGGTCCGTATCGTAAAAAGCTGGACCGGTTACGAGCGCGCGATTAGCCAATCAGATTCGAGGATTTGGGATTCCGGCCCGCTGAGATGCTTGAGAAAAAAATAAAAGTTAAAATATTTACCGAGCTGTGAAGTAGTGAGGCAGATATTTTTATTTTTATATTTTTTTCACCTAGATTGGAGACTGCAGTCTCACTAAGATCCCTCTAAGACAGCTGCAAAGTAAAAATTAACGCCAGCCATTTTTTTCTTCGACCAAAACTAACTTTCACAAGGATTTCCCAGGATTCCTGGTACTATTCAACTTGTACGAGGTAACAAAGCACACCTCTTAGGAGGTAAATAATTCACAATTATTCTCAGAAATCGAGGTAAATAGTAGCAGAATATTCAAAGTAACTGTGATGCAGCGAGGTAAATATTCCTCAAGCCACTATTCACCGATATTGAGGAGAATAACTGTTTTAGTATAAACCAATAAAGCAACCTCGGTAGGGAGCTTAAGCAAACAGGACGAGGACGCCGAGGATAACACAACCGGTAAAAAAATTCAGTCGTTGAAGAGTAATTTGCACGACAAATAAACTTACCGAACTTTATTTTGCACTTGAAGTTTTATTGTGTCGTTCATTGGCGCTATTGTTTGGTCCTGCCCTGGTCAACGTTTCATCGTAGTAGCCTAATTTCCCTAGTAAAACCTCTTCGAAAAAGCTGAAAAGCGTGAATCGACGCCAGCCATATTTCGGTAGCTTGGACGCCATTTTGTTTTTTTTTCTGCGAACAAACACTCACTGGCACAAGGATTACCCAGAAGCCCCTACAATATTCACCTCCTAGGTGGCGGATAGTGTTGAATATCCCGAGGTAGAGAGCCAATCAGATTGCTCAAAATGCCAAGGTTGCTGAGTTGGTATATACTTATGTTGAATATCCCGAGATGCAGAGTTAATCAGAGTGCTCAATTTGCCAAGGTTGCTGAGATGGAATATACTTATACTAGTTACTCGAAGGTAGGCTAGTTTATATCTTTGGTGGCACGTTCTTCTTATAGTCAGACGGAAAACCAAAGTTTCCGCGGGGCTTGTATCTTGCCACCGTGAAGAATTTATTAGCGCTTGTAGCAGTGGCCATTCCCAGTTCTGTGGTATCTTTCCAAACAACTTGTGTGAAATGTAGAATTACGCCCCCTTTGCTTTCTCCTGTGTTATAGTCATAGTTCTTTTCCTCCGCATACCAATCTGCTACCATCTCGCGACACTGAACGCAGTCAGGTGTCCTGGGACCGTGACACTGGCTTGGCATTTTCTTCGGGTCACCGGGTTGAAAATAAGCCAAGTTTTCACCAACTCCCTTGCTTTCAATACTTTCAAGGTCATGTTCCATCCTATCTAAGGGTGTAGATATAATGTTAATCCATCAACTACGCATTTGGCACCCACCATCCTTCAACAATTAGGCTACTGGTCAAAAAGCTTTCTATCTGTCTGTCCATCCGTCTGTCTGTCTGTCTGTCTGTCTGTCTGTCTGTCTGTCTGTCTGTCTGTCTGTCTGTCCATCCGTCTGTCTGTCTGTCTGTCTGTCTGTCTGTCTGTCTGTCTGTCTGTCTGTCTGTCTGTCTGTCTGTCTGTCTGTCTGTCTGTCTGTCTGTCTGTCTGTCTGTCTGTCTGTCTGTCTGTCTGTCTGTCTGTCTGTCTGTCTGTCTGTCTGTCTGTCTGTCTGTCTGTCTGTCTGTCTGTCTGTCTGTCTGTCTGTCTGTCTGTCTGTCTGTCTGTCCGATTGCACCTCTGTGCATTTCTATCTATTGTTTTTCAGTTCCTTACAAAATTAAAGTTAAGCTACCGGAATACTGCAAATTGAGACCCATCAAGAAATGACACAGTGCTTACACAGAATGCTTTATTTTTATTTTGCGTTTTGTTCACAGGAGCAGAGGGGCGGGGGACAATTTTATACTACCGATAGTTTTACAAGCGTATTTATTTTGATGGTTTGAAAACAATACGTTCTGTACTTACTGCCCAAATATAATTGCCTTAATTGTCAAGCTGATTTCAAGAAAATAATCTCACAAAATGTACAACTTAGGCATCAGAACAACAGGCACTTTTAAAAAGTGAATTATAGCATAGTCTAGAGATGAAAGAGATAGAGCCGCTAAATGGCGAAAAAATCAACTTTGGTCAGGGGAATTCTTTTGCACCCAGCTTTCTTGGCCGCCATATTGGTTTGGCCCATATGTGAGAACCTCGGCGGAGACTCCATTTTTTTCCTGGGTAAGACGTTTCTAAAAATATCTAGGTCTGTCAAAACGCTCGATCAAGACTATAAAGGGAGGAAGGCTCCTAGTAGTTGGCTCCTGTTTTGGTGTAAGGTTCAGCACTTACTTATGATCGCAAGATGGTTGGCCCATTCCTGTGCCTGCGCTGTCAACTCTTTGCTCCATGTCAAAGGCGGAGTTCCGTGCTGTGCTCTGTACTTATTGTGTGCCTCTAAACAATCCTTCTGAAATCCTGTCATACCTGCAGAATCAGAAAAGCAAAACAGGATCAGTTGGTATCTCTATGGATCATGTTAGCCGCGAGATGTAGAATGGATTGGATTGTAAAGATGGGAGGGATTATTACTGTGAACCTTTTCTTTTAAAATTAATGAACGCATAGTAAGACTTTGTATAACCATGAAGCATTACTTGTTTCCAGAACCACTACTAAAGTTTTAGTACAATGTTGTTTCCGTATTTGCGTATGAATATTTGGTACTGCATTTTGTTAGTGAAAGATGTTTAAACGCATGAAATAGTTATACTGTATTTGCTGTGTTTGTTCTTGACATAACATGTCGCTGCATTGAACTTTAAAGAAATCCATAAGAGATGCAAAACAGTAACTTTTTTTGGATCAAGTGGACATACCTTAACAGATACTGTATTTACTACACTTAACAGATACTGTATTTACTACGCTTGCAAACGGTTGAAAATTTGCTCATGTACATCAGAGGAGCAGGGTTGGCGCAGTGGTGAGAGCGCTCGCCTTCCACCAATGTGACCCGAGTTCGATTCCCGGCCCAGGCGTCATATGTGGGCTGAGTTTGTTGGTTCTCTGCTCTGCTCCGAGAGGTTTTTCTCCGGGTACTCCGGTTTTCCCCTCTCCACAAAAACCAACATTTGATTTGATTTGATTTGATTTGTGCTTTACAGTGTCCCCAATTAGTAACGGTCAGTGCTAGATACAGCTGACACTCAAATAAAGTTCATTATTATTATTATTATCACATCACATTTGACCTGGTCAAAATTTGTTAACTAAAAGCCAATTTCATATAAGCTTTGCTTTGGTCGTAAATGTGACGCAAACTTGAACCAGCAAATGTGGTAGTTACCCCACCTTTCCCACCCTAGTATTGATGGTTCACACATACATTTTATCACACATTTACTGCACGCGAAAAGATACTCCAAATTTGTTCTTGCTCATCACATTTGACCATATGAGCAAAGTCAAAGTAAAAGCGGCCATTACCACCTTTGTACCCTTCGTAAATATAGTGTTAACATGAAATTTGATTTGGAGCAAAAGTGACAAAGGTTTAGCAAATACAGTTTTTGCACCACATCTGCTACAGTTTTGTCACCCGTGGAAATCCATTCTTTTCATCCAGTGCCACGAGCCAGAGTAATTGACTGGATCACAAGTCAATGAAATTATTTAGCTATTTTCGACGCCGCCAAAATTAAATCACGTGTTATAAAAGCAGGGGTAAACAGCACCAGTGAAGATTAGTTGGAAAAGGTAATGCTGATTTCCCCCCACATAAAAACTGTACCTACCTGATGTTTCGCCTTCACCTCCCGCTGAGGGAGTTGGGGCAGCCGTAGTTGTCCCACCACCGGGCTGGGTGCTGCCACCAGTAGCAGGAGGAGTTGTAGGCTGTTGTCCTCCAGCCGTTGTTCCCCCACCACCGGGCTGGGTGCTGCCACCAGTAGCCGGCGGAGTTGTAGGCTGTTGTCCTCCAGCCGTTGTTCCCCCACCACCGGGCTGAGTACTGCCTCCCAGAGTCGGAGTCGTTGTAGGTTGGGACCCCCCAGGCTGTGGATTTCCTGGTGCTGTTCCTGTAAGAATTTTATAGTTGTAGTTAGGTACCGTAGTGTCTCTCAACTACTACGCAACTTAAACGAAACTTATTTCTAACATAAGAATTCGAAAAGTCTTATGTGGGACTGGGAAGATGAACGAAGTGGACGATAGCTTCATAACAAGTGTCTGAGGACGTTTCTGCGGATTTCGTGGCAGGAACAAGTTATTACAAGAGAATTGCTGGAAAGAACAGACCGATAAGATAGAGTTGAGGTGTTTAAGTTACTGGGAGTACATGTTCAGAGGGAGATAAAATGGAACGCACATATCGATGATATTATTGCTTGGGCAAATAAGCGGCTCTACTTTCTGCGCGCGTGTCGCAAAGCTAACCTGCCTACCGAAGCGGTATTAACTACAAACATCACCAAGATAAGCCGACTTTTGGAGTACGCTTCCCCCATCTGGGGTCGTCTTTCTAAGTATTTGGTCGACGACCGACGACTTGCAACGGATTCAAAATCGCTCAATGGACATCTTTGGCCTCTCTAGAGACGCTTTAGTGCCTCTTGATATAAGAAGGGACAGTAGAGGTAGATGATCAGAGATTCATTAACGAAGTATAGCACTCTTACCCCCTTCGAGCTCAACGAGTGGAAGTGCCTGTACCGTGCACCAACAGAATTAGAGACTCATTCATTCAACGCGGGGCAAGACTTCATAAAGTAGAACAGAGTTATGAACTGAGTCACTAACTCATTCATTCAGCATGGGACAAGAATTCACAATGTAGAATAGTCTATATCGTTAATTATTTTATATTGTAAATTTGATGTATTTCTACATAGCCAAGATCAGATAATAAAGTTATTATTATTATTATTATTAGAATTATTATTATTATTATTATTATTATTATTACACGAGGACCTGAAGAGGAGAAGATGGAAGATGATCGGCTGTATATTGAGGCAAGACCAGAACAATGACATCAAAGTTTCACTAACATGGGGGCACGGAGGTGAGAAGGAAAAGGGGAAGACCCAAAACCACATGGAGATGACCAGTAGCGAAGGAAAGGAAAAAAACACAATAAAAATCGTTTGTAGGGCAGGAGTTAAGATAGCGAACAAAGAAAGGGCAACAGCTATGTGGAGTCTTAATGTGCTAGAGGGCACGAAAGAGTACGAGCTAAACTAACCAACTAACTAACTAACTTAAAGTTTTACATTATTTGTTCTTGTCTTTCTATCTTTCAGGGCAAGAAACATTTTTTGCTGAGGTGCACTGTCTGGAAGACGGGGATGGAAGGCTCAATGCCATGTTGCAAAATCAATTACGAATAAGAAACTAGGCTTCATTGGATTAATGATAAATAGAAAAAAAAATTAAGCACTCTTTTGGTGTTTCTTGCTATTTGTTTCGAGCGTTCAAAAACGACTTGCTAATTTGGCTCAAAATGTTTTATTTCACTATTTTGGGTTGCCTTTCACCACCTTTTCTTCAAAATTCAAATTTTGTGGCGTTGTTAAACATTGATCATCATAATCAGTTACCTTTGGGTTTCTCACAGATAAAACCTTTAGGCAACCAATCGGCAAGATCGTTGAAAAGACCCTGAGTTCCAGGTGGATAATCTTTTGACATAACAACGTACGGCCCATCTCCAGAAGGTTCGAACCTTTGCCATTTTTTTATGGTCAACGGTTTGCCATTAACCCATTTCCAATCACCATTTTCGTTCTTCTTCAATCCAATGTGCCATTCATTCGCCGTAGGATTTGTCAACTTTTGTATCTCGTCGTTTGTAAACTTCCATTCTTCTTCGGTTTCCATGGAGATCAAGTCGCCACCCTTATTTTTGCACGTCTTTCGATTTTTTTCCCACGTTTCACCAACTTTTCCAAACGTGTAACATGATTGATCAAATGTAGCCTCACAATTGCCACTTGCATCACCTAAAACATAAAACGGGAAACAAAGCAAAGCGATACTTAGGACGAAAACGTTTAGCGCAGAGGGCCATGAAATGAGAGCATCCGGATTTTGGCCTTCAAGAACTCAGTATAGAGTAAATACAATGGGTCAATTGAGGCGCTCCCTTTCACGAAGCATACTGTAGAAAGCAGCAAAAAGCCACAGTTACTTTCTAGATAAGATGTTAGTCCGTCGCAGGGTTACACCCTGCTCTATAAGAATATTGTCGGTATCCTTTTATCTGTGTGGAGATCGAGAGACAGTCAGTGGAGTTAATATTGGAGATCTGGAAATCAGGAGATCAGATCTGTTATTCATCTGTGTTTATTTGCCTTATACATTACAGCGATACTAACTATCGCAATGATTTTCTGATTCTTTACCTAGGAAAGGCTGTCATGATCTGAAGGATTGTTTAAAAGTGTACAGCGAGTACAAGGCACGGCGCGGAAAGCCCCCTCTGATATGGAACAAAAACTTGACAGCACAGGTACATAAATGGGCCAACATCTGTGTGTGAGGTTATTTCTGATATCTGTTTTTCTGTAACCTACCTGATTGAGCCGCCAGACCGCTAGCTGGAGGTGCACCCGGGGGAGAAGGGACACCCGATTGAAGAGGGGCAGCACCTGGAGGATTCAGACGTGGTGAAAGCTTGGGACTACCTAATGGTGCAACACCCACTTCTGGTAGGCTTGTGCTGGACGCTGAAAGAAACGAGTGATAAGTAGAGGATATTATACGGCTGTCAGGCTACACGAAATTTCCTTTTGCGTGCAGAAAAATACTTCACTTGTTCCCTTTTTCATTAGTGAAAAATTTTCGTTATGAGAAAGGACATTTGGTTTTCCCAAGCGACCATGTAATTTTTATGTTATTTCAATTCAGTGTTATACCTCATGGTAGCATATCGCTGAAAGGTTAAATCTGCATCTGTGTGCTATTCAGTCACCGAGTATAACTTAAGTTTGTTTTTCTTGTTATAAAGGCGCAAGGCCGCAGAAGATATTACAAACCAATGATATCAAACGTGTGATATCACTTCTATCGATTTGCTTCTACTTGTATACCACTAAATTTTAAAATACCATGCTGTAGATAAACCTCAGGTACAGTAATGTATTTCAAAACTCTTGCAGGTAAATCGGGGCCGTCATTACTAAATGAGAAAAAATGGTTCAAAATGACCATAGAATGTATATTGTTGAGGCTTGCCCAGAAATATTATTGCGAAGGAATCACTAATTAACAATTATTCCGCTGAATCTCGTCGTACATGAGCTAAAAGCCAAAGAGGCGCGTAGCGCCGAATTGGCTATATATAGTTCATGTACGACGAGATTGATTGGAATAATTGTTTTATTATATCTCTAAACCCTCGATCGTGAGAAACTGGAATTAGTTTGCACGACAAGAATTGACTTTGTTATTGTTTGTAAACAGAACGACGTTGTTGTCGAGCGGATGTGTAAAAAAGTTTCAAACACGAATCCGGTTCGTTCTTAAACATCTCTTAACGTACTTGTTCATTTTTTTCGAGTTAGCAAACCAGTCTGAGAATTATAAGTGGAAAAAGTAAGCAGAAGTAAAAAAACTTAGCCAGTTTACGGGCTCAACGGATGTTTCAAAATGGCGGCTGTTTGTAAGAGTTTCACTTTAGTTCGTAATAAACAAATAAAACCGTGTCAATTTCGCTATAATTTGCTCACTTACCGCCCAATAATTTCATCCCATATTAATTTGCTTCCGTAGTATTTTTGGTAGATTCTTTTCGAGCAAGACTTGAATTTCTCCCCGTTAAATTCAAGAAATCTTTCCTCCATGATGGCCGTTTTCCGTACTAATGGATATGAGTTGATAGCCTGTGAGTAGGGAACCAATCAGAGCGCGCGTTGGCTCATATCCAGGGCTTGTAGATATAATAAGTTCTTTTATCCCCTCCGCGAATCCGAAAAAAACATTTCATACGTTCTGGGTAAAAGATCTCAAGATCTCAGTTTTCTGTCCCAGCTCGCAAGTTTCAGGTTCTAGTTTTATGTATGCATGCTCATATCCTATGGTTCAAATTTAATTTCTTTTAAGAATGTCACACCTAACGAAAGCATTAGCTCATTAAAGTGTACTCCTCGGTTCTTTATAAGAGTATTATAGCCGACTTCTGTATCACCTCTTTTGTTTCAAGGGATAAAGCGGGAAATCCCAAGCGAGCAAGTTGGGCCTATGTATCTATCTACCCAATCCGCACTAAGGATTCGGCTTATCTTAACCGCACGGGAAGGATAATCAATTCTTGGGATCAAAGCTCACGGTTAGCGATGTTCAGTTGTGCTTCGTGTTTGTTCTTCATCTCAATTTGTCTATTAAATACGCAGGCGCCCTAAAGCGGTGGCGTTCCGTCTTGGGCGAGATTGAGCAACTTCTGGGTCTATTTCTCATGTGCGGGTAACTGCCTGTCACACGAAAGTTCCACTGGGTATCAGTTCTTAATTGCTCGCTCAACTTAAGACTTGCCTGCGCGCAATCTTGCTCCTGTAACAACTCCTTCATTTCCCACGAATAAATTTTCAACGATCCCCAATGGCTATTTCCCCCAGTTCTTTTTGTCTAATTAATTTTGACGATTACGACGTCAGCAACGGAAGGTTTGTCACCCTCAGTTCCCGCCTGGGTTCGATGTCTCTTGCGGAGTCCGCGCAAGTACTCACGCGTCCAGCGCTTCCATGTCGGTTCCTTGCACTTCTTATAAGTGTTTCGTTCACTTACGTAGGTCAGCGGTCTCGTTCTCGTATGGTTGTAACTCTAGCAGCATGTTACTGTTAGAAAACAACTTGCAATTAAAGCTTGAGTAGTCTATAGAGGGAAAGATCGCTTAACTTAAATATGCGCTAACAAGCTATCTCTTAACAACTCCAGATACCTTCCGAGCGTACGAACGTAAGCGAACACCTGGGCAAACGTCAGACTACTACTGAGCGAACGTCATAAAGTCGTGTGTAACGTTCCTAATTATATACAGTAACAGAGAATTCTAGAACATTCGGAAGATTACAAATATTTATGGTAAGATTACTTAACTCATGTTTTAGTGTGTTCTAGCACTTTCCAGGAGGAATATTGTATGACTCATCAAATATTTGAATATTACTGAACAGGTAGTACAAAGTTCTCCTTGTAACAAACTCCCCTAAGCAAAAAAGGGGATTACGCAAGACCGAAAAGGGCGGCCTTGGTGAATCTTAGAGTCTCTAAGGTGTGCGTCTTATCTGGCGACATGATGATCCAGCCAAATTTTGTCAACTCCGCCACAGGCTGATCCGGCTCCTCGATATTTGGCGAATTGTCTGTTTTCACTTTGGCTTGCTCACCGACTCCAAGTATCATGTGCACTGGTAGGCGACTCTTTCTGTCCAGATCGTTCATTTCGACTTCCGCCAAGTCTGGATTCTCTGCAATCATCTCTCTATAATTTGGGTTTGTGGATAACTAGTAGCTGTCCTTTGTCTACTCTGGTAACTTCCGTCAGCATTGAAAACTTTCGACCTACGTCGGAGACCTCAATCATCGCCAGCTTTACGTCTCGCGATTACGCTCCTAGCAACATTTCAATCCTTCGGACATCTTTCTTTCACTTGCCACTTGGATTTCGGTCTAAGGGCGCGGCAGATGTATAAGAAATTCCCGCGCCAATGTCCAACAAAGCTGGGCACTTAATTCCTGTGACTTCGACAATGACGCCTGGATAGTCCCATGGGCTATGGGATTTCCTGTGGCCATATAGAAGGCATCTGCTTTACATTCTTGACAAATAGACGTATGATGTTTTCGATTGTATACCTGACACCTTAATTTGCTCTTGTAAACAATCACCTGCACAATGTCTTGCCCCAGCGCAATTTAGGCACAGTCTTTTCTCCAATGTTCGCATTTCCAAATTTCTTAAGGAAGCGTATCCGTTGTACATTCACGTCTTCAGGAAACGGGAAAATGGTAATTTCACGTTGTTGGTTTGCAGAAGACGACAAAGAAACCCAACACACTATTCAGTGCCGCCCTAACCAATGGAGTGGTCGTGTAATACTCTCTACAGGAAAGAAGCGAATGTCACTGTTCCACCAGCTGTTACCAAGGCTTTAGGACCTGGTGGATTATCTTATCAATTATGAAGAGACTCCCAGGCCTGTCCAAGATTAAAACTAAAGTGGCGGTAGACGAGTGGATGAGTCTAATCGTTTCTCCGTGGTCTCTGTGGAGAGACTTGAGCGGGTATAAAATTTGTTTTGATTTTATAAGGCTGAAGCCACTTTGTCATCGTGTTGTAGGTCCTTGTGATGGGAACCAATTAGCAGTCTTGAGCTTACGTATGTTCGACTGCTGCCGGTATTGTACTACTACTACATCTCTCCATACCATAAGGCACATATGGCTTTGAGATTCTCTTTCCACCCACTACGGTTTGCTGTGAGGGTTCTGACATTCGCCCATGACTGTCACCCTGTTGTTTTCCTTTCATCTTCACCATCCCCCTCCATGTTGTTTTTGGTCGACCCGGCCTTCTTTTCTCTTCTGGCCTCCACTCCAAAGCTGTCACGCAATGCTCCTCTCTGTCTTTCCTCATTTTATGACCAATGCAATTCCATCTTCTACGTCTGATCTCATCCCTTGCTGTGACGGTATTCAGCAGTGCAACGGACAGAGTTACATCTTTCGCTTTATTTATGACGAGAATAAGACCTATTTTACATAACCGATATTTATACTGTCATTGGCACTTTCACTAAAACGACCTATATTTATATTGCCTTGAAATTCACAACATTTTAGCGTTGATTCGATTTCATTTGAAAATTTTTCATTATTTTTGTTACGGGTCTCCTTCGGCCATAAACGCCCATTAGTCCTCCTTTGGTATGTAGTCGTCCTTCAATAATGCTTTTCATTTCGCACGGCATCTAAGAATAAAAATTATAAGAACAGGATTATTAAATTGCTAACATCGCTACGCGTTCCGTTGAGTTTGAGTCCGTAGTAGAGTATAAGAGTTTAAGTCGGGTCGGGCGAGGGGCAGCATTACTTAGTTGTCGTCAGTTCTTGTCTGTTAAAAAATTGAGCTCTCAAATAATTTCCAAAGAATAATTACCTTGCATCAATGCCTTTTTTGTTGCAAATATTATCACGAGAGGACGGACCAGACAACCGTTCTTCTTCCTTTTCAATGTTAATTGTGCTTAATTCCTTGGCTTTGCCTCGGCGACGCTTGTCAGGTCGTCAGGTGAATCTTCTGTGCCATGTCTGTGCCATGTTGCTAGTACACAGACGCGGAAAAGGCGATCATTTATTCCCGACAAGTGTAACTGACATTTTTTCCGGACATGGTCATTAATTGTCGCGAAATTTAATATAGTATTGTACAGACCTGCTAAAACACTATTTCGAGGTGTTTTGTACTCTTTTGGGTAAGACGCGTTTTCTGACGAACGCGTCCAAACTAGCTACAATCTTTGACCGATTGACAGAATTCGTTATAAGTTTTATGAATTCAAGGAAATCTTACGACCACCCCAATCAGATCCACTCTCAAAAAAGGTTGCGATATATTTCTAAACGTAATATTTTCTAGATAAAAAAAACATTATGTCGAATTGGTTACCACAACATTGAGAGAAGAGGGGGAAGAAACTTTTATGCCGGGTTCACACCAACTAAACCTGTTTAGTCAAACTAGGTTTTGAGATTTTCACAACAGCCTCCCAAACGATTTAAGTCTAATCTTTACACATAGGGGGTCTAACAATGATTTATTAGAAATAACTTTCAAGTTAGTAGAGAATTTACACGGAGCTGTTTTGGGCAAGGTATTCTAAACCATGTTTAACTAAACAGCTTTTAAACATGTTTAAGCTTTGGTGTGAACGCAGCTTTAGATGGAGTGATTTCCATTTGGTTCGAAGAGCAAAAATTACCTGTCGGTCCAAGATTCTGATTGACGTAATTATGTAGCCAAACTTAACTAAAAATAATCGCATGAAATATTAAAGAAAGCAGTTGGACTGGTTTTTACTAACGTTGTACACTTGTTTGTGGCAATGACCATTAGAAAACAGTCCTAAGAAAGTACGCGCGCTGATTGGTTAGAAATCGTGTTTCTATAACTCGATAGAAACACAGAACTAGCACGAGCTGTTGACGTGATGATGACGCGAGCAAAGAGAATTTACATTTTGATAATCAAAGCTAACAAGTTGCTTTTCTTTTTTTCGTCGCGGTGTTTTCTAAAAGAAATAGAAAACATGTTCTTCGTGTTTCTATTGAGTTATAGAAACACGAGTGAAAGTTTGGGAGAACTCGAAAAAGCTGTGGAAACACTCGCCTGCGGCTCGTGTTCCCACAGAATTTCTCGTTCTCCCAAACTTTCACTCGTGTTTCTATAACTCGATAGAAACACGGTACATGTTTTCTATTTCTTAAATGATAGTAAAGGTGCACACGGGCCTTACGACCCACAGCGTAGCTGGAGCTTTTCCCGGTTTCAGTAGCATGAAGCACGTGGGAGTATTACTACTTCACCCTGGATAAGATGCTAGTCCAACTTAGGATTACCCCCAGCATTATATCGCTGGTACCCATTTATACACCTGGGTGGAGAGAGACAGTGTGGAGCTGAGTTTCTTGTCTTAGGAAACAACACAGTACCACCACCAGGGCTCGAACTCCAAACCACCTGCTTGGAAGTCTGACACGCTAAACACTATACCACCGTGTCTCCCCAATGTCCATGATACACTCTAGAAAATAAAAACTTGAATCATTAAATGATAGTTTCTCACCGGAATGAGACACAAACTTGTACATTCGTCCTTTGTTATGAAAGCACCATATCGAGGCTTTGTTACTGTGCCACTGGAGCTTGGGCTCATCAATAAATATGTCGTCATAGCAACAGCCAACCTGAATGCACTTATCTGGGGTGACATACGGGCTTTTGAGGTGGCCACATTGTTGCCTTTCGCTGGACTTGATGTCACATTGAGGTTCTAGGAGTACAGAGGAACAGATGATAACAGACATCAAGAATATGAGTGGAGTTCGTTTAAACACCGGGTTCCTAGCAAACAAGAAAGTTGACAGCGTAATCATAGACACTATAGATTAAAAACGAGATACAGTGTTTCATCACAGATCAACACCAAGAAGGGAAATGAAGATAAGACGAGCAGGGAAGTACTTTCGGCGAAATGGGAAGTAGTTGATATGTGATGAAAGGAGTTGTGAGGTTGATATAGCTTGTCGAACAAAATTACTTTGAAGGATGCAAAGGCATTTCATCAAATATCCAAACACGTCACAGTGCCTGATTTCTTTTGTCTTTTTCTTATGCATTATTAATGAGTTTGATAACGTGTGTGTCCAATGTGTGTGTGTGACATTTGTGTAATCTGAAGAGCTTTGTACAGCATCTTGAATTTCTACTTAAGTCAAAATATCTTTGAAGCCTTCAGTCAACCGAATAATTTGAAAACGTTTCAAGGAATCGTAGAATTTTGGAGAAATCACACAATGTACTAGAAACCTAATCTCTCAACATGTCGTTGAAGGATGAATTTCTTCCTGTTATGAGAAAGTTTGATGACAAGATTCGTCTTTCTCCCTAGACTGCGGCGTGAATTATTGCACACGAAATAGACGCGAAAAGTTTGGGTGGTCGTACCAGACGCCTCACGGTAATGTTGCTGTGCGCATGCGTTAATTAACCTTGACGATGTGCGATATGTCTACTTTTTGGTTTAAAATTTCAGTTATCTTTTGTAGCAAACCTTATCTATGAACTGTAGTTTTTATTCACAGATTATTCACTGTAGGACTTACCAGGCTTGTTTCTACGTCCTACTTTCTTTATTGGTGTAAAGTCGCTTAGTTTGAACTTGTCACTAGGCTCCAGCGCGTAATGGGCCACTATGTATGTCCCGTCTCCAGGTTTAATGTTTATACCACAGCCCAGCCGAGTTTCATGGCTATGTACCACGGATTTGAAGTGTGTTACTGTTCCATTGCCTTCACCTGAAAAAACGTTTGCAGTACATCTACCGATATCTTAATAATAAATACAAAAGGTACGAAATGCTGAAAATTTATACGGGCAGGGCGCTTGTAAATACTGCAAATTGCTCTTACGTTCCAATAAGTAATTCGTTATTTAAGAAATAGAAAACATGTACCGTGTTTCTATCGAGTTTTAGTATAAATCTAGCGTTCTATCACAAATGCCGCGCTCTGATTGGCTACGCTACCCACTATCTATTCTGTGATAGATAGTGAGTAACGTAATGGCGGCCGCTTCTTCACGTTTTCGAAGTGTCCATGAAGAAGATTTAGACAGTTTATTGGTCCAGCCTGTTCCAGAAAAGACAAGGTTTTGAATGCCTTGTAGATTTATACTAAAACAATTAGATTATTCGCTCACGATTTCTATCACGCGATAGAAATCTCGAGCTCATAATCTAATTGTTTAATAGAAACACGAGTGGAAGTTTGGGAAAACGAGGAATGAACGAGCTTTTTCAAGTTCTCCCAAACTTTATCGATTGTTTCTATAACTCGACAGAAACACGGAGAACATGTTTTCTATTTCTTTTAGAAAACACGGCGACGAAAAAAGGAAAACAACTTGTTAACTTTGATTACCAAAATCTAAATTCTTTGTAAGTTCTGTGTTTCTATCGAGTTAAAGAAAGAGGAATTCTAACCAATCAGAGGGCGTATTTTCTTAGGACTGTTTTCTAAAGCAATATAGAGCAGTCTGGAGTTGGACTATGTGAAATCCCTCCCGGTACTCATTCATCTTACAGTGAACAATCTTACCACACCAAATCGGTTTTTAAACTCACTTTTGCGAATGTTTTAATTTCTTATCGGGCATCTCTAGTTTCTTTAGAAAGAAACTCTTTAAAAGATTGTGATTTCTCTATTTTGGCACTCAGATTATACTATAATCAAAGTAGGACTATGGTGAACTCGTGGATATGTTTACAAAACAGAGAAAAAAGAAATAATTTAAAAATTAACGAGGTGTTTTTTCAGAGTTGTGATTAAATGAACTTGAAGATAATTTTAATAATCTATAATCACAACATAAAAGTGACCAGGGAGCTGAGTAGCTTTCTGAAATAAACATACAGTGAGTACATGACGCCAATCATTTGACTACACTAGGCATCAGTTATAAGGCAGGTGGCAAGCATACAGTTGTTAAAAAATTTGATAACTTAACATAAGGGTACAGGATTAAATGGCACCGAAACCAAATGTAGTTCTGGTATCCTGCTGCTCACTGTCTGTGAGTTCAAAGTTTCTAACACATGTAACAGGGTCCTTCTGAATAAGGTCTGAATTTTGTTGCCATGACATTGTCAATTTTATCATCATTATAGTTTTTGTTGTCTACAAGTCTATTCAATGTATTCAACAGAAATATCCACCTTGATTCTGCAGCTGATAATGAACAAAACCATGTAGGATAGCCCAGCTGACGAATCATACCAAACAAGTCTTTCTTGCATTTTTGCAAAGTATGTTAGTGATGATCTTAAAATCCTTAAGACTCTCAATCCTTTATCAAGCTGAATTAGTTTATTTACATTACCATCTCATTTTAGGTTATCAGTGGTATATATATTCAGGGTTGCACTTAAAAAAAATCACACTTGCCATCATTAATACAGCAATACATCTTTGTTTTTATCCTTATAACTTCTTGTTTTTACAATGTAAATATGATGAGTCACACAACAGTAAGCAAAACAGGTAAGCCTATTTTTCCAACATGTCTACTTCAACACAATCTAGTTCACTTCAAGGTAAATTCGGAAATCAATAGACAGAAAACGTTTCATTGTAACGGCTTGTGGTGTATTGTATATAACATAACGTCTAATACATTTTCTACATGACTTACTCTTTTCGAACCCTTTAATGACTTTCTTACATTGTAATCTTCATGGTTCTCCGCCATGGCATGCGCCTCCATATTTAATGGTAAGCGTTGACATACTTCTTGACCGTCCCAATACTTCTCCAACTCCATTCCTGTTCGTACTAACACTTAAATCAGTAGAAACGTCCTCCATGCGATGTTTCTTATCCAGGTTGGCCACAGAAGTTCTTCGGTTTCACATCATGGATTCGTCAATTTATTCTGTTTTCAGTAGTAGTTTCGTTCAATAACGAGTACTCAAAGTTCTCATTCAAGTGCTAATTTCGCTCTATGAGTTCTCATCAAAGCTTACTACATAAGCAAGAGATTTTCTCATCTTCAGATCACTTTCGAGCCAACTGAAATTCATATACTGCTTGTAATCTTGGGGGCGGTCGATGGCGGTCGATGTCGGAAAAGCGAATAGTTATCATCTGTTCACGTTTAGCGCCTGGCCGAGTAAAAGGCTCATGAAATTCAGTCTCCAAGTTGGTTATTGTCCTAACTGAAAACATTTAAACTCCTTTTGATTTTAGTAAGACCGCTAATGAGGCCCTGTTAGTGAGGTTCTTTATGTCGCGCGTCTGAGTTTCAAACCTTTTCACGTCGCAATTTCGGAAGGTCGAAGGTCGCTGTCGTAATTTCCCGTGAGCGGCTCGTCGTTCGTCGCCATTTCAGGTCCTTTATGTCGCCGTTTCAAGGCCATGTCGCTTTTCGAAATTTACCCCTAACAGGGCCTCGCTAATCGTCCTCTTAAGCTACAAAATCATTACAAACTCTGGCAACGGTACGATACACTTTCAGCGTGAACTTTCATCAACAGACTTCCGTGACTTCGGTCACGACAGTTGTCGTCTTCATATCGGTGCGCCCGAGTTCTATCCGACTAATTACGAAGATGTCTACACTGGAGTGAGTGAGTGAGTGAGTGAGCGAGCGAGCGAGTGAGTGAATGAGTGAGTGAGTGAGTGAGTGAGTAAGTGACAATTTGCATATCGGAGTCCCCACAAAAACTCGCAAATACGCTTCGCGTATCCACGAGTTAAAAAATGGCAAGGTAAACTCTTGGAGATTTTTCAGAATTTTAAAAGTCAAAAGCAAAGCTAACCTGTATCATAATTGTAGTTATTTTTTATCTCACTGTACCAGCTTCTTACTGCTCCGGGGATAGCTCCTTCCTTAGTTCCCATTCCTTCCCAGCCCCACTTCTTCCATGAAATACTTTCCACGAAATCCTCAGTTGGACGGGACCGCTGTACAGTTCCATCAAATGCGTTAGAGTCTGCCCAGTCTTGCGCGGATTTTGCAAGTTGAGGATCGCATCTGAGGGGGGGAGAGTTGTGAAGCGATCGGTAGTAATTGTGTTGAATTAGACAAAGTCGTTGACAGTCTGGGCCGCACTCTACGGGTGGATTAAACAAAAATAACGATTGTTTAAAAAGAATTCTCCTAAAGCGAAAAGTTGGAGAAGCAAAACGTTACAGAACGCAGAGGTCCTTCTGAGCTCCTGCAGAAAACAAAAGACCACATCCTCCGAAATAGAATATATTTGCTGTATGAAAACAGCTGATAGTGCAGGAGACACGTACGGAATCCTCAGCCGCCATCTTGGGTTTACAAGGATATTAGCCACTGAATGTCTTTAATCATTTTGCAATGTTTGCCGTTCGTTTAGTCCACAGCTTACAATACACATAGTACGCAGACAACGTACAACTTTACCACACTGTGATAACACTGTGAAAGATTTATTTTTAGCATATCACTGGCAAACTTGGAAATGATAGGCCCAAATTATCCCAACAGAAGTCGAACCTAGGACCTTTCGATAACTAGTTCAGGGGCTCCTTCACTGAGTTATAGGAGACTCGTGAGAGCAGAGCGATTAAACCATAGATCACGAGAAACTGCTAGGATTTGAATGCCAAAGAGAATGTATTCTAAAATTATGGGTGTGGTAAATGTTGAGTCGAGTTAATTTTTAAGAAGTGTCTTCTTAGCATGCCACAAAAAACTAATTACGCTGCTTACAATACTTGCTCCAAATAAATTACTTGTGGTAGATGACAAACAGTACATGCAATAGCAACTTGGCAAAAGCAAGGTGAGGAGAGAAAGTTATAAACAAGAGCATGTATCTGTGCTTACTTAATCCAACGCCACAGCTTCCCACTTCTTCCCAATCTTCCCCTGTACGGATAACAATTTTTACGTGAGTGTTTGTATAGATAAAAGGTCACCCAAGTTTTGCTTATGGGCTCTTAATTCACACAAATTATTGGTTAAAGCAACCCTACAAAAAAGCGTAATTCTTAACGATATTTTTAAAATGAAATAGTACGCGCGCTGTCTTTGGCAAGTAGAGATTCTAAATTATCCGGTTAAGTATGGTTTTCAGTCATGTCACCTTGAAAACGACCGCGGAGGTATTTAAGTTGTTTTTCAATGTTATAAAAGAAATATAACTTATGCACTGTGTTTGTACAGCCTATACAAACCTCAGTGTGTCAGGGAGAATTTCACTGGTTCAAATACGAGACTGAATGTTGAATGTTTGTACAATCTGTTCTCAAATTCTCCCAAACACAGCTCGGTTTGTATTAGTTTTGAGAAAAACAGTAGCTGAGTTACATTTTGTAAATGTTTATGGCACCAGTGCTTTAATGAGAGCTGAGAAAAGGTCGATCAAGTGCTTAGACGCCAAATTTCCTTCACCAATAATAGTTATTAAAAAATCTATTTTGTCCTCTGTAGTAGGAAATGGAAAAGTAAAAAAAAAATAGACCTCAATCTTGTTGAAACGACTGAATGTTCAAAGAATTATTACATTTCACAAAAATTCCTTAACAATCAATCGTCCGGCTGTTTTTCTTTCCCCTGACATCCTTCCAATTTCTGATACAGCAAGAGGATTCCCCTGGCTAAACCTGGAATAATTTCGAAATCCTTTTTAAAACCGTGCACCATCTTTAAATCTATTCCTCTATGATGTCAGCTGATGAACAAAGACCAATGACAGAACGCGTTGTCTGTTCACCTGACATAATACTCAACACATATACAACAACTGACAAACAACATATCATAGAAAGAGCAAATAAACAGTCATCACCTGATATAATGGCCGCGTCACAAACATACATCAACTAACAAACAACATATCATATAAACAGCAAATAAACAGACATCACCTGATATAATGGCCGCAAAACATATAAAGCTAACAAGCAAAATATCATATGAAAAGCAAATAGACATTGTTTACTTGATGTAATGGTCACAACTCAAATACAACAACTAACAAAAAACACTTTATATAACCAACAAATAAACAGTTTTTACCTAATATAATGGTCACGTCACACACATACAATAACTAACAAACAACATATCGCATAAACAGGAAATAAACAGTCTACAATGGCGAACAAACAACAAATACACAGCGTTTACCTGATATATTGGCCGCAAAACACACAAGGATTAACAAATAACATATTATTTAAACAGCAAATACACAGTCTTTACCTGATACAATGGCTGCAACACAGAGAATCAGCAGAACAGATAAAACCATTGTAATCCTCTATAAATAGAAGGTTGCCTCGACTCTGGGCATAATGTTAAGAAAACATCAAGTTAGAGAAAATGCAAAAACATCCTAATAATAAACTGTTTTCCAAGCTCGTTCATTCATTATTTTTTTCTTGGAGATTCTCTCTGTTGCAGAACTCAAGTTCTTCATTGTCCCACGTGCAGCCTCGTTTTAGATAGAAATCCATGGCTACGGTCAGTACAGGTATGAAGCTAACAATTAGCCAATGATATCCGAGTTTAGGATACCGACAAATCATTGTGGTAATTTTTCAAGACCAAAATAGTGTAATTGTACCTCTTTTGGGATTTCCATTTTTAAGAATACAGACTCAGTAAATCAAAAATCAGTTTCTATTTCTCCCATAAACAACGGTTGTAGAATACGATGCATTATTTATCGTTTGAATCGCGGCCGCGCTATAACTGTTGACCTCAAGTTTTCTATGTTGAGTCTCTGGTTTGTTACTGTAAGAAAGAAAAAAAAAACAACTTTACAAAGAAACGGAACGTTTCACCACTAATAAGTATACCACAAGCACAGCATAAGCTGGATATAGAAGATTTTTCACCTTGTTCGAGTATAAAGATAACAAAGTTGTCCAGAGAACTAGTAGTGCCGGCGATGACACGAAAACACATTGAAAATACTAAATGATTCCACAAGGCCTTTATACCATCTTTTATTTAATGAGCATTTTTGTTCAAAATTTTCACTGCGAAATTTGGTAAAAAGAGCTTTCCTTTGTAAACGATGTCGAGTGAATGGTAAGAATCTCCTAAAAGTATTAATCGCTCGTGCCTTGGAATTATATGTCAGACTAATAACTAACTTCGAGATAAGTTCATATTGTTTCTTAAACCTTCCAAAATCTATCTGTTATTTGTTTAATGCCTTTATGTCTAAAACAATGTTAGGCTTTTAAGAGACGACATAAGGCACTCGTATTACCACTGTATAGAAGCACTTTATAGTTCCATGAATGTAGAAGTTTCTCTAAACAGCTTCAGCGTAAAAAAATGGCAAGTGTTGAAACTTTCTAGCCCTTAAGAAAGGTCAAAGGCAAATAAATTGTTTACAAAAACATATTTACCTGAAAATATCTGAAGCACTTGCCCTTTTCCTATTGTGTGTAGGGTTGATCTATGATCGTATTGCCTGCTAAGGCCAGAAGTTAAACGCGATATTAAATTATTATGACTACGAAGCGGGTAATTGACATTTGCGACACAACACGCCCCCGTCCACCCCTCCAACAAAAAAGTGTCCGCCAGCGTTTCCCACTTATTACGCGTGCTTTGGTTGGCGTCACTGTCTGAAGCGAACGGTTGCTGGGATGAACCCTGCCCCTGCGCAACCCTTTCTGTGGACTTTATAGGAAATTTTCTTTAGCCGTCTTTCTAATCAATTTGATGTGGACACCTTTATGGACACCTAGACATGTGGTCCCTTGTGGCGACTGAACAGGTGGTCAGCTCTGTTGAACCTCATCAAAGCGCAAATTGAAATTCTAACTCCGAAACAAACGAAAAATACAACAAAATCTTAATAACAAATAGCCTTAAGTTGAAATATATGGAACCTCAAAAGTCTTGTGACATCTTTTGTGGGTGAGTGAGGGAGACTCGGAGAGACTGGACACAATTTAAAAACGAAGATCACAAGCCAAGGGACTGTATGGAGAGCGGGAATTCGACTTAATAGGAAAATGGGTGTTGATCCCCGCTTTATTAGATAATTTGAATTTAAGGTGCGGGGTAAGTGCTTGCATCTACCGCTTTGTAAAAACAATGATAATCAGTTTTTACCAGTTACTGCAGAACAATGGGAATAAATATTTCGCAAGCTTTCTCGTCAACACGAGAGCTGAGAAATTGATCAATTGTCCCCTAAAAATTCCGGGATGAAATACGAATAGCAACAATTGTAAAATTCTACAGTTCAAAAGGAAAATGAAAAACCATATGAAACAAGCCTAGCTTAAAACGCGCGACAATAAAACCAATAGATTTTGGACTGGCGGAGTTTTTGGTGTGGTCTGTGTTTTCTTACTCTTAAGACTGCTATTGTCGGCCAGACAGCAAGCAAGAAGGCCCCAATGCCACTCCCAGTCTTACTGGTACCCGCCCATCCTGGAGGGGTACCGTGTGTAGGTAAATTGCCTCTGTAACAAAATAAGACATGGTTCACTTGGGCTTGGACCCTGGATCTCCTGGTCCAACCGGCTTCCCATTACACTACTGCCATTCTAAGATAACATTTGTTTTGATTCAAATAAATCAGTTGAATTCGGCAAAGATAAAAGACCTTTATTTCTCAGCAGCAATCTTACAAAAACTCGAATTAACGTTCCAGTTCCCTGAACAAAGTTATTTGATGGCGAACAATTTAAAATTTGGAATACGAGAAAAAATATCTCATTTCAATTAGTGTTAATACGTACTCTGTAACCCTGATTTGTCTGTGATAACAGGGCATGCAAAGGCTGTTTTCACGATCTTTAAGGATGTCTTCAAGAAGAATGTTGGTGGGTAAACAAAATCTTCCAGTAAGGCCCAAAACTGCCCGAACTAACAAAGATATGACTGTTTAGTACAAGTCTTTAATTAACTTTTTTGAAAATACCATGAAGTCTTCATTCAAATAATCTACGTCATAACACTCTATATTTCTAGTATAAAATGGTTAGTTTCAAGAAGAACTGGTTCGGTCTGCGGGAGTGAAAAGTTCAAACACGTAAAAAAGGTTTGTTTTTCTTTTAAACGAGATGATGACTGTTAGTTGTACCAAAAGTGATATCAATAGTCGGGAAGCTGAAATTTCAAGTGTTTGCCCTTTGTTATAGAGAATGGCACAGCTTTTCCTTTATCTCACGGTGAGATAAAGTAGAAGCTGAAGCTTCCAGTGTCAGGCTTTCGTCAGAGCGAATCATGGCCGTCAGGTCAAAGGGAGGCCTACATTTCGATCCGTTATCCCCATGTCAGAGCGAATGACGAAATGCTAACCCTTAAAAGGTCAGTCCCCTTCGTTATTGGCTCTGATGAAGACCAACACTCATATCGTCAGCTTCCCTTTAACCCTTTAACCTTGTGGTGGCACAATTCACATTATCACCTCTTCTGATAAAGCCATTTGCGTGTGTGTCCAAAATTTTTCAACGGGGATATTGTACTCGCACGCAATCATACCCTTTTAACGCAATGACGCGCAACCAATGAAACCTGACTTGTGCTTCTGCCAGGTATTCCCTTTTGTGTTCTCCTGCACTTTCTAACAGTGTAACTAGTTGATATATCGAAGGATAGTTTCTGTAGTTTGAGAAGTTGATGATTCTAAATATTCTTAATTTTCTTTTGAAGCTTCGCTCTTCCGCTTCAAGAGTAAATGATTCGTATTTGGCAAAATGTGTCAGGCACATCACAGCACTCAGCCATGATGACAATGAAATTATTCTTCGATATCACAACCACCTGAATGTTATTATGAGAAAACCCAGCAATCACGCGTATTTGTACGGGATACCCTAATATGACTAGTTACTTGTATAAAAAGAAGAAATACTTAAGAATTCGAAGAAAACAAACAGTTGTTTCAGGCTTACCAAGAAATCCTGTGCGCACTCTATCAAGTACGATGGAGAATCAAGAACCTCTCTTTAGTGATAGGACTTTTTATTCTATCCTTGTTCTTTTATCATGTGATAAGCAAAATGCAGCCTTTTGTTTGACACAATGACTTGAAATATATGCATTAGTATCTGACATCATGGCTGGGCATTCAAATACTGTAATCCTGGCATAAGCAAGCAAAAGCTAAAAACATGTTCGCTGGAAAAAAATTTTTGGGTCGCCGTGTCTTTATCTATTCGATTTATCATCTAGGCGCGGCTGGAGTAACAAAACTTTTTTAACGCCTGTTTGAGGAAAACACAGTCATGAGCTCTCTTCGCACCCAAGCCTGGAGTCAAACATTTGTGTCTTTTAGGTATAGCAGTGAAATATGCCATACCAATTTGTAGTGATCATGAGGTATTCATCATGCTTTCGTGGACTTGTTTTTTTTTCTCTATTATCTCTTTAACTTTTCCCATCAGAAAGGGAAATTCACGAAGGATAATGAACGCTAAAAACAATGGTCTTTAATTAAGCTTAGTAAAACAAAGAAAATTCGGCGCAGATTTGATAATACGCAAACCTGCATATCAATATTCAAACAGTGATAGCAAAATTTGTGGTTTCAGTCTTTTGTGAGATAAGTCCGTAAATATTTTCTAACATATCTGTAAGTTTGCCCTTGATAGGCATTTATTCGTACAAAAAACTTAGCAAGTTCTACGCTGGTCAGATGTAATGCGTGGTTTTCGTTAGTCCAAGTTCGAAAGAGTGGATTAAGCACGGATCTTTCGGATATTTCCGATCTTAAGCAATCCAACAGATATTGTTTTCTTAATTCGAAGGACTAAAAATTTCCTCAGACTTGGAACCTGACTCCTTACAGAGAACCCAACAAGGGTAAGCTTTCTAACAGCGAAGGAGTGGATGGCATTAACATCAAGGCAGTCAAAGCTTTTTCTGATCTCCTTGCAGTACCCCCTGGGGGGGTACTACCGTAAAAAGTGGGTAGGAGTGTGCGGCTCGCTTCCCAAAACCCTTACTAACTATATTTATGACAAAAACCTGCGATTTTCCCTGCCCTATTTATGACCTGACCGTTAAATAAATACCTGTTTCAGACCTGCCTCATAATTATTTCCCTAGGTGAGACCAATGTTAAAGTCAATGTTTATCTGCTTCATAGGTTACAAGACTGCATGTGCAAAGTATCGAGCTCAGAATTCCACACTATAACGCGAGTGCAAAAATCGACACCTTATTTATCACCAAAATGGCTGCAAAATGGCTAAAATAGATACCCTATTTAAGGCCAAAACGGCTGAAAAACCATATCCTATGGGCCGCACATACCTATATCGCTCATATAAGGGTGTACCCCCGGGGAAGTACCTCTCTCTGATATGTGTAATCTCTCGTTCTCCTCTGGCGTTGTTCCCGAAAAATTAAAAAATTAGCAAAGTACTTCTGCAATATACAAACATGAGAGTAATACTGTCTTTACTAATTACAGACCTATTTCAATTTTACCTTGTTTTTTCAGCGCCTCATGAGCTACCCCACTAAATACAACACACTGAATAACCACCCATATGGGTTTAGAAAGAAACATTCCACTTTTATGGCTATTCTCCAGCTAACTAACCTAATATTTGAGGCTTTTGAAAGAAATGAACTTACGATTGGCATTTTCATTGACCTAAAAACGGCATTTGATACCGTGAACCATACAATCCTTCTAGACACATTGAATTTCTATGGTATACGAGGTACTCCCCTGCACTGGATGCACAGCTACCTGAACATTGCCCGCCCTCAATACGTCAAAATAGATAACTGGAAATCTCCCCTACAGACTATCAAATGTGGTGTTCCCCAGGGCTCTCTGTTAGGGCCTCTCTTATTTTTTAATATATATTAACGACATTTTTCATCCTCTAACCTTCTCTCTTTCATTCTCTTTGCTGACGACATCAACATCTTTTTTCAACACAACGATATCTCTCAATGACATTAATTAATCATCGCAGTTATGTACACAACTTAAGCAGCTGTGAAATTAAAGCCTGAAAAAAACTCAGGCCTGAACGGGATTCGAACCCATGACCTCTGCGATACCGGAGCAGTGCTCTACCAACTGAGCTATCAAGCCAACTGGGAGCTGATCATATTGTGAGCTCGTAATATACCCGTAGATGGAGAAGAATGATGCAAATAAATATATGAAAGACCATATATTAGAACTGCGGAGTAATATGTCATGACATTAATTGATCATCGCAGTTATATACAAAACCTAAGCAGCTGTGAATAATTTTTAAAAGCTCTTATATATATACACCCAGGATGAGTTACTTTTAAGTGTACGTTAAGCATAACTGCGTGTTGAATTTTGATAAAGAAGTGAAGAGACTCCGTGAGGAATGCAGGGTAAATGAAACCGATGTTATTTCATGATGCACACCATTTCTTTCGTTATTCAACAACCGGCTGTATTTAACGTACAACCCTCTTAAATATTCAACAAACCGAAAGTCCTTGAAGGGCTTGCAAACATAGCAGGGAGGGGTGGGGCTGATGAATTGAATTGATAGCTACTAATTGAGGGATTTAGACAGATAAATCCCTCGACTGAGGATTTTATACAAACAAACCATCATTCAAACAAGACACGGACTGTCTACGATGTGTGTTTGTTCGTGCATTTTGCGGTCTTCAAGACGCCTTCCTCTTTTGAAGTTCTTTATCGTCAACAATAGCTGTCATTCTACGCTCTGTTAGAGTTTCCTGCTTCATTTTTTTCTTCGGATAATATTTCCTAGAAATCTTCGTGGAGAGAAATCTTCGTGGAGAAAAATCGTCGTGGATCAGACTCTATATCATTTCTTATTTCACTGATAATAAAATCCATGCCAACATAACCTTCCAATACCTCTTGCGAAAAACAATTTTGAGTAAGAAAAAATTCTTCGTCGCCGTCCATTAACTCCATCATTACATGAAAACGTGGACCAACCTACTGGATTATCGAGCACGCCGTTTAAATGGTCAAAACAACTGAACAAAGAAACCAAAAGAATGCAAACTACCTTGACGACGCCAAAAAGCATTTCTTAAAACCTCGTCAAAATCTCATAATCTTGTAACTTTCATTGTGCTTTTGTATTGAAGTCGATGAAGGTTTGAGAGTGCGTGTGGCTGGTACTTTGTTTTCTTGAACAAAAGATCTTAATTACTGAATCATAGTAAAACACGGACCGAAACTTTGGTTCAATATTTATACTGATATTAAGACAGACACATGTGTTTTACATTTCATCAAGATCTATCAGTACGAGCAAGATTCTCTCTTGGTACGAGATAAATACTGAGAACGGAGGTATTAATCTATATATAAAGCAAACTCCCTTAACCTGTGCATACCTTTACTTCCATTTAACTTCCTTCACCTTTAATCCCTTAGTACCTAATCCCTGGAGGTATTAATTCCTATACATTCTTCGAGCCCACGGTCCTCGGGATGTATATGGATTAATACCCCCGTTCTTGGTAATTATCTCTTACTTTTTTTGTTTTGCAACATGAAGACTCATAGGGGAGGAACGGAGGGTGCAGCGTACGCCCTAACAAGAGCTGTACTTGGTGAGCAAGTTACGAAAGACTAAACCTCTGTACGTGTGTAAGGAAACAAAAGGGAATCAAACAAATTATAAGTAGGAGTAGTTTTGCAAAGTGCCGTTGCATTTTCTGCTCTGAGGTGGGGATAGTGCTCTATGGCAGTTAGACCTATCAATCCCAATACATGAGCAGTTATTTTCAACAGGGATTTTCATGCCGACATGCATTTAAGTCATATTATGTTACTTTAAAGGCGTTGGTTTTAGATCCTTCCACTGACTGGAGCCCAAATTGCACACGGGCTTGCTTTGACGCATTAACTTCTCCTATCTCGGAATTTGCTTGATAAATAATTTCGGACGTTTAGATAACTCACGGTTCTTATTCCTCTTATTGTTATCATTATCGTTAATATTTACCATTATTTTTTGTGTCGTCATTATATGGCTGCGTGGTCACCCGAGAGGACAAGATGGATTGCGATCGATTAGCCCAACAAAACAAAACAAAATACTTGAAGTCGGCTCTTAAAGTTTGTAGCTTCCCGGGAAAAAACTCATTTAGTTTTTACAAGAGCAAAAGGCTGTTTTCCGAAAACTTTCACAACACACCAATTGGCCGGTGCTCTAAATAGTGTCATCATCGGTAATAAAATATATCCTTTATTAACCAAGCTTGTTTGTTCAAGATGGCTGAATATTGGCCACGTTCTTGATTCAGTATCTCGGTCAATAAAAATTGCAAAAAGAGAATTTGACCAATGGCCAGCCATCTCAGTACGTCTTCTTTGGTAGACAACACATAAAACTTTACCTGTTGGAGTCGCCGTTGGAGTTGGATTCGTGGATGGACTATTTGTTGCAGCTGATGCTAGAGATGCCTACAACAAAATCCTAACAACAAATAGCCTTAAGTTGAAATATATGGAACCTCAAAAGTCTTGTGACATCTTTTGTGAGTGAGACTCGGAGAGACTGGACACAAGTTAAAAACGAAGACCACAAGCCAAGGGACTGTATGGAGAGCCTGAATTCGACTTAATAGGAAAATGGGTGTTGATCTCCGCTTTATTAGATAATTTGAATTTAAGGTGCGGGGTAAGTGCTTGCATCTACCGCTTTGTAAAAACAATGATAATCAATTTTTACCCTTTACTGCAGAACAATGGGAATAAATATTTCGCAAGCTTTCTCGTCAACACGAGAGCTGAGAAATTGATCAATTGTCCCCTAAAAATTCCGGGATGAAATACGAATAGCAACAATTGCAAAATTCTACAGTTGGAAAGGAAAATGAAAAACCATATGAAGCAAGCCTAGCTTAAAACGCGCGACAATAAAACCAATAGATTTTGGACCGGTTTTTGGTGTGGTCTGTGTTTTCTTACTCTTAAGACTGCTATTGTCGGCCAGACAGCAAGCAAGAAGGCCCCAGTGCCACTCCCAGTCTTACTGGTACCCGCCCATCCTGGAGGGGTACCGTGTGTAGGTAAATTGCCTCTGTAACAAAATAAGACATGGTTCACTTGGGCTTGGACCCTGGATCTCCTGGTCAAACAGGCTTCCCATTACACTACTACTTACAGTACTACTTTTTTGTTTTGATACAAGTAAATCAGTTGAATTCGACAAAGATAAAATACCTTTATTTCTCAGCAGCAATCTTACAAAAACTCGAATTAAGGTTTCATGTCCCTGAACAAAGTTATTTGATGGCGAACAATTTAAAATTTGGAATACAAGAAAAAGATATCTCATTTCAATAAGTGTTAATGCGTACTCTGCAACCTTAATTTGTTTGTGATCACAGGGCATGCAATGACTGTTTTCACGATCTTTAAAGATGTCTTCAAGAAGAATGTTTGTGGATAAACAAAAATTTTCCAGTAAGGCCCAAAAATACCTGAACTAACAAAGATATAAGACTGGTTAGTACAAGTCTTCACTGTAACTTTCTTTGAAAATACCATGAAGTCTTCATTCAAGTAATCTACGTTACTAAAATTTTCTTCACGAATTTTTTTTTTCTTACATTTTCAACTTTATAACCCAGAATTAAAGATGTTACACAAAAACTACTGAATACTGTAATTTCGATCGTTCCCTTTCTCAGTTAACAACTCTTCATTTTTTCTTGTAACACCACACGCGTCCTACAGACCCATAGAATTTGACTGATGGCTCATTCATAAACATGTCGTCATAGCAACAGTCTCCGTTTTTCAGACAGGTTCCCGGATTGACAAACGGTGCTGCGAGGTCAGGACTGCACAGCTCACGTTCGCTTGCCCTAACGTCACAGCCTGGCTCTGGAAACAGATGTCCAACCGTCAAACAAACTATAGCATTCAACTGACAAACCTAAGATTGCTGAACCAGAGTTGTACCTCTAAGAGACATTCAATTCGAAATTTGATTTTTAAACCATCACGAAAGAAACAAATCCACAGTACTAAAGCTTAAGATTGGAAGCTTAGGTCGCACTACGCGTTTGCGTAATTTTGTCTCGGCACTGCATAAGCGACCGATGGCTAATGATTGCCCGGTGGGGCCCCGAGTACTTGAAGTTAGGAAATAAAAAGAGAATTAACAATACCAAACCAAGTTGTAAGATTTGTGTCGTTCACCTTCAGTTGGTAATACGATCTTTAAAAATAATAATAAAAGTGCGCTTTCTTGATCTATCTTAGATGCAGAAGTGGTGCAATTTTTCTTCAGCAAAAATCATTTAAATTTACGAGTGATAAAAAACAATTCCATGGTTATAATCGGTATAAGAAATATTGGGAATAAAGGAGAGCGCGCGTTATATCAGCTGTCAAAAACCATAAATTATAAGATATCTTGACCTTAGCAGAAACTAGCAGCAAAGGACCCCTAAAAGATGTTTTTTTACACTAATTTTACGAGTTAATCTCATGATTTACCACCCCATCCAATTACTCCATCCTATCCTTGTCCCTCACTGAATTTCTTATTGAATTAATAGTCCAAACACGCCTTAAATTGATTGTACCCACCTAGCATCCCTTCCTTTAAAGATACTACAGCTTGCATCACCCCCCCCCCTCCCGCACATTCAAGATTGATTTAACAATGGCTATCAATACTGTTAGGGGGGGGAGGATGCTGGCTATAATAACAGGAAAAACGACGGACAAAGTTTCCCGTGCTTATCATTTTAGTACACTTTACATATCTGCATCTTAGGTGGGTCATTCCTTTAGTGTCCCAGATAATTTTGGCCAGGATTTTAGCATTTCTTCCTTATATTAGAGACACACAGCTTGACGATCGAAGGAAAGATAAAAAAAAAACAGCGACAAAAATAATGTACCTGGTGGTGCTCTGGGTTTGATATTCTCGGGCGCCAGTTTGTCCTTTTCCATGCTTGTGTGTGATGGTGGTGCGTAGTGCGCAGTAACATAAGTGCCGTCATTTGGTTTGATGTTGAGCCCACAACCCAGTTTTGTTTCCCCTTTCCAGACAACTGCTTGGAAATGGCCGATGACTCCAGTTCCTCGACCTTTTTGGTAGTTATAGTTGTTTTTAATTTCTGAATACCAGCTCCGCACTGCTCCAGGAATCGCTCCTTCCATTTTGTCCATTCCCTCCCAACCCCATCCTTTCCATGAAATACTCTCAGTGAACTTGTCTGTCCAATCCGAGTGGTGCATTCTCCCGTCTCTTGCCTGCTGATCGGTCCAGTCTTGGGCGGATTTAGCCAGCTCAGGATCGCATTCCATAGGTGGTGAACCGTGCAAGTCACGGTAATAGTTGTGCATGTTGAGGCATAAAAGCTGACATTCTGGCCCGCAAGCTTTGGTTGACATTGGCAAAAATAGAAAAAAAAATATTACAATTGGAACTTACTCGAGTTCCTCTGCAGACTAAACTCCTCGATGGTTTTTGTATTTAGTGACCTCTTAATCTTATGAAACATGTATTTTTTGAGCGTCTCAGAGGGAACCACATGAAAAAAAAACCAACAAAAAAAAACAGGTTTTCCCTCGGACGCTCTACCACTGAGCTACCACTGAGACCCGTGAGAGCTCGGCAGGCAACACGCTAAAACTTACAGTTGTGTACATAACTGCGATGATCAATTAATGTCATTACATATTACTCCGCAGTTCAAATATATGGTCTTTAATATATTCATTTGCAAAACTTACACTCTTCACAAAGTCACCAAACGCAACGCATACCACCTTCATTAGTTCACTTTTAACCCACGGTTATAAAAGGTACTTATATAAGTAACGAATTTAAGATCTTTTTAATCGTAACTGGTTTGATCCCTTGGTTTTCAAAGTAACGTCTTTTTTTATTGTGCTGACTCTGCTTTTCTTTCAATTTATCCAATTTGAGCAATTGAAACACGCCACATTACTAGATTACAACGAGACCCATGATTAGGAAGATAAAAATACTCAATTTCGGAAGCATACGCTACAATTTCAACTGGAGTATTTTCTCTATCGTATAAACTAATCTTTGCATCTATTTGTGTTAAAGTTAATGTTTAATTTATTAATGTTTAATAAAACCACTAAGGATATGCTTCGCTAAATGCCTACACGTGAAAACAAGAGCAAAGGAAACAAAAAATATCTCTCAATTTGCAAAGCTTGGGAAACTGTGGCATAGTAAGGGTTAGTACTTACTCAGTCCCTCTCCGCAATATGGTCCACTTTCAGCCGCTGAAGTATAAACACAAATACAATAAGATGAATGCTTAGCACTGCACCCTTTGCTTTCAGCGTGTCCAAAAGGCAAGTTCTCCTCACAATATCGATCTATTGTTATTATCAAGAGAAAATGAGGAAAGAGAACATAACCCCGTCTGATATGATAAGGGGACAGAATCTATTTTTAGCGCGGAATCTATTTATATCTCGTTCCATGGCTGTGCGGTTTCCCCTTGGCGCATTGAAATTCCAACCACGTGATGAGAGGAACATCAGCCATTGGTCAGTTAAAATCGTTTCCGGATCTAAAAATAGATTCTGTCCCCTTATCATAGTAAGAGAACCCAGTATGGAAGATGCGTTCTCTTACCTCATTTTCTCTCGTTATCATCTATTGAGAATTCAGACTCAAGAATCTTGTGTTGATGTGACAACAAATTATTCATGCCAACATAAAAGTGGTGGAAACAGTGGTGTGAAATTAATATTACGAACTCACAATATGACCAGCTCCCGGCTGGCTTGATAGCTCAGTTGGTAAAGCACTGCTCCGGTATCGCAGAGGTAATGGGTTCGAATCCCGTTCAGGCCCGATTTTTTTTTATTTTCCAGGCTTTAATTTCACAACTGCTTAAGTTGTGTACATAACTGCGATGATCATTACATATTACTCCGCAGTTCTAATATATGGTCTTCCATATATTCATTTGCATGATATCTCTCAACTTGCTAATATTGTAAACCGTGAACTCGGACTATTACAATTCTCCAACTCGTGCACCCTCGTATTTCTCTCTAAAATCTTAAGTTGCTGGCAGCTTAAAAGGTTAACTCTTCTCGGGAAAGTTACGGTTATTAAAAGCTTAGCTGCATCTCAGCTTGTTTATATCATGTCATCTTTGCCATCTTCGCAATCCCATCTCAAAGAAAGCAACTTCTGTACAATTTTCTGTGGGATGGGAGAGGGGATAAAATTAAAAGAAGTGTGATGTTAAACGAATATAAAGATGGTGGATTAAAAATGTTAGAAATTTAATCCTTCAATCAAGCTCTGAAAACTAAATGGGTAAAGAAATCGAAGTATCTTGATGATAACAATCAAGCAAAATGGAAACTATTTTTTGAATATTTTATTAAACAACATGACGGTAGCAAGCTGATGTAGCTGGTTTAAACATTCAGGACTCTTTTACTAAGGAGGTAATCGAAATTTGGTTTAATTTAATCCATGAAGAAAACCCATCGCACTTCGGTAATGTGCCAGTTTGGTACAACTCTCTTATAAGAATTGAAAACCGGCCAATCTCTTATTCTGATTGGTCTCATGCGGGAGTTAATCCGGCCAAAGACTTGCTAGATCAGATCAAAAGTTTGACTTTTTAACGTATAAAGATTTTAAAACTCGCTATAAGGTTAATACCACTTTCTTAAGGTACTGTGGTGTAGTTTCCGCATTGGCAAAATTAAAAAAGTCTTTTCAAGACCAGACTACGATGAAATCTGAAGACCAACGTACTCGTAGTCAAAAGTTACTATCGTCCTCAAACTTTTGCAAGGAGGCGTATAAGTTAATTGTCAAAGGAATTACTTCATCACCTGATAAAACCCAAAGCAAATGGATCGCTGACTGCGAAAATTACGAAAACTTTATAGAATGGGATAAGTCATACATGTATAACGAAAGAAACCAAACTTCGGACTTTCCAATTTAAGATTTTGCACAGAAGAATTGCAACAAATAATTATCTCTGTAAAATAGGTATCTCCTTAACAGATATATGTACGTTCTGTGAACAAGAAAAAAGACAGCTTGATTCATCTCTTCTGGGACTGTGATTTCGTTCAAACGTTTTGGCAAAATATCTAACACTGGTTGATACAGCAACAGATAAAGCCACAGAACTTTTCTTTGTCCTTACCAATCTGCTTGGGACTAGTTGATAGTACAGAGGATATACTTCTACACCATGCACTTTTCATTGGCAGATATCATATTTCATCGAGAATAAAGAATACCCTCCCGAACTTACAAGTATTTTCACAAACTTTGCTTAAGTGTCAGGAAATTGAAAATGTTATGCTTATAAGACAGACACTGTTAAGAAATACAGTTCTTTATTTTTTATTTTTTTTTTAGGCAGCTCCCCTTTTGCCATTCAATTTTCTTTCTAATTTTAGTCTATTTTTCCAGTTCTTACACCTCAGTGGACTGGCGGCCTCCTGAGTACGCAGAGTGGGTTTAATACATTTAGTAGTTTTTGTGTTCTTTAGTGTCCTTGTTCCTTTTCTCCTTTCTCTGTTGTTTCCTATTTGTGGAAATACTGATTTTTTTTTTTAGTTTTTGACTTATTCTGTGAGTTCTTCAGTCTATTGCTGTAGTATAGTAGTTTTTATATGATTGTTCACGTAGCTTTTAATCTGTTTTGTTCTTTAAATTTGTTTTTCATGTTTTACACCTTTGTAACCGTTTGCGAATAAATAAAATTAAAAAAACGTACAAATTACTCAATATCTTCCATATTTATAAATATCAATTCTCCTGCTTTATATTTCTTCATATGCAAAACGTCCTGCCTATCCCTCTTTCATTCCTCTTTTATCTTAACTCTGATTACCATCAGTGCTTCACCAGACAAAGAGATATTCTTGCACATTCATCCTCTAAAACACTCTTTTTCTCTCCTAGCGCAAGGTCCTCTCAACTGGAACAACATCCCGTTCTTGCTGCGTGATACTCTTACTCTTTCTAATCATAAACGAAAACTCAAAGATTATTTTTTAATCCAGCTGTAAGGTATTCTTTCTTTCTTTTCTTCATTTCTATCTCTTGATCCTTTACTTCCATCTGCTAATTAAAACAATACCAAATCTTCATTCACGTTTCCACTTATGTCCACCTCGACCGACCGCATTTTCTATAATGGATTGTTTTATATTTATTCCTTTTCTTTGTTTAGATGTTTTTGTATAATTCACCTATTGTATCTGATAAGCCATTTTTTTGTTTCTTTGTTTACTTCAACCTTTTTTAGCACATCTTGGTTTGTCATTCTTGCACCATTGACCTTTGCCATATAAGCCTCTGGCTTCGGTTTATCTTTGTAATCTCGGTCTATTTTGTGTTACTGGTTGTTGTTAATAATAAAGTTAGTATCGAGCTCAAGATCTTATTGTTAATTAGACTCGTACCACTATCTTGACTTCACGCTTGAATTGGTTAAGGATCCAAATATTTTTTAAGCTCTTATATACACCCGGGATTAGTTACTTTTAAGTGTATGTTAAGCATAACTGCGTATTGAATTTAGATAAAGAAGTGAAGAGACTCCGTGAGGAATGCAGGGTAAATGAAACCTATGTTATTTCATGATGCACACCATTTCTTTCGTTATTCAACAACCTGTATTTAACGTACAACCCTCTTAATTATTCAACAAACTTAAAGTCCTTGGAGGGCTTGATAACCTAGTAGGGAGGGGTGGGGCTATTGAACTGAATTGATAGCTACGAATTGAGGGATTTAGACAGATAAATCCCTCTACTGAGGATTTTATACAAACAAACCATCATTCAAACAAGACATGGACTGTCTACGATGTGTTTGTTCGTTCATTTTGCGGTCTTCAAGACGCCATCCTCTTTTGAAGTTCTTTATCGTCAACAATAAGCTTTCATTCTACGCTCTGTTAGAGTTTTCTGTGGACCTGTCTGTCCTTCTTTGATTTTTTCCTCGGATAACATTTCCTTGAAATCTTCGTGTTTTGTTGATCAGACTCCATATCATTTCCTATTTTACCGATAATAAAACCCATGCTAACATAAGCTTCCAATACTTCTTGCGAAAAACAATTTTGTGTAAGAAAAAATTCTTCGTCGCTGTCCATTAACTCCATCATGACATGAAAGCATGGACCAACCTACTGAATAATCGAGCACGCCGTTAAAATGGTCAAAACAAATGAACAAAGGAACCAAAGAAATACAAACTACCTTGAGGACGCCATAAAACGTTTCTCAAAATTTTTGTAACTTTCATTGTTTTTTTTTTAATTCAATGAAGGTGTGAGAGTGCACGTGGCTGGTGCTTTTATTTCTTGAACAAAAGATCTTAATTATTGAATTATTATAGTAAAACACGTACCGAACGTTTGGTTCAATTTTTGTCATATTAAGACAGATACGTGTTTTCCATTTTATCAAGATCTATCAGTAAGAGATAAATACCTTTACCTCCCTTTACCTTAATCCCTTAGTACCTAATCCCTGGAGGTATTAATTCCTATACATTACTCGAGCCCACTGTCCTTGGGATGTATATGGATTAATACCCCCGCTCTCGGTAATTATCTCTTACTTAACATGGAGGTCACATGGAGAGGGGAGGAACGGAGGGTGCTGCATACGCCCTAGCAAGAGCTGTACTTGGTGAGCAAGTTACGAAAGACTAAAGCTCTGTACGTGTGTAAGGAAACAAAAGGGAATCAAACAAATTATAAGTAGGAGTAGTTTTGCAAAGTACTGTTGCATTTTAGGCTCTGAGGTGGGGATAGTGCTCTATGGCAGTTAGACCTATCAATCCCAATACATGAGCAGTTATTTTCAACAGGGATTTTCATGCCGACATGCATTTAAGTCATATTATGTTACTTTAAAGGCGTTGGTTTTAGATCCTTCCATTTCCCTTGACTGGAGCCCAAATTGCACACGGGCTTGCTTTGACGCATTAACTTCTCCTATCTCGGAATCTGCTTGATAAATAATTTCGGACGTTTAGATAACTCACGGTTCTTATTCATCTTATCGTTATCATTATCAGTATCGTTAATAATTACCATTATTTTTTGTGTCGTCATTATATGGCTGCATGGTCACCCGAGAGGACAAGATGAATTGCGATCGATTAGCCCAACAAAACAAAACAAAATACTTGAAGCCGGCTCTCAAAGTTTGAAGCTTCCGGGAAAAACTCATTTAGTTTTTACAAGAGCAAAAGGCTGTTTTCCGAAAACTTTCACAACACACCAATTGGCCGGTGCTCTAAATAGTGTCATCATCGGTAATAAAATATATCCTTTATTGACCAAGCTTGTTTGTTGAAGATGGCTGAATATTGGCCACGTTCTTGATTCAGTATCTCGGTCAATAAAAATTGCAAAAAGAGAATTTGACCAATGGCCAGCCATCTCAGTACGTCTCCTTTGGTAAACAACACATATAACTTTACCTGTTGGAGTCGCCGTTGGAGTTGGATTCGTGGATGGACTATTTGTTGCAGCTGATGCTAGAGATGTGGGTTGACTTCCTGTTGTAGACGGGGCTGAAGTTGGTTGGGGACTTCCTGTTGAAGCTGCAGACGTTGGATTCGAAGATCCAGCGGATGGAGTAGCAGTCGTCATGCTCCCTGACTGTGGCGATGGAGACACTGTACCAATGAATCAAGAAACAATGGAGTTTAACAAATAAATTGGAAAAAGTTAATACAGAGAATTAGATTGATTCGAATTGCAGTGGCAAGTCCATTTAACCCTATCTAGACCGGGCTTTTTTTTGCTTGTTTTGCCCGGGGGGGGGCCTAATGTGCCCCCCCTCCGTATCTCGTTAACGAATGGTCCTATGACCACCAAATTTACAGTGAAAGGTGTATAGGCCAAAAACAATCTACACAGGTAGTTTGACGTCATGATGACGTAATACATTCTTTTTATGACGTCATCTCTTTTATTTCCTTGTAAAATACGGTATTTTTTCTCTTTTAGGCATCAAACGTTATAACATAAAACTGAGCAAGATAAATGTTACTAATAACAGTGTTGTATATCTCAAGCATAGTTCACATAATTGGCGATTAATATATACGTCATGATGACGTCATATATATGTATGTGTAATGACATGACTTTATGACTTTTCAAAGTATACATAAAATGTAGGTAATCATTATAAGATCATTACAAATCAGAGTTTGGGTAAGTCTTAATGTCAATCGCCATTTTTATTACCCACAATGCACTGATAAACTATCCCAAAATGCAATTCTCCATAGATTTCCAAAAAATCAGTAAGTGTCCTACTTATTCGCCAGAAAATAGCAATTTTCTTGAACAACAATGTTAAACAACATGTGTGTACTGTTTTTGATAAAAGGTTTACAAAAAAAATCAAATTTTAGTAAATTTTTTTTTCTTATGATCCGCAATCTTGGATCCGCCATCTTGGATCCGCCATCTTGGAATTTTTCAGTTATTCTTTTCTGCATAATAATGTTTAAAAACATACATCAATTGACTGGAAACAACTAATTATAGTTTATCAAACATTTTTTTAATCAAAACATGGTATTTACTTATCTAATATTAGAGATATTCTCATGAAACTAAAAATATTGTCCGCCATCTTTATTTTTGCTAATTAGAAATTCATGAATTTATCTTATTTGCATACAATGGTCATAAATTGTATAAACTACTATTAAATTAATGATTTATTGATGAATCAGTGTAAAAAGACCAGTGCAATGGTGAAATTGTAAACAATATGTCCAAAAAAATACTCATTCCAAAATTTTAAAAATATACCTGTGACGAATCGGTTACCATGGAAACACCAAAAATGACAGACATTCATAACCAACATAGAAATGTTGCCAGATAAATTTTAGGAAAAGTCATCAAGTTTAGTGGTCCTAGCTTTCCTGGTTTGGGAAATACGAGCTGTTAAAGTTCGGTAGGGCCTCAAAGGCCCCCCCCCGGTCTAGATAGGGTTAAACAAAGACAAGAAATTTTGCAACTCAGACGAGAAATTAGTTTTAAGAAATTGTCGACACGAGGTCTTATGCACCAAAACAGATATAAAGATCGATGTTTGTAACGAGAGTTAAGTAATGGCGAGCAGTATATATTGAAAAAACTAATTAGTTCTTAATGAGGACGGTGGGTGCTTTAGCGTATTTTACATATGGGGAGAAAGGGTAAGTAACCTACACTTGCAGAGCATTTTCATCCCTTAGAGTGAGAGAAGCGTTAAAGGGAACCAACAGCTAGCCTAGGGTGCTATTGATGGAGCCATAGCAACGTGTAAACGGAAGTGAATTAATTAAATGAATGAAAAACGTTCGTTGATACCGTGGGTTTAAGAGAACCGAGTTGGAAGACAAACCTTTCTTCTAGGTTTTTATGGCTTTTTGTGTTACCCTGATGCAGGGATAGGCCGCAGGTTGCCATGTTTTGATTGGAATGGTTAGGCAGACTTAAGTGTTACGCTACAGGTTTAGATGTATCTTTATCATTTATTTGGACGTCACGCAGATGTTCGCAGAAACAGTCACCTAATCTTCGTGCACTTCCGCCAATTTTATTTGCTCGCATTTGCATCCTTCTAAATAATTTCTTTCGAGAAGCTATATCAGACACTCCATAAATGTGTTTCATCACACATCAAAGACCGCGAATGTTGTTAAAATGCTACGCTTTGCGTTCTTTTTTAACTCTTTTTTCAGCGTGTAGTATGTGATGAAACGCTGAATATCTTGTCTGATATATTACTTTAGAAATACCATTTGCATTTGCATCCTTCTAAATAATTTCTTTCGAGAAGCTATATCAGACACTCCATAAATGTGTTTCATCGCACATCAAAGACCGCGAATGTTGTTAAAACGCTACGCTTTGCGTTCTTTTTTAACTCTTTTTTCAGCGTGTATAGTATGTGATGAAACGCTGAATATCTTGTCTGATATATTACTTTAGAAATACCTCCGACTTTTTTAACAAAACACCAGGCTCGGCCATCTTGATTGTAGAACCAAATACTGGAATCGCCCATGAACATGTCGTCGTAACAACAGCCTAACTTAATACACTGTCCAGGTTTAACAAAAGGTGCCTTCAGTTTAGGGCTGCAGTCCTCACGCTCAGACGACCGGACGGCACAGCCTTGCTCTGTTACACGCAGTAAAAAAAAAGAGAAAAAATTTAATACTGCGTCGTATTAAGATTTTCTACGAAATTTGCTTAATTATAGCTACTAAACTGTGGTCTTCTGCAGTTACTGATAATGTTAGAAAAGCTACTAAATAGTTCTGCACTGTGGTTTGTTTTACCAAACTAGCTTTAATTTTTCATCTGTGGATCAAACCATGCAGTGTGACCATTCTTTGTAAAGCTACTGAACAGTACTGTACTGTGGTACTGTTTGTTTTACTATACAGTGTGATTCTAATCTTTTTCATCTGTGGATGAAACCATGCAGTATGACCATTCTTTGGAAAGCTACTGACCAGTACTGTGGTACAGAATTCTTAACTGTACAGTGTGGTTCTAACTTTGTTTATCTACAGATTAAACCATGCAGTGTGACCATTCTTTTACAAGCTTCTGAACAGTGCTGTACTGTGGTGTGTTTTTATACAATGCGACTCTTACGTTTTGATCTCTGGACCAAACCAAGCAGTTCGATCTTTGTCTCCGATTTTCAAATTTTCAACTGATTGCTTACAATCAATTCTAAACAACTGATAAACAATTGTACTACATTACATAGATTGGGTTCACCATATCTACCAATTATTTTGTACGTACATTTGTATTCATTCATTTGTTTATTTATTTACCTACTTCTTATCAGTATTTTCTTTTTCTTTTTTCCTTTTGTGCGCCTTTGTTAACATTCAGGAAACTTTCTTACAATAGTGTCTAACTCGAAAACCTTGCATTCATTTTAGGCACTAGGCTTTTCCCTATACTTTGTCTGTCTAGTTATATAACTTATATCTTAATTATTGTACCAAACAATTGTAAAAGTAGCTTTATATGCTCGTGAATACTATATTGTACTGGTTCGACAACTACGTGTACACTGTGTCGAACATTATGACACTATGCCACTGTTTGTTATACTCTGCAGGGTGGTACTCATGATTACTTTTTCATGTGTGCGGATAAAACTATGCACGGTAAATTACAGTTCTACGGAGTTTGACAGCTACTGTGAATAAGTCCAACCAGGGTGTCTAAGAAGCGTTATGAGCAAAGGTATACTGGTCCGATTTTTGTTACAGAACACTTATAATTTTACCAAATCTTTCGTAATAAGCGATCAATAACATGTGAGTCAATAACATTATACAGCATAGAATAGATCAAACCTAGCTGATTCCTCGGTTTAATATTAGCAGGCGCTAATTTCTTTTTATCCATGCTAACATGAGAAGCTGGTGCATAATGTGCCGTAACATATGTTCCTGCCTTCCTTCCTGCCGCTTTTATGTTCAATCCACAACCAAGCTTCTTCTCGCCCTTCCAGGTCACGGCCTGAAAATGACCAATAGCCTGCCCGTTTCCTTCACCAGCTTCATAATTGTAATTATACTTGATTTCTGAATACCAGCTCCGCACTGCTCCAGGAATCGCTCCTTCCATTTTGTCCATTCCCTCCCACCCCCATCCTTTCCATGAAATGCTCTCAGTGAACTTGTCTGTCCATTCTGAGTGGTACATTCTCCCGTCTGCCGCTTGCTGATCGGTCCACTCTTGGGCGGATTTGGCCAGCTCTGGGTCACATGACAGTGGTGGGGAATCGTGTAGCGCTCTGTAATAATTGTGCATTTTTAGGCATTCCAGCTGGCACTTTGGATCGCAGGCTATTAGAGAGAAACCGAGCGAGGTATCTCAATCACCAATAACTTTAATTCTACCCTTCTTATTATGCAAATGATGAATTATACGAACTAATTTTACAACTGAACAAAGAAAGTAATTTAATTAATTTATTGCCTGTATGGCTTCGCCTGTACTGACACATCTTAGGGACGGACCATTAGAAAAGTAATGGGAGGGGTGGGGAAAAAACCAAAAAAAAATTCATGCAAGGCAAAATGCCAAAAAAAAATTCATGCAAAGAAGAAGGTAAAAAAAAGAAATTCATGCAGAAGGAAGGTCCAATTGTGACTTTTTCACACGTAGTAAAAAAAATTCGTGCAGAGAGGTTCACCTAAAAAAAAAAAATTCGTGCAAGCTGAAAATTCCCAACCCCCCCCCCCCCCCCCCATCACTTTTCTAATGGTCCGTCCCTTAGGTGAGAAAACGACCACAAAATCTGAGCCAGCTATTGTGGTCCCTTCTAAACTTCAGATCGAGTTGGGATTTAAAGGTGTTAGATTTTTTACGGTGGGAGGAAAACCCTTGAAGGAAGCCGAGAACCAAATGCAACAGCAAACCCAAGCCACATGAGACAGAGGGATCAATTTGAGCCCGCGTCGCAGAGGCGAGCGGCGTGTGCTCACACCACTGTGCCAACCTTTTTCCCCTTCCAGGAAAACTATCAGACACGTTAAAAACTGGATCGAAACATAGGAAAAACGTCAAACTCACACCTAAAGCTAGACGTAACTTAAATGAAAAGGAAATAAAATGCAAATGGAAGGATCGATTAAAAAATAGAGTCACGATGCGAAGGAATGAACGAAACTAAAGATAAAGGACTTAACGTGAACAAAATATTAATGTGAAAACATACTTAGTCCTGCTCCACAGTCCCCTACATCCATCCAACTTTTATCTCCTCCTCCGTAAACTTTGTCTTGCAAAGGAGCAGATTCATCTATAAGACGAACAAAAGTACTTTTGACAATTACGCCCAACATCCTATACATACCATGATGCGAATACCATTACGGCATCAAAATGGTGACTAGATCGTTTTTGTGTATACCGCTACATGTGTCCACCTCCTTACAAGAAATTCGTTTGCTCACAAAGTTGAAGTCAAGCGTTCAGAACGTAACGATTAGTTCACTGATACAAAGGCTTTAAGAAACAGTTTTAGTGTTTATTCCTGGGATGGTAAAGTAAAGGTACTTGACTCTTAGCACCTAACTCCTTACTCTTAAAGTGATGAAAAAGTTAGAACCAGACTGAATGATAAAACGAACCGCACCACAGTACAGTACTGTTGTTCAGTAGCTTTCCAAAGAATGGTCACACTGCATGGTTTGATCCACAGATGAAAAACCTAGCAATACACTATACAGTAAAACAAACAGTATTACAGTACAGTACAGTTCAGAATATTTCCGAAGAATGGTCACACTGCATGCATGGTTTGATACACAGAAGAAAAACTTAGAACCACACAGTATAATAACTCAGAGTGCCACAGTAAAGTATAGTTCTCTAGCTTTCCAAAGAATGGTCACACTGCATAATTTGATCCACAGATACACAGTTTATACCCTTACTTAAACCGAATTACCAAGCTGTTCAGCTGCATGGTTCTGACAGTTTTCCATTAAATGGTCATGAGTAACACGCGGTCTACAGAATGCCCAGGACAATACAACGGTGGCTCGATCCTAGGCAATGAATATCAAAATTATATGGTCTGAAATCTGATCGTCAGATGAATACCGAGAGAAAGTGTAAATGTAAAAATACCTTGAAATTTTCCTTGCTTTATTGTGAGGTGGAATATAATAAGGGTAACAAATGGGTTTGTCATTGCTGCTGAAGCTTCGTCAGAGACGTTCGTCTCTACACCATGCAAGCATTCAGTCTGAAAAGGAAGGTGAAATATCGATCAGTACAAATTATTTAGTATACACCAACACTGCAACCTTGGCGGAAGTCCGAGTAACCTGATTGGCTCACTACCTCGGGATATTCAACATTGTTATATACCTGGACTTTCACTCAACAAAACGAGCTCTGTGATTGGTTGATTCTTGGTTACGTGCCCCTGATCAAATTCAAATGTATCCCGACCGGGATACAATTGCGCAATTGTTGCCTGCGTGCCAGTTGTGCTGTCTTTGTTTGTTTGTTTTTGCTATATTTTGTTTAAGGGAAAGTCTAAATATACAACAAAGCACTCAACGTATGGTCCTTCGCGATCGGGAAAATACCTAGTTTTGGTTTTCCTCGAGTCCTGGTGTTTCCCTCGACTTCCTCTTGGGAAACATCAGGACTCTCGGGAAAACAAAACTAACTGTTTCCCTCGGGACCATACACTAAGTGTATAGTATTCACCTCCAACGAGGAAAAATCATTTCTAAATCACAAGCTAAGTTAAATTCATGACAATAATAATCAATTATTTGTCTTTTCGACACTCTGCGCCAAGAAATTTATCTCTTGACTTTGTTGTTTGCACTAAAGACAATCAACGGCTGGTTTGTCTTTTCAGTAGGATGCTGTGACCTGTGGTTACGGCTTGACTCGAGACTTGCAAACTAATTAAAACCGACAAATAGAGGACGTTCATAAATGGCGGCCGTTTTATTATTCTTTTGTATGTATGTTAATTGGACCCACTAGCCTCATTTTGGAAAGAAAATATTGAATTTTGCAGATCTTAGCGAGGCCAGTAAGGCTCATTACCATGAAAACAAAAGAGGTTTTTGTTTGACCGCCATACTGTTTGCTTTAATTACAGCTACTATATTAATACATGCAATGTTTTTAAGTTTTCTGGCTCACTGTACTAAACGTAAACGATTTGGATTGCCTATTATTATATCGTCACAAACTACATTTAAAAACAGTTCAAACAACCAAACAGAAATTGCCAATTGGTGACAGGTTATATTTGAACAAGTCACTGCTGATTCTGAACCTGATACTACGCTTGGTTTTGTCAACTAAATACAACCCGACAAACTGATGATTTAACAGTTTCCATTAACTTGTTTAACAGTGATTCAAACGACAAGACGCAAGCTCTATCCCAGCTTTTTTAATCTTGCCGTCGCGAGGAAACAATATCTTGAAAGTACATCTGGATTCCCAAAGGACATTCACCTAAGGAGGATTGTAAAAAAGAGCACTTAAATTTAAGCACTCACCTTTCATATCTGTCCGCAACATCTGACTCATTTCATAGCTGCGCATTTTTCCTGGCTGTTTTTGATCACTTTCATATCTTCAGTTGAGTATTCCAAATGTTTTTGTAGTCAGCGCCTTTAAGCCGTTATTATGGTATGAAATTATAATAGGCCTGGCCCGGTACCCGACATTCCCTCTTTGTACTGTTCTCATGGTCGTCACAGTACTGATGAATTGAAATCAGTGTGAAACTGTAGATAGAAGGGCCTTTGTTGTGGTTTGTCCTCGGTGATTGCTGCAGTTTGCTCATTAAATGGGTTGCTTAAAGATCTCTTGACTCAACTCGGCTGAAAGAGGGGATCTAACTCCACTATCCATCTTTTTTCCAGTCTTGTGACAGAAATGTGGCATTTAACTGGTATTGACTAATTAAGTTACTGTGCATATTAAAGATTTAATTTGAACCGCCCTTTTCTTTCTTTTTCCTGGGGTCCGTTTCTCGCTAGACCTGGCAACTTTACAGGGCCACTCGGGGCTCGATATTCAGGTGGGAGTCTACCGAATGTTTTTGTAGGTCTCAGCGAACAAACCAGACTTGCGTGGAAATTTACTGAGAACTGTATTGCTTAACTTTAAACACAGAGGAAATCATATTACTCACTGTAAACCCTGCGATCATGAAACAGCTTTCCGATCCCGAAAAGCTACAGGGACCCCGAAAAGCTACAGGGACAACAAAGAAACGGGCTCCTGAACGCAAAAGAACTGCAATTAAAAAGTTATAGGTTTTCTTTCCGTGTACCACTGACCAAGCTTCGCACAAATCTCCGGCATGTCAGTGTGATCTATGACTCGCTTCAGCTTACAATACATGTTTACTGGGCTATTTTGATTTCGAATTTCAGGTAGGAGTCTACCGAATGTTTTTGTAGGTCTCAGCGAACAAACCAGACTTGCGTGGAAATTTACTGAGAACTGTATTGCTTAACTTTGAACACCGAGGAAATCATATTACTCACTGTAAACCCTGCTATCATGAAACAGCTTTCCGATCCCGATAAGCTACTGGGCCTCTAGAGAAACGGGCCCCTGAACGCAAAAGAACTACAATTAAAAAGTTATAGGTTTTCTTTCCGTGTACCACTGACCAAGCTTCGCACAAATCTCCGGCATGTCAGTGTGATCTATGACTGACTCGCTTCAGCTTACAATTCATGTTTACTGGGCTATTTTGTTTTGGTACTTCTGAAAATCTTAAATTGGAATACAGTTTTTTGGTATAAATACTCAGATTATACAAAGTTGCGCGCTCTGATTGGTTCGCTATCTCGGATTATCAGCCGATAATCATCTCGACGAACAAAATGGCTGCCAAAATGGCGCCCTTTTGATTTAATAATTTTTTTCGTGTTATACAATGCTTTTTCTTTCCTTTTTTTGAAATAATCACCTGTGTATTTATACTAAGACAATTATTCGCCTCTGTTGGGTCAAATAAGAATAAGAATAAAGCATGGTTTCCACATAATCGTTTCTGTCGTAAGGATCGTCTCCATCGAAGCAAATTTTCTCAAGCGATCAGGACGATCATATCGAAGCACTCTTGCGATTAGCCCAAACGACCCACGGACGATCCTTACGACAGAAGCAACGCGATCGCAAGTTTGAAACTCGGTTCTATCCTTGAGGTCGGACGGTTCTGTCGTAAAGATCGTCCGTTGGAGTGTTTCCATATGATCGTCCCGATCGCTTGAGAAAATTTGCTGCGATAGAGACGATCCTTACGACGTCAATTATGTGGAAATCAGGCATAAGAATAAGACAGAGAATGAGAGTAGGAATAACAGAGTCACTTTATCTAGGTGCCGATGTATTGAGACCTGCTGTGCTAGTTGGGGCACTGTAAATAGGGAAAGAAGCATCGCAAATAGAACATTTACTTCGTTACCAATCTCAACTGTTGCGAGGCTTTCTATAGTTGACTAATAACAAGAGTGATCCTTCGTATGATTTTATGGAAACAAGAGTCGCGCTGTCTGGACACTTCTTAGTCACCACCTGAATTCAGTGCGATGATAAAACCTACGCACGATATATTTACTAGATATGAAGTATTGTGGGGATAGTTTCTAAAGAAACCGGTGCCGGGTCAGTGGTGAATTGAAACACTAGAAATTGGGTAAATAAAACGAATTGATTAAGTAAGTTATACCACCATAAGCTAAAAGGGACGTGCTGACGTTTCGAGCGTTAGCCCTACGACGAAGGGCTAACGCTCGAAACGTCAGCACCTCCCTTTTACCTTATGGTTGTATCACTAACTTAATCAATTCGTTTGATTTACCAATTTCTTATATTTACTGGATATCTCCAGTGCTGCTATGCTGTCCCGCTCCTTTCTTTCTACGACCAGAAGCAAGTGTGTCTAGCGTTTCAAGCTCGGTTTAGAAGCTTAAGACCGGCGAGCGCTGTCCCAGGTCAAGATACGGGTCGAAAATTCACCTTGCATGGATCCTAACAATGAAAGAATTTTCGGTCATCAAACTTAAAGTAAAACATTCCTCATCCTGAAAAACACGTTAAGCAGTGAGATTGATTGGTTCTCGGCAAAATTTTACAAATGTCTTTCGGGCTTGGTTTGTCTTCTCGCTGTGATCTTCTTTGAACTCAATGTAAGCTGTCTGTTCGACCCAGAATTTAAATAAACAGTTATCGCCATTGCTAGAGATAGCAAAACCTTTTAAGAAAAGTCCATAAAAACAAAGTATTTAATCCTCTAAAAGAGGTGAGACGAGAGCTAATGCCATGGAGCTGAAGGGAGGCGATGGTTTGTAAGGCATTATGACTTCATCGCCTGCTATCTCACGCTTGAGACAAAGGCACCGTGACCCCTGTGTCTTGGTTGTCGAGTTGATTCCAGGTACTGCATCAATATCAAACCAGACTGGCGAGTAAGATTTCATACTATCTGCCAAAAGCAAGGACTAATTACGGCAAATTTAATATTCGTTTTTTCGGTGCGAAAGTTTGGAATTCCATTGATGACTCACTTAAATCTAAGAGTCGTGCTTGCTTAAAAAATCTCTTAAAAGAACTGATTATCTCCAACTACCAACTGGTGCATTGATGTACTTTATTTTCATTTCTCTGCGTGCACATCCACCTTTTTGTTTGTTCTGTGTGTGTGTGTGTGTGTGTGTGTGTGTGTGTGTGAATGGAAATCGTGTCCCTGTCCAATATTTTTCCGCTTGGCCCAGCCACTTGGCTCGATTAGCCTTAGCTATTTCTAAGTGGCTGTGCTCATTTTTTTTTTTTTTATTGTTAATATTTTCTCCTTGTGTATATTTATCTATTGTAAACTTTTCTGGGCACGAAAATAAAGATTGTTGTGGTTGTTGTTGTTGTTGTAGATCTCTAGGGTACGTGTGAAGTTATCGCAAGCTAAAACTTTGGCAATAAGCGTCTCTAAAATTCTTCTCCATACAAGTACTTTATTTTGAATTTGTGTGAATATATACAGCATGATATAGCCACCCGTTAAATTAGTTTTTTTTTCTCTCTATTGATATATGTGCATCACTGGATTTCTTTCATAGCTCTGGTAAACCAACCGAACGGAAGAAATATGTGACCAGGAAGAACCTGTGAGCACATACTGCTACTTGCTTTCATAAAAGGGTTCCAGCAGAAGTTACTAGAAGCCTTTTACCCCAAAGCTGACTACAGTACAGTATATAATTATATTACAATGGACTCCTGGTATTAGGGTATACGTACAGGCAGTAGTGAATGCTGGGTAATAATTATAGACGTACTTACAATTGTTAGAAACCAATTCGCAGTATATAACGAGTTCTGCAATCTGATTGACGTACTCACTGTCCATTCTGTGATAGATAGCGACTATTTAAAACGGACGCACTTAAAACAAAACAATGTCCTTTGTAACTTAAAAATCAATAAATAGTCGTGTAATATTGAAAGTTGTACCAAACAAAGTATCAGGCGCGAAGCCAGGATTTTTTTTTTCAGGTAGGCCAAAGTTGGATATTAATTGTCCGAGCAATTCGTCGGGTGATGTATAATTGTCCGAGCAATATATTCCTACAAAAATTCAGGTACGCCATGGCGTATTGGCGTACAGGTAGCTAAGCACCTGCTGATTGTTGTCACAGGATGTCACAGACAACTGTTACGGCAAAAAACAGTGTTACCTACTTTATGACAGATGGTTTTCACTAACACAATTAGTCCACTAATCCTTGTTTTCTATGACTCAATATTGTCTACACGCCTCGTCGACTAGTGACTTACTAAACTAGACCTCGTACTATGATTGTTAAATAGATGACGAGTAGAAAAATAACCAAACTTGGAACAAAACAACACACTTTCGACTCAATAAACCCACGAAAGTCACGTGACTTCCACTAAGGTTGTCGAAACATCAGTTAACGTCAATGACAGTTCTTTTCAGAACTACCTACACGAGAACGATCAAGTTCGACAAACAAGTAAACTAACAGTTTGACTTTACGATCATTTTTTCAGCGTCATAATGTTGCTTATGAAGAATTACCCGGGGTATTTAAGCCTGTCAGAAAGGGAAAAATATTTTGAATGAATAACAGGACGAATTATCTGCCGCAGAGGCAAGGGTGAGAGAACTTCAAAAATAAATAAATAAACATCCGCGGTAAAATAGAGAAGAAAAAAAAAACGCCAGTGTATGACTTTGTTCCAAGCCATTGTTAACATTTAACACCATAAGAGTGACTTTACAGATTTTACTCTGGCTAACGCCAAACGATTTTACTCGTCACTGGAAGACCCCTAAGGGCTTAAAGGGTTAAAAAAACTATCTCCCCTAACACTTTACACCCTAAGGGTGACTTTAATAGATTTTACTCTGGCTAACGCCAAACGATTTTACTCGTCACTGGAAGACCCCTAAGGGCTTAAAGGGTTAAAAAACTATCTCCCCTAACTCTTTACACCCTAAGGGTGACTTAAATAGATTTTACTCCGGCTAACGCCAAACGATTTTACTGGTCACTGGAAGACCCCTAAGGGCTTAAAGGGTTGAAAAAACTATCTCCCGTAACTCTTTACACCCTAAGGGCGACTTTAATAGATTTTACTCTGGCTAACGCCAAACGATTTTACTCGTGTTATGAAGACCCCTTAGGTCTTAAAGGGTTAAGGGAAAATACGCGAGATTACCACAAGGGGTGTTTGGTAAACATTCCCTTCCACTGACGCGATTCTGCCTCCTGTAAATAAAGAAAGTATGCAATAAGCATACATAACAGGTCTACTATTGACGTGCATCCAGTTTAGCTCAGCTGGTATTGAGCATCGCACCGTTATTCGGAGAGAGATGCTAGACTCGAACTCCGTTGCAACCTAGATATTTTTGTTGTTTTAGTTGTTTTTAGTTTATCAGGCTTAATCACAATTCAGTCCAATCAAATGTTACTGGAAAACGCCGCAATTAGAGCCAAAATTGGCTCGTTGGTAGGTTCTGAGAATGCAAGTTGTGAACATTTATGACGTCATCTGTTTCGAATAATTAACCATTATTTGCCTCAGGCGAAGTGATTATCGTTGAATATTCACCGATAATCATTCAGCCTGGAGCGAATAATTGTTTTAGTATAAATACACAGGTGATTATTTCAAAAAAAGAAAAGAAAAAGCAATGTACAACACGAAAAAAATTATTTCACCAAAAGCGCGCGAACGACTGGCAGCCATTTTTTTCGTCGAGGTGATTATCGGCTGATAATCCGAGATAGCGAACCAATCAGAGCGCGCGGTTTTGTATAATCACCTGAGTATTTACCTTAATAGTTCATACAATGGAAAGGAATGTATTTCAGATTTATTTGCAAACACGCTAACGCCCTTTTCGTTTCTGCATCGCTAAAAACTTATCCCGGTGGTTTTTATGCCGGCTGGCAAAGTTCGCGTTCCTAAAAATTCCGCTTAACTAAAAAACACGTTCGTTATCCTTCAGTTAGTTCTGCGAAATAGTTTCCCATTGCAAATCGCTGAAAATTTTTTCACAGAGTAGGAAATGTTAAAGCAGGCGCGGATCCACACCGGTTTCCACCGTTTTACGGGAATCGATCAGATTTTCCATAATGAATAATATATTTTTAATAAAAATAAAAACTTTCCAAGTTGAAATTTGAGGAGAATGGAACTGGCCAATATCCTGTCTGAATGACTCAGAGACCCAGGAAACGGGTCTTAAGGTACCAGCCTACCCCAAAATTCATCATTTTGAAGAAAAACATCTTTCGATATTTTCATATAGGTCTCATTGTGGCCTTTCATCATAAAAAAAATATGGAAAAAGGTTGATTCTAAACGAAATTATTCCGGAAAAAGGAATCTTTGCATTAATTGTCTCTAATTGATTGCTGTCAACAGAGTCACATTAAAAATCACGTGACAGGAACGCGATGAGGTTCGAGCGACGAGTTGATTCGAGTGTTTACGTTGAAATTTACTCGGCGATGTCTTCAAAGAAAAAAAGGAAAAGTTCGTGTCCGTTTGCAAGTGCGAAGAATGCGCCGAAATGGAAAAACATTTGACAAAGGTTTGGCCGAAGCACTGGCCGCAAGCGACAAAGGGTCGGATTTTGAGCAGGAGAAGCTGAACAACAAGAAAAAGAAACCGGAGAAGTTAGTGCCAGCCGATCTTAAGTCGCTGAGACGAAGAAAGAAGAGCCTGAAGTAGAAGCAACGGAGTCATGGCAAAAGTTTTCTGGCCGAACAACTGTTTCCTGCAGTGGCCTGCAGGAAAATCTTATGAAATCAGTGTCTTGTCGCTTTTGTCAAGCAGATGTGACTTTGCTTGGGAATGTCTCAGTGAGATCAGGACTTGGATCGTCTTGGATATTGAGATGCGAGCACCTTGTAACTGCACTGATGACTTGTAACAGATATTTCCCGCCAGAAGCAAAACCTGAGACCGCTTTGTAATTGATAAGAGTTCTCTTTGTTTAAGTAAAATGAGCCTTCCCTTCATCGATCAACACGTAATCATTTTCACACGTCTTGCGTAATTAATCTAATTACACCGGAAAAACGCCCCAAAGTATATTTCGCGCCGTATCTCAAAACCAAAATTTCGAAGAGTAGGACGCACATTTTAAGTTTGTTTTCAATGAATGTTCGACGCTTTCCGCTGAAATTTGGCAAGAAAGTCGCCCGATAATCGGGCAACAAAACTGAGTCGGGAAATTTTTATTTTTTACCTCTTTCAAAAGTTATAGCTATTTTAGCAAAGGTAACGGTTCATTTTTAAACTCCTAAAGTTTAACTGCCTGTTAAAAAAAAACCAGACAAGTAATCAAATTTTCCCGACACAGTTTTTTAGAGGAAGGTGTGAAGAACACATAGCGATGTTGATCGTCTTCTCCCGTTCAATTCCGACCGGAAACGAACTCGATATGTGAGTCTCGGTACTTTTGGAAATCAAACGCTCTATTTGCACAACATTAACTTTTGAACATCAAATAAATATATATTTGTAATCTTCAATTCTTAGGCTTTCATAAAATATATAGTTTACTGGGGTTTGCTATAAACGCGGAGCGGTAAAGCAGCTTCAACGGAAGATGGTCATTGTTTGGGGTACGCTGATGCCTTAAGGGAGTTAAATCCAAAAAATTTCCCGGGTGAATATGCCCCCGGACCCTCCTAGAAAATTGCGCATTTGGCGCTCGTTTAGGAAATCGGTCACCATTTATTCTAGATCCGCGCCTGTAAAGGATAGCCACGTCATTCCCTTATTAATTGTAAGAGTAAGAAAAAAAAAATAACAACAGCAATAACAGCGTCTCATTCATGAATTCACTACAGTCTTGCCACAGCAGGTACAAACGGCGAGTTGCGTTGATCTACATACAAAACGTACCTTAAGTTTGGAGTGAAGAAACATCAGTCTGTTCTCTAGGTCTTTCATCTCCTATGAATCGAGATAAATCATTTAACACTGACACACTGCATACTGTGTTTGGTCGCTTTCCTTTGATTAGCAAACTGAATTGCATTCCACACACAAGTCCATTCTGAAGCCGTGTTCACATTAAACATTAATTGTTAAAGAATGAGAGTGGCATAGCTACACTGTACTTATTGTAGTACTCATCAAACTGTGTATGTGTGTGTGTGTGTGTGTGTGTGTGTGTGTGATGGGAAGGGGCGTGTTCACACTTTGTCACACACAGTATACCTACCAGATTGTTCTGCTGACTGACATCCAAGCTGTGGTTTGCTACAACTGACTTTTTTTTCAGATGAGCAGTGAGCGAGGGGGAGAGAAGCCTACAAAATAGCTACAAACGTACAAGTAGATAATTCAGGTTTACAGGGATTACGAAGGCCGTGCGCCAAGCGCGTATGGCGCATAAAGTTACCAAATGGCGCATTAAAAAAGAACTTAACGGGCCTGTGATGCGCCCAAGCCGCGAAAAAACTAGTAAAATATACACTACTTTGTGAAAAGTTGCTCGGAGTTCCATGTGCTTTCAGTGTTTCCTCGTGCTTTGAATATATTTGCAACTTTTATTATCCTCAACTGTTCAAAGTTAACATGCCTCCGAAAAAATACAAGGAATAAAGAAGAGCTACGTACCCTTTGTTGAAATTTTTCCTGGCCCATTTAATTACCCTAATTTCCCAAACTTTTCATAAATGGCCCATAACTTTCCAATGACAGGGGCCATAGGCTCACTTGCCTGTTTTTGTTCCTCATCTCTGCGTTTCTCAAAAGATAAATTTCCCTATTCTAATCTTATTTGCTCACCACAAAGAGGAGTCACAGGCACCCCAGGACACACCCCTCCTGACCTAGTGTACGTCCAGAGTGAACAGTAATTCGAGATACATGCACCGTACTCCATTTCATTCTTTTCAATTCTGTTTCTAAAGAGTAAAACAAGACGGCGCCTTATCGCGTAACGGCTGCTATGAATATCACCACCACGCTTGATTGCCGGGCAATAAGGAAACACAAGATTACGATACTTCTAAAATTCAAATCTGCGAAATTTTTCCCTTATATATTATGGAATTTGGCTTGGAATGTTTTTTTTTTTTACTTTCCGCATCACTCCATGTTAAGTCAATCATCACAGTTACATGTCCTTCACAAAACCACCTTTGAGTCTGTTGTCCAGTAATCAGTATCAAGCTACAATATTATAATTCATAACCTAAAATAATATAACATGTATATCCACACAATAATATCATCTAATATCCAAAATAAATTACATTTCCTTTTTCCGGATTTAACGTACAAAGGAATGGTTTCAGCATCAATGCCTGTTATTTTCAGATGTTTATAACAAAAAGTACTTACAGCACTAAGTCGAGCATCCCTCAGATGTGGCAACTGTGGTACTGTGTCCTCAAGTCTGCTGATCTAGAGTAGGAATAAACACACACATAAAAAAACATTGTAGTATCTCTCTCTCTCTCTCTTGGACAAGATCAACATATACAATGATCAACACAGGGGGGAGGGGTACTTTAGGAATTCTTGTGTGGGGAGGTGACGCTGGGACCCTAGAACCCTCAGCCTATACCAGACCAAGTTCGGCTAAATTTTGCTGCCCTGTAGTAACTTAAACTAAACTCCCAAAATCCCTGTCTATATCCAGTTGTGTTTCTAATTGAAACGGAAAACACAGGTTTGGATGTCTATTACAATTAAGTCAATGACTGATCACTCAGTTTAATACTCACCCTTTTGGAAAACACCTGCAGCCTTCTCTTGCAAGTTTCGTCATAGCAAGGAATTTCAATTTGTCTTGGGCAAGGTTTCACTGATAGGAAAATTTGAATTATTTGATAAACAAAGCAAGGCACATTTGCATATACATACTTTGCAACTAAGTGGTTCTGCAGTCTTTATACCACACTTGACAACAAACAGTTTACAGATTCAGTTTTCTACAGTAGAGTTTTTCATTTTCAGTTTTATACATCTATATTTATGTATAGTTAGTAACAATCACTTCTAACCCTTGGTAGAAGGTAAGACATATATTTTAATTTGTAACATTATATATTTATTTAGCAAAAATCTGAGAAAAATTCTGAACTCACACTCACCAGTAGAATGCTGTTCACACACCTCTAGAATATAGGGGCTAAAGATACCAGCAAAACACAGACATAATTATTCAGTCTATTGAACTAATAATATTATTACAGTAAACATGCATAAAATTGGTAGAAGGGCAATGTTCGTGTTTCCATACATGAAATTATGCAGTTGATATTGTGTGATTTTTCTTTTAAAATAATAATAATAATAATAATAATAATAATAATAATAATTGGCCCCAAATGGTTGTCTTGTCTTAAAATGGCCATACATGTAGTAATTCACCATTGTAAAGTTTTGCAAAAAACTGGGGCATATTGTGTAGAATTTATTGTGGGCCTGCTTTGACAACACATTAATTAATTACTTGGTGGGTTTCTCCCTGAGCTGGTTGTACATCTTGGAATGCACCAATCAAACTTTTACATTTGAAGTATTTAAATACGACATAAATGATCTAAATTATATGTACTGAAACAAAAAAGAACATTATATTTAACAAAAAAGTGTAAAATACTACACTTAGCATTTCCCATTACATGTATGTACTGTCATTTCTGTATTTTGCTATAACTGTAAATTTGAAAAATAAATAGGTACTGGTAGAGGATGTTACATGGCTCTGCAAAGATACAGAGTACAAAATTTCTCTTTTGAGTGTTAAGGAATATTTCACGAGTGAATGCAGCAATTGAGGGAATTTTTCAACATGACAAGACTCCAAACACAATATTCTATTTAATACATCAAACCATTTTATTTTAATCAAATTTTAAGCATGTGTTTTCCACTTGTGAAAATAACATGGTGTCTTCATTTTGTAGCAGTATGATTTTTTCATGTGAAAGCTAACTTGGTATTTCATTGATGTTTATTAAAAAAGTACATGTAACAAAAAATATGCAAAGTGCATTACTTGGTTACAAATATTAAGCACATTGTAAATTTTCGAGAAGAAAGGGAAGTGCCAAGAGAAGCATGAGCCATAGGCACTTCTCAAGTTCCCAAGTGCTAATACTACAGTGTACTCAATAATGCACTTATGAGGAATACCTTTTTCATTTTGTTTTTAGAAAATGCCCAATGAATGAACATGTTTTGCCAAGGCAGTAGAGAGTGGGTGCAAGAAAACGTAAGTCAATCAATAATATGGTGAGTCATTAATATTGAAATGGTTTTGGAAAAAAGATAAAAGCATCACTATCATGCTAGCACAAGTGAATTTGTATGTTATGTAGCTTGCATGCATATGTTCCACTATAATGCATGCTTGTGGAATCTAAGGCCATGTGCTTTATGCTGCATGCGCATGACATCTTAGGCCATGTGCTTGATGCTGTTATAATGCACTCTGTTAAACCAATCAGAGCAAATGTTATATATCTGTTTCATGTTACAAATAATAATATTACATACTACTTATTAACCGAGAGTGAGTAATTACAGGGAAATCTTGGACTGAGACCTTGATGTATTGACCGAGAGATAGGTTAATAAGTTATTTATTATATGGCCTTTTTAGCACTGGAAAGAGAAAAACGGAAGGGTTTTTAAAGTTATTTGAGGTCATGTTCACTAAACTGAAACACATCTGACTGTGAGATCAAAACAAGAAGAGACAGAAAAAACAGTTTCTTTGAAAATGAGACAAGTTTTGTCTATATTAAAGCAAAAAAAAATTTTGAAAAATTTTCATAATGCCCGGTCATTACAAGAAAATCTTGCCCACTCAGCAGCCAATCAGAGCGCACGTACTATTGTGGCCATATAAAAGATAATAAGAAATGCCAAGTACGATACATTTTTTATATAACTTGTAATCACCTGGTCACAGTATTCTGAGGTGTTCTTCTACTCAAAGGAATAAGGGATCCTCGCCCATTACGTAGCTAAAAAAATATATATAGATATATATATAAACATACAGTATAATTATGTCAATCAACAATTCTGTTTTCTATCAAGCTCCACCTTATCCAATACTAAAAAGACTGTGATTCATTGACATAACCAATTTGAAGGGAAATCATACTGTACATGTAAAGTGCGTACATGTAGAGCAAAATTGAAGGGGTATGTGGAATCAAAACCCTAAGTGACTCTTGATCCAGTACCAAATTCTCCTTTCAGTCTCCAAGCAAATACAAGGTAAATTGGAAGGAGAATTGATGAGTTGACCAGTGGTCACTTGGGGCTTTATTCAAGGCATCCTTTCAATTAACGATTCCATTCTTCTGCTTAAGGGAGAGAGTTTTTTGAGGGAGATAGTTTTTTAAACCTTTCACTCCCAAGGGGTCTCCGTTTGATGAGTAAAATCATGTGGCATTAGACAGAGTAAAATCTTCTGGTGTTAGACAGAGTAAAATCTATAAAGTCACTCTTGGGAGTGAAAGGGTTAAGCCTTGCAGCAAGAAACATTTGTTGCTTAACAGAGGTGGTCGCTCAACAGAAAAGTCAAGAAAAGAGGCCAAAACCTCCTTGGTTCCACTAATTATTACTATCTATTAGCTTATAAATAATACTAAAATGACGGGCACTCAGATGCCGCTGTACTTCAGGCATGACTCCCACATCAACCCAACTTTATTATGCATGCTGTAGCCATACTGTTTCATTCTCCGAAAAAAAAAAGAAATTTTTGCCATGCATTGTCCTAGACATCACAGCTGCAGCATGCATAATAAAGTTAATAAGGTAATATACATGCAGAAACATGGCCGTACCTTATGTATGGTCTATAATTGTTATGTTTTAGGGAATACTGAATAAACCTTAGACTGGTATGTCCAGTACCAAATATTGACAATGACTACTGGAGAGGGGTTACTTACCTTGAAGACCTTTGTCTTTTCGAGAGATAATCCAATTTGTTCAGTAATGACCTTCAAAGTTAATTGTTTTTGGATTAATTAGTGGGAGCTACTTTATGGAAACAAAGGAGCAATCAAATTTTGTACCTGTAAAAACTTTGCGTTGTTGCATCTTTCATCTTCGAGTTCGTGGTCATCTACTTCGGCACTAAATTCCAATCGCCTTAAATCTGACACTTCTAAATCACGTGCGAAAGGAAATAAGCTGATGCTGGAGTTACGTTTGTTGACAAATCCACACTCCCATCTGCCTAAGATGGCGTTCTACCATAATGAAATAAAGCTTCCTTAAAATCAAACATACCATCGCCGTGTCTAACAATAACCCATAGTATTCTCTTGTCGCTGCCCATCTTCATATTTTAAGGACGGACAGCCACGTTTATCAAGGAAAATTCTTGCGATTAGTTCCCAACCGAATGTCAGCCAAAACAACAAGAAATCCAGCAACTGGCAAAAGTGGTCAGCAGCGCACCTTGTCTTTGCATTCGCTATGTTTTATATGACGTATTTCGCACATTCCAAAATGGCGACCGACAAGGGTGACAGAAAACTACAGGTCTCCCGTTTAGAGGTAAATTCTGCCCTAATAATCACAATCATTGGAGGTTTTTTTACTTTTATCGTCTACCTTTCTAGCTCACTGAGGAAGAGAAAGCTGTCCTAAGAGAATGCAGGAGAAATAGCATCATATTTAGAGGTATAATTTTAGAGTTTTCTTGTTTACTGACGGTCAAAAATATTCTGCCTGAGTTGGCGATTCCAGCTAGAGTTCCATCTGATATCACATTATATTCATTATTTATGCTGTAGCTGTATTGTTTACATAATGCACTTGCAAACGTGTCTTCTCTTCAAAGAACGGAACAACATCTGCAGCAGGCATTATTAATGAAGTAAATGACAATATGGAAATTTAGCCACGATTTCTCCCACGGCGCGGTGCTATAGATAAGAAGTGCGAGTGTCACTCACGAATTTTCATGCTGTCTCAGTTTTTCCCTGATGAGATCCAAAAATTAAATTCATTCTAAATTATGGCAGAGACAACACTAATCACTGATAAAGGGGTCTCCCCCACTCTCACTATTCCACCCCCACTAACCCACCCTACAATCCCCCCTGCAATTCCCCCAACCCTTTCCCCTTAGTGAATATCTTTTGTTAGTATACACCAACTCAGCAACCTTGACATTTTGAGTAATCTGCTTGGCTCACTATCTCAAGATATCTATTCACCTCCCACAAGGTGATTAGTACGTGGCCTTCTAACAAATCATTGTAAGTTAGTTGTCTTTGAAGGGAGAAATATGGCTGGCATCAATACAGACTGTAATCATTTTACAGCTGATTCTGAGAGATGTGACCGAGGTGGCTTCATTGATATACACGAAAACAATGATTTTCTTCAATTTTGATGACCTGTGGCCATAAAAAAACATATTTGCCTCTGTGCTTCATAGCTTGGTTAATATTCTGCCACTATTCAACTTTATTTCAGAGAGTTATTATTGTTAATTATCTTCAGTTTGTGTTATGACTACCTGTTTTTCTACAGGCTTGCCATTAGCAACTTTTGGTGTTTATCTAACAAGACATTACATAAAAAGCGGTAGGTTGGTGCTTCCTGAATTGAAAATCTCTGGTTTTAAAGTGTTACTACCAAAGCGGAGAGTCAAACTGTATTTTCTCTTCAAAGGTCGCTCCCCACATGCAAAGAGATTTTCAGCAGTGTATTACACAGGTAGAAAGTGTCTCCACTCATTTTAAAAAATAATGATGATATTTTTAGGAAATTCAATATAGTAAGGCTGAAATGTTGGCCAGTATCTCCCAGGAACTATGTCGTTTGCCCTGTAGGTTAGGAGGTAACGACTGCTGAGACATTTTCTTGGTGCTAGTAACATAATAAAACAACCCATGACATGTAATATGGTGAAGTAGTAACATCATTGATTGATGCAACAGTGTCGCTTTGTTGTTGGAATGTTTACTTATTTTCCAATTTCCTACTTGCCTGCTTGCAGCAATTGGCACATAAGCTTATTATCTACTGTACATCAGTAAAAACTAAATTTTGAGTTGTAATACTTTACATATATGTTCATTTACTGGAATTTGTTTTTGAATTGTAAAAAGGCATTACAACTTGGTGTCCTTTAAAAGACCTATTTACCTAAGCTATCAACAAATTATATAGGAAAAACCTACCTCCATCCCATGATAATTGTAGTTAAGAATTCAAAGAACAAACTGACCATGAACCTAACTGTGAACATTTCACAAGGTACTTGTGGCCAGAATCACATGTTTCAGTGTTGCTTTATATCTTCAAGAATAATTTATGAATCGTACATGTCCAACTGCATACATGGCATATCAGTGTGTATTGGTATGATTCAAACCGTCAAGACACTGCGAAGTCTTTAAAATAGAGTATGCATCCCTTTTGGCATAGCTACCCACTTCTTATTTCATGTCAGTTTCTATGCTTAGAGTCAGTTGATTTAAGTCATTAATACATAATTCTAAACAAGTAATACGTGTATGTATTTGGAACTTCCAATTGTAGCAAGATCCGTGCAAGGTAGCTGAAGTGTTTGGCAAGTGGATGAAGTAATGCCCTCTGTACTGGATATTTATTGTAAACAGCACTTTTACTAAGTTGAAAGGATGAATGTCTTGTACATGGTCTCTGGTTTGCTATAGACTAACTTTCCCAAACTCACCTTAGGAGTGTTTGCTCTGGGCTTTGTAGCGGGAATATCATCGTATCGTGGACCATGCGTGCGGAAAATCATGCGACTGGACAACTCCAGACTAGCTGACCAATTTAGAGCGTACTATGATAGGTGAGCAATGTATTGTAGTTTCTCGTTCTTATCATCCACTGCCGAGTCAAACAAGCCACCAAATATACAGACCTAGGATGTAACACGCGTATCCTTTATTTCTCGTTCTTTACATCTACTACCGAGTCAAACAAGCCACCAAACAACATGACCCGTCTTCAGAAGTGACCCTCCATTGTGTAGTTGCTCTTAGGCTCCGAAGTTTCTACATGTTGAAGTTAAGGTACCTCTTGGCAACAATGAGTGTTTAAAGAATGAGGTACATGTGCGTATATTTAACAATTAGAATGTGATCTCGTGATTTCTATGGGGTGACAGTTGATGAGGCCGAAGGCCCGAATTACCTCTTAGAAATCGAGAGCGAATAATCTCATTGTTTTAGTAAAATCATAATAAACGAATCATGTATTGGTAAAAAATATATCAAAATACTAAATCGTCCTGCAAAACTTCGCTAAAGCGCGAAGACGTCGCCATTCACAAAACGATCTTCAACCAAGTGCTGTCTAATGGCTGTTAGTATAAATCTACTAGCGTTCTATCACAAATGTCGCGTTCTGATTGGCTACGCTACCCACTATCTATTCTGTGATAGATAGTGAGTAGCGTAGCAGTGTGCCCTTGCTAACAAAATGGTGGCCGCTTCTTCACGTTTTCGAAGTGTCCGTGAAGAAGATTTAGACAGTTTACTGGTCGAGGCTGTTCCAGAAAAGACAAAGGTTTGAACGACTAGTAGATTTAGACTAAAACAATTAGATTATTCTTTCTCGTCAACTACCACGCGATAGAAATCTCGAGCTCATAATCTAATTGTTAAAATAGTCTTTAGTAGGTCAGCCAATCAGATTGCGGCATTAGAATTAGTCTGCAAGTAGATTTTTACTAATATAGAGTAGCGCGGTAGCTCGACTTCTCTAAGTTGTATTTTTAAGTGCTAAGAAATGTAGAGAGGGCACATTCTCGAGCTGTCGGGCCATGGAGGTAACTTTTTGGAACTGCTGGCAAGCCACCGAGGTTCTCGGATATTTGACTTTCAAGATAATCGGCGAACCACTTAGCCGCTTCAACAATATACAATGTATAGATAAAGGATTCCGTGACAGTGCCGAAAACTACGTCTTTCCCAAATTTTCCAGGCTCAAAATTTACTTGACATTCAAAATCCTAGCAGTATGCAGACTGCGTGTCCCGTGAACCAAACTTAATGGCCTTGTTCTCATCAGTCTCCTATAGCGCAGTGGTAGAGCGTCCGATTTAGTGACTGAAAAGTCGTAGGTTTGTCTCTATTGGGAGAATTGGGGTTTGTTTTTTTTTTTTTTTGTTAATTTTTCTTGTGACCGTGCTTAAAAATACATCTCTCACAATAATTCTGTAATTAAGGCATTCCCTTCTTCAGGGTGAACTGAAAGCCATGGAAATTCCGCACTGGAACCAAAGATCGAGGAAGAATTCCTGATCGATTCGCTCTGCGAGGACTAGTTTCACAGCAACTGTTGCGTTAGAATTATCGCATGTTAGCGAGAGAGAGAGAGAGAGATAAAGAGGAAGGGAGAGAGAGAGAGAGAGCACCAAAACAAATGCCTTACGCACGTCTGGGATAGGATGATGTAGATTACTTTAAACTAATTTAATGTTTGTATGGGTCTTTCATCTTATAGGGCTGGGATGGCTTTACCATACGAACGCGCTCAAAGTGGACGAAGCTTCCCAGAACAGCAGAATGCTGAAGGGCAAGGTTCGTGATATCCCGAGAAGATTTGACCTGTGACCTCTCAATGTATAATTATGTTCCATAAAATGTTCCCACTTTACACTTTACAACTTCTCGATCGTGTTCGGTTTTCTTGTCGCTGTTACCTAATTGATACTTCGTAAGTACGTTTCAGTTAATGTTACTCTAACTCCGACAACTTTTTCTAAGAAGGTCAAGGCCCGAGCTGACGAGCCGACAATGGCCACGCGACCGGAACTAAGCTCGGGTTTTTTTATCATAATACACGATGACTTCGGCCTTAAGGTTATTATGTGATTGATACGTCTTCAAATAGGGACTTCTGAGCACATGCACTCCATATTTATTTGTTTTGTTTTTGTATTTTTTGGTATATTCTTTTCAAGCAACACTCGAATTTCCTCATCGTCAAAATCTTTCATTTATGATGGCTTACTTTGCCGTTTCCTTAGCCATGGTATATGAGCTTATAGCCTATCAGTAGAGAACCCAAAATTCTTCATATCCAGGGGCTGTAGATATAAAAAAGTGCAATATACACCTAACTCTAGGATTAAACAATGACCATTACCCGACTGGTAATACATTCTTGTCCTATATACACCAAACATTTAAAGCATTGTAACTCTTCTGCTTTTCAAGATATCTTGCTGAGACAATTGGTGTAAACAAACCATCAAGTAAGAAACAGCGTGTAGAAGTATAAGGTTTTTTGCTGCAAGTGTTTTCGTGTAATTATCGATTGAAAACTCAAACAAGTCTGGAAGAACGGCTCCAAAATATAAGACATGAATGTATTACCACCCGGCTTTTCTCCCAGGACATTTTAGGTCACCAGATGCCACAACCGCCAATTTCTCTAGGTACGAGGCAGACGACAACAGTGCTTCGCCCACCACTTTTGGTTCATCGGCTCGGGATCAAGGGTCTGCCTCAAACGAAGAAGCGCCTCCGCCACCAAGTCTTTACTTTGAGGTTGACAACGCCAAGGAGAACAAGTCTACTAGTTATCAGGAGTTGAGGAAGAAGCATAGAGAACGTTGGTCGCCACCTAATGTGTCTTCTGTTAGGCGAGAACAGGTACAGTATCTGCTTTGCCTGCATATACTCAGTTTCAATCACTTTCTATCTCCTAGACGTTTTGCATCTTCTCTTTTTTTTCTCTCAACGGAAAACAAATGAAATTGAAACCTTATTGAATCAAAGGCTAGCAATGTGAACGTCAGGGTGGGGGTGGGGTTGGGGTTGGAGAAAAAATAGGGAGCTTAAGCACGCGCGTTTTTGAGACGCAGACGGCAACCGGAAGAGAGCATTTCACATGCTAGGACAGTGGTGTCTCCCAGATTTTTATAGTGATCATCTCTAATGGAGAAAAGATACTAATCAATGTAATTGTAGTTGTGTGAAGACAAGTTAAAAGGGGAAACAGTTCACTTCCGGTTGCCGTCGGGGTCTCAAATACGCGCGTGCTTAAGCTCCCAAATGTCTCCAACGCGGTCGCCGCCTACCATCCCCCTCCCCCGATTTTTGGCTCCTCCGGGTGATTTGAAACCGATAAAACAGTAACACATTTTATGAGAGGTATGCTATGATTAAAACACTTTAGAGTTTTCGTAGTGTTACCCCGGCTTTTGTCCTTTCAGAGCTCGTACATTAGAACTAGTAATTTTTCACCGCTAATTTCCTTGTAGCCTAAACACAGACACGAAGGCGAAAATGATCCCCGAACCTCTGAGGCTCTAATTTCTTGGCTTGGCCTTGACAATGAGGAAGAGACTGGCGGCGAAACTGAGCAGAAGTCGGCCAGCCGACAGAGCAGGACGGCCTACAGACAAGGTTTGTTAAAGAATGTCATAACAAAGCGTTTGTTTACGATTTACCGCATAGTCGAAAGGAAACTTGTTCCCTTCGTCCCTGCATGACCTTCTCTCTGTTTTCTTTCTTTTCCCTTTGTTCGTACTTTGACAACTACTGAAATCTGTCGGACTTGAATACAATGTAACTTGAGCCCAGTTTTACGTTTATTGTGCTTGCCTTGCAGGACAACCGGCCAAGAAAAACAAGTATGGAGATGTTATTGAGTAACTTCACGATCACTGGCTAAGAAATACCCGTAAAATAAACAGATTCAAAGACAAATCAAAGGGCTTTTAGAGCCAGCTCGTTCATGTAATGGTATTGGACAATTTTCATTGTACCTGTTATTGTTGGTCATCACTGATATTTTAATATGGTACTGTTATTTTTTTATGAATGAGCATTATGATAGTGTGAGTTAACTGTATTCAAGTAACAAACCAGTGGGTAAGAGGCGGGGGGAGGGGTGGGTGCATGGGTATGCTCCCTTGGGAAAATTTAAATTTTCAGCAAGTCAGAAATGCTATTTTGGGGGATAATGGATGGAAAATTTTGTCTTATATTCCGTGCCATTATAAGTACACTTTATAGTAATTATTGGGGGGTGACCTCCCATTCAGAGCCTAGTTTTGCTGACCTCCCCTGCTTTGAAGCCCAATTATTTTTACATGCCCTCCCCCACTAAATCCCACGAGCATCCCCCTGCCTCTTAAAAAATGGACAGTGTCTTAGGAGTAGAAAAGGGGGGTGGAATGGCTGTTTGGTTATTTTGATATTGCTACGTTCACAGAAATAATTAAAGTTAACACAAGTTAATTTTATTTCAAAATGAGATAAAAACATAAACAAGTAAACAGGGTTGTCACTAAGCGCCGGCTGCCGGCGAAATTCGCCGGGTTTCAAAAAGTCGATCGCCGGCTGAATTTTGGCCGTTGTTCGACTCATGGCGGCGAGCAAAGTCTACCTAAATCTATTTTCAGCCGACTCAATGGCTACCTCAACCATCAGCCAATTTCTTAGCTGGGTAAAAAAAATATTTAATAGTAATTGAAACTGAGTATTATAATCTGAGATACAAGTTGATTATGATGCATCCTGTCTTGATGCAGTGCTTCTCATGCTGTGTATTTACAAGAAAGTCGCTTATTAGTCTACATTGAGAATTACTCAATCAGCACTTAATGCAGTCATGCGATGAGCTACCCATACTATTTGTACACAGGATATTGCAATTTCTTTCAACCATGTTCATCGGTATAAATGCAGGCAACAGATTGTTTGTGATTTGGGGTTCTTGTTTGTACAAAAAGCAAGAACAAGCTCTGTTGTTTTGTAAGGCAATAATATCTAGATTGATATTATTATTCATTAACGTCCAACCTCTCCTTTGTAGCTGATTAATGCTTATACTCAGAAATTGCAAAGAATTCATTATTTGACGTATGGTACGCGCTGCTTTTCCTGCTTAAGTATGCATGAATAAATTGATAAATATGGAACATACCTCTGTCTACATTTTGGCCCTTCACAATACTTCACTCGTTGTGAGAGCACATGAGTGAGCTAAAAACGACTCCTGTTACTTGCTCACAATTACCAAAAAGAAAAAAATATTGAGATGATCCTTGAAGGTACGATGCTCGTAATAAAGTGTTTAAAGATAAAGATTTTAAGAATTTAGAAAACCGTGTTGCCTCTCTCAGCAATACGAGTTTTGCTTGAGTTTGGAACCACATTTTTTAAATCCCCTAAGGGCTACCCGATTCAAAAGTTGATTTGCGCCAATTTAGAGGAATAAATCACGACCAAAACCCCGAGTCGTAAACCCTAAAAAACATTCTTCAATTTCAGCTGAGTTTCAACCCCCAAAAATGACCACCAAAAACAGATGAATTTTACGCTCCAACGACAACTTTTAAAGTCAGCTGATCTTAAACTCCCAAAAATCAAGACCAAAACAGCTACTTTTAAAACCCTAAAAACAGCCTTCAAAATCAGCTGATTTTCAACCTAAAAAATGACCACCTAAAACTGCCGTCTTCTACGCGCTCTAAACGAACTTCAAAATCAGCTGATCTAAAACCATCAAAAATCACAATCCTTCTAAACGACCTTCCAAATCAGCTGATCTTTAAAATCTCCCTAACATCGCGACCAAAACCAGCTGATTTTTAAACCTTGAAAAACAGCCTTCCAAATGAGCTGATTTTTAACCCCTTAATATGAACACATAAAACAGCTAAATTTTAACCCCCAAAATAACCGCGAAAACAACGGATTTTTACGGAAATCGGCAGATGTAACCCCCAAAAAAACTACCAAAAACACCTGATTTTTATGCTAAAACCCAAACCCAAAAATTACAAAAAACGGCTAATTTTTCACCCACAAAAATGAGTGCCACAAACGACGAATTTTGACCCCTTATAGAAGCGACCATCAAAATCAGCTGATTTTTAACTCTAAAATCACGACAAAAACAGCTGATTTTTAAACCCTTAAGGCCGCATTCAAAATCATCTATATTATAAGCCCCAAACAAATACCACAAAAATACGTCAATGAACCAAAAAGGCGATGTTTTACGATTTATAAACAAACTTCAAATCCAGCCGATTTTAAACTTCTTAAAAATCAAGACGAATAACAGCTCATTTTTAAAGCCTTAAACACAGCCTTCAAAAGCGGTTGATTTTCAGGCCCAAATATGACCACCGAAAACAGCTGCTTTCTACGACCCATAAACGACCTTAAAAGCACGATCCAAATCAGCTGTTTTGTAACTCCTTAAAGAAAGCGTTTAAAATCAGCTGATTTTAAATCCCAAAAAGTGTCCACCAAAAACACCTGAATTTTACTTCTCCTCAAACGACATTCAAAATAAGCTGATTTAAAACCCTTGCTCTCCAACAACATTTTCCATACAAATCCTCTAAATTTTCCGAAAATTCAAGCTGTCGTATAAACTTACTCTTTAATGCCAGGGGCCTCAAACTTGGCCATTTTGGTATTTTCGATGGGCTCTTTCCATTTCTGGCATTTGTTACGACCAAAAACAGCTAACTTTGAAACCCTAAAAATCAGCTGGTTTAAACTTAATTATACTCAGTTGATTTTTAAACCCCAAAAACGAATCCTTAAAACGTCGGCTTTTTACGCCTCGAAAGTTACCTTCAAATACAGTTGAACTAAACACCAAAAATATCGTGACAAAAAAAACAGCTAATTTTGAACTCTGAAGACATCCTATAAAATCAACTAACTTTTAATCCCCGAAAACTACCACAAAAAAGGTGGTTTTTGAGAACCAAAAATGACCACCCCAAAAAAGGATTTTTACGCCTTCGAAACGGCACTCAAATCCAGCTGATTTAAAAACCCCAAACATCACGACCACAAACAGCTGATTTTCAAACCCTGAAAATCGCTTTCACAATCATCTGGTTTTCAACCTCGAATTATGACCACAGAAAACAGCTGATTTTCATGCCTTTTAAACGACCTTCAAAATCAGCTGAGTTTTAACCTCTAAAAATTAGTACCCAAAACAGCTGATTTTTACGCCCTCTACCGGACCTTCAAAATCAGCGGATTTTTAAGCCTTGAAAATGATTACCACAAAAAGCTGATTCTCAAAGGCAAAAAATGACCATCAAAAACAACTGATTTTGAACTCCTAAAAATGAGCACTAAAAACATCTGATTTTTACGCAGCCCAAACGATCTGGGAAATCATCTGATTTTGATCGAACTTACAACTGATAACTCCACAAAACAGCTGATTTTGAGGCCCACAAACATCCTTAAAAACAGCTGATATTCAACCTCTAAAACTGATCACCAAAGGCACATGATTTTTACGTCTTCTAACAACCTTCAAAGTCATCTAAGAAGTCCCTTAGAAATAACCACCAAAAACAGCTAATATCTTTGCTCTTGAAACGTTGTTCATACAAGACAAATTCAACCACCAAAAACAGCTGAGTTTTCAACCAAAAATAATTCCCCCCAGATATAGCTGATTTTTATCCCCCAAAAACTACCTCAAAAAAGAATAATTTACCATCTCTTATCTCGAACTTCCAAGTATGCCTCACTAAATCTCAACCCATTCTAAACATCACGAAGTAGCCACTTTATTTTCCCACAGAAGTGCAGACCCTCAACCCAGAAAACCCTAAACCTAACGTCTATAACCCAACTCATATTCTCACCCATCATGTATGCCTTATAAAAAAGGCAAACTAATCTATGACTGTTATGTATCCATTATAAAGTAACCATCCTATCTTTCCACGAACGCGATAACCCTAACCCTAACCCTAAACCCTAACCCTAACCCTAACCCTAACCCTAAGCCTAACCCTAAGCCTAACCGTAACCCTAACCCTAAAACTAACCCTAACTCTAAACCCTAACTCTAACCCTAACTAATGGTTAGGGTTAGGTTAGGTTAAGGGTTGGTGTTAGGAGTTAGGGTTAGGGTTAGGGTTAGGTTAAAGTTAGGGTTAGGTTAGTGTTAGGTTTAGGGTTAGGGTTAAGGTCAGGTTAAGGGTTGGGCTTAGGGTTAGGGTTAGGGTTGGTGTTAGGGTTAGGGTTTGGGTTAGGTTAGGGTTAGGAATAGGGTTAGGTTTAGGCTTAGGCATAAACTCAGCCTTAGGCTTAGGCTTACGCTTTGGCTTAGGCTTAGGCTTCGGATGAGGGTTAGGCGTAGGCCTAGGCCTGGGCCTAGATCTAGAGTGAGTGTTACTCTTAGGGTTAGGGTTAGGTTTAGGGTTAGTGTAAGTTTTAAGCCTAGGCGTAGTGGTAGGCTTAGCCTTTGGCTTTGGCAAAGTCTTAGGCCTAGGTTTAAGCTTAGGTTAAGGTTTGAGCCTGCGCCTAGTGTCAGGGTTAGGGTTAAACTGCGACTTAGACTAAGGCCTATGTTTAGGCTTATGCCTTAAGTTAGTTGTAGTGTTAGGGTTAGGGTTAGGGTTAGTTTTAATGTTAGGGTTTGGGTTAGGTTAATATTTAGGGTAAGGTTTAATCTAAGGTTTAGGATTTAGCTTAAGCTTAGGCTTAGGCTAAGGCTTTGGCTTAGGCTTAAGGTTGAGCCTACGTCTAGTGTTATGGTTAGGGTTAGGGGTAGTGTTAGGGTTAGGGTTTGGCTTAGGCCTAGGGCTAGGCTTAGTTTTAGGGTTAGAATTAGTTTCAGGGTTAGGGTTAAGGTTACAGTTAGATTATTGTTAGGGTTAGGGTTAGGGTTAGGCTTAGACTTAAGCTTAGGCTTAGTCTTTGTCTAAGGCCTAGGTTTAGGCTTCGGGTTAGGTTTTTTGTTATGATTAGGTTTAGGGTTATTTTTAGGGGAAGGTTTAGGTTTAGGCTTAGGCTTAGGTCAACTGCTAGTTTTAGGCTTAGGCTTAGTGTTAGGGTTAGGGTAAGAGTTAAGTTAGGGTTAGGGTTAGTGTTAGGCTTAGGCTAAGGCTTAGGATTAGGGTGAGTCTTAGGCTTAGACTTAGCTTTAGGCTTAGGGTGAGGGTTAGTGTTAGGGTTAAACCTATTCGTAACTCTATACTCTTACCCTAACACGATCAGAAAGAGTTGTGTAGGGCTTGTCTTTTGTTGGATTTTTAGGTCATGTGATATATTTGGACTTTTCTGTTTTCATTTTTTTTGTGCAATATACGATAATATAAAACATCGTTATTTCCAGGAACCTAGGGCACGTTTTGTCGGAGGTTTGTCTTACTGGCTTGGACAACTTTACCAGTATCAGTACCATGCCACGTATCTACGATTTTTTTCTATTTATTCTTCTCTTTGCTAACGTAGTTAGAAGAACTGTGAATGTACTGGGTTAAAGTTAAAGGGGACCTGTTACTCAAGGAAATAATCTAAACAATATTACAGTATTACAATCTCGACTAGCTCAACGTGGTTTGAGAATGTTAGATGTTCCGTATTTTTTAAATCTTACAGTGCGACTTGTCGAACCAAACAAATTTTCGGTCAAATTATCCAGTCAAGATCGAGTAACTAAACAATAGAATTTCTACAGAAATGTAATGCTTTACATTTCGCTTAAAATGCATATAGTTTGCTCTATAACTGGGCAAAACATATCAAGATTGAAAAGCCCCGTGGGGACGAGCCAATCAAGACAATAAAAACGGTGTGAAGAATTTCTTTGTTTTAGGCCATTGTTGTTGTGGTCTGCATTGTTTGGATTTTCTTTGTAATCTTTTGTTATACGTCACTGGTGCGTATTACACCGAACATAAACCATATGTGAAAGAGAATCATCTTAGTCGACAGAAACTCGCCACAAATCTGTTGTTCAGTATCAAACAGACATTCGATATTTGTATGAAAATTTATTTGGGTGGCCTTGGTTAGAGTATTCACACTGAAACACACCGTTTTCGTCTTAAAACAGTTCTTGTACAACAAAAGAGTATTAAACATTACTGTGTGTTTGATTAAAAAAGAAACCAACTGAAGAGGACGGGGAGGGGTTAATAGAGACGGGAAGGGGGGTGGGGGGGTGGGGGTGGGGAGGGCTAATAGGGAAGGAGGGGTGGGGGTGGGGAGGGCTAATAGAGCTTTTGCGGTAGTAACTGATCGCAACAGAACTCTCATTTCCTGAGCAATAAATCCACGACTTCTTCGCACTTGTACTTTGATTTATGTCGAAAGCAATCTGTGCGATAATGATCGATAATAATCCGTGTTTTTAAAATGAGACGCAAATAATCCGTAATATTTAAATGCAGTAGTCGCCAATAACCCGTATCCCTTCTCAAAAACCCCCTTATAATCCGTAATCGTAAGACCCTAATAGTGCCTCAAGAATAAGAATATTGTCCATGCATTAAAGATGGCCTATGAAAGGCGATTGCGTGAAAATAGGTCAGTTATAGGTACAATGTAATTACGTGCAAGATCGATGCACACGGAAAAGAACCTGTCCGCATTTTGTACCCAGTTTGCAATCTGCATTTTGTACTGACCGTTTTCATATCTCATAAAGGCTGGCACAATTAAAGGGATATTCGATTTAACCAAGATGTTTAAAGAACGCTTTTGATTATTGGCAATATGAATGTAGCTAGTTAAAATAAAAGAACACATTGCAGTCAGGTGGACAATGAGACATAGTTTGATGCTAGCTGGCTTAAGTTGAGGCCCCATTAGGGGTTTTAGGGATACGGGATATTTGCGAAAAAAATTATAGGGATATGGGATATTTCGGTGAAAAATTATAGGGATACGGGATATTTAGAAAAGAGATAGTGGGATATCGAACGTCAAAGTTTATTTTTTTGACAGAATAAAACAGGTTAATTGATCAATATGGAAGATGCGAAAAGTAAAAAAAGGACTTGAAAATGCAAATTAACGTATTTCCCCATGAAATATTGACAGTGTTACCACTCCCAACACCCCCATCCCCCCGGCATATTTTTTTTTCGGACTTATCACTTGCAGTGACGTCATCAGTATTAACTTGAATTACAAACTACAGGAATTAATGGGATACGGGATATTCAGACCCCCCTCTAATGGGGCCTCTAAGTTACATTCATGATTTTAAACCAGCATAGCATAAAACTATGAAATGAAATGTATCAAACGTAACATTTAAATTTCGGGTCCTTCTCCAGGTACCGGCACAGATGACGTATAACAAGGTCAGAAAACAAAAAAGATATTGATGAATAATTTACACACAATGGCAAAACAATGCGCTACATCATCTGTGCGGGTACCCGGAGAAGGAGCCTAAATTACTCACCATATCAAGTACGAGACCACTGATTTCATTCACAACTTGCTTGTGTTTATATTTTTATTACACATTACTTAAACGTCTTTCAATTGTCCTTTAGTTTTCTTTGTTAATAATTTTAAAATACATAGTATCTTCTTCAGTGAAGATGCAATGCCTTCAAGTCGGAAATCCTAAGCCTGTTAATGGCTGGTTTCACTTCTTATTGTTTCTGGGATTTTCTTTTTCCTAAGAATAGATCAAATCTCCAAGAGAAGACTGTTCTTCTTCTAAACTGTAACAATAAACATCCAAAATGCTTGATTGACACAGGAACAAAGGGTTTACATTGAGTTGAAACTGAAACTACCTATTAATTTCTGGTGTACAAGACCACTATGGTCACTCTTAACCCTTTAAGCCCCAATATAAATATTCATTTTCTCCTAGCTGTTCTCATATATTTTTTATGGTACTAGTGAGGAGAATTCGTTTAAATATCAACACAATTCTTTTTTGGGGATCACTTTCATTATTCTCATAACATGAATGGTTGATGAACATTGAACATTGTAATGATAAATTGGATTCTAGTCACTACTGGGCCTTAAAGGGTTAACTATCCATAAGGAAAAGAAGCAAGGAAAATTTATGAAAATAAAAACTACTTTGAATTCTTGTACAAAATGGAAACATTGCACACTTTAGATTTTGCCTTGAGTTGCATGTTCTTTCTATCACCCAAAATCGGCCATTTACCCATATTTCATCAAAACAAATTGATTATTTTATTCCATGCATAACAGAAAAGCATCACCCACCAGTAACTGAGTAATTTAATGACGGAATTGATACCATGGAGCTAAAATTTAGTGGTTTATGGCATATTACCGTAAGTGATTGTTCGGATAAATTACCAGGAACTGCCCACAGAAACGAAATCAATATAATTAACTTTTAAGACAAAGAGGGATGGGAGAAGTTATCTATTCAGTGATAGTTGGGAATGAAAAGTCCCATACACATTATAACGAGTAAAACTGTTGGCTAAAATATTTACCACATTATTAATGAGAAATGGCACCAAGTGTTCTTTGTGATCTAAAAAGCTGAATTTTAAACAGAGAATGAAGGATGTCTAAATATTTTTCTTGACTAGAAAGCTCAAATGTTTTCATCAGCACACCTTTAGATCATAATTTAAAAACATTTTCCTAAGGAGGAAAACGACTTGAACCCATAGAATTCAGAGTAGACATGTGAACAACAATGAATACTTCATGTAGAATACGATGCTTTTGAAAATAATCAAAACAACAGTTTGGAAATCCAAAGAGAACTTTCATCAGTGGTATGAGAGTAATGATTAGAGGGTTGTGTTAAGAATTTAGTTGGTCTAAAATAATTTTAACAATCTTAATACCTGTAGTTGGTAGTCGTGGCAATTGGGGAATGGTCAATAAAAAGCATGAATATTTGTTGTAAACTTGATTTTGGCTGATCTCTTAATGGGTCTTTTTAAGATCAAGTAAGAAACTATTGATGAAATATCAATTAAAGCAGCCTGCATCAATGAAATACCACATTCCCCACACTACCACAGTCATGAGCAGGTGTAAGGCAGGTGAATATTTGGAGTAATAGGTTACATTCTCATAAGTAAAAGTTACAAAGTAACAAGAGTGTGTATGAGAATTATCTGTAAACTGTCAACTGCGTAACCTTGTAATGGCAACATTCCATTAAATTATTTGTTTTACTCCACATACATGAACTGTAACTTCTTATCTTTGCATGAACTAATAATCCTCAATACTTGATCCAAACCTTAAAATGACAAGGGAGGTGCCATTCAAATACCCCAGTAAATGTTCTATTGACATTTCATCTGTAGGCAAACTCAAAAAAATTCGACAGAAATTTGCTTGAGACATGCAAAAATTGAAACTGATAATCATAATAGCATAATAAAAATCAAGGAATTTTTTGTGCATAACACATTTTTCCAAAAAAGGAAAACATTCATGTTTGTACAATGTACACTTAATTTTACTGTATATAGTTTAACATAATCTGACTTCTGATATAGCTGATGTCAAAAAACGTAATATACACCATAAGTGGCAAATGAAAAGAACAACTAGATTCACTATAAAAATAGTGCACATGGCACCTGGGACATCCATGCAGAAGAAAAAAGATTTCATGGAGATGCTGTGCAGCTCTTTCAGACCTCAAACTCCTTATAACAAAAACTAAGCACAAAAGTGCAATCATTAACTCTTTATAACTAAAACTTAGTACAAAAGCACAAGACCTATTATTTCCAATCTTTGCTTTCAAGACTTGGTAGTTAACCCTTTAAGCCCCAAAATCAATATTCATTTTCTCCTAAATGGTACTTGTGAGGAGAATTTGTTTGAATATCAATACAACTCTTTCTTATTGATCATTTTCATCACTCTCATAACCTCAATGGTTGATGAACAGTGAATATTGTAATGAGAAATTGGATGCTTGTCACCACTGGGGCTTAAAGGGTCAAGACATTTGGTATTTAAAACTGATTTTAGTGGCATGCCTGTTAAACACTATAATTATAGAAACAAGGGACCAAACACAAGGTCAAAAATGGCTGCATACTGACCAAGTTCTTTTTTGGGTTTTTATCGACCGAGAAAATGATTGAGGTCAATAAAAACGTGAGAAAGGATGAGGCCAATGTGCAGTTACCTGAAGAAGCTTGGTAAATAAAGGATCTATTATAAACAGGGTTCGTACGCTTTTTTGGAATAAAAATTCAAGGACTTTCAAAGACATATTTTCCATTTTTCAAGGACTCCACGCACTGCAAAATCCAAGGATGTTCAGCTTCTCACAGTAGCAATTGTGCCCAGCTAACAGACAGCTAAAAGTCTATGTCTTTTTGAGTTCATCCACAGCATATTTCGTGTTGCTACATTTCTGCCATTAGAATATATTTTCATATAAGGCACTCTAGAATCTAAGTTGGACGAAATTAGCTACAAATTTCAAGGACTTTCCAGCACTGACTGCAATTTTCAAGGACTTTCAAGGCCTTGAATTTTTATTTTGAGATTCAACAACTTTCAAGGACTTTCAAGGTGCGTGCGAACCCTGTATAAAGCCATTTTGTTTGATTTTGAAGAAAAGCATGAACTCTCCAACAGGTAACATAGCCATAAAATAATTAACCTCAAAGGCATTACTTTTTGCTATGGTACAAAGTCAGCTTCCATTCATATTGTTTTGTCTCAAAATACTTCTGAAGCTCAAACTGTCACTGTACCCTTCCTCAGATGATCCACTATTAGTATCAATAGGGAGAAATGTAAGGCTGCTAGAAGTGCTGGTTAAAGCTTTAGCATTGTTTCCAGCCATCTCCTTTGCCAGATCTTCGAATTTCTTCACATAGTCAACACTATTTTCGTCCATCATTGCATGGAGAGCTGTGTCAGCCTTTTAGTAAGCAAGAACACAAGGCATTACTTTGTAAAGTTGCTTCTTGATTGTTTACAAAGACAGTAAAAATAAACCACCAACCGCAACAATTCTGCTACTTACATCAAGAAGGTGATGTGGGTTAATAAGAGAATCTTGCACAGGTTCTTTAAATGTGTTTGGGCAAGAAGACTCCTGGAAAATAAGAAAATGATGTTAGCATCAAGCAGTACTATGAATTAGTCTCTCTTTGCCACCATTTTGTACATACCTCTTACTAACCAAGTTCGAGGTCTGTACTGTAAGTTATAGACCAAGCTTTTTTTCTGCTGGGATTTATGGTCCAAGTATGAAGCGCGCCGGGCATAAATCCAAGCAGAGAAAACAAGTATCCACAACTTACAGTACGGACTGAGAAAACAAGGTTTGTAAGATACTTATTATATCTCAAAACAAACTTTTGAATTTAGCGGGCCGTACAGTGAAGTACAGCCTGCTAAATTGACCAATCACAGCGCATGTACTAACTCAGAGATATAATAAATAATGTTATATGTAATTGACCAAGACAAAGGTCAAGATGGTTGCATGTTGGCCAAGTTCTTTTTTTGCATGTTTATTGACCAATACAAACTCAAGGTCAGTAAAAGTGTAAAATTAAACAAGACCAAAATCCAGCCATTCTGACCAAACAACCTTGGTCAGAAAAGGATTTATTGAAAGCCAATTTTGTTTTCAATTTTGTTTCACAGGACAAAGAAGAGAAATCTCAACTGGGCAAGGTAGGCTTATCTTGCTTGCTCAGGTAGCCAATCAGAGCTTAGGATTTGCTTCATCTTGCCTGGAAGCAGAACCAGCCATAATTAAAATAAAGTACATGACCACCCAGAACCGCCCCCTGGCATCATACCTCAGAAGATAATCTAATAAAATAACTTAGCGTATTAAGCAATAAACTGCAGTTTCTATGGGTTTGCAATAAACCATGCAGGATGTTGGAAGAACATGAGAGGACTTCAAGTGTTCTCCCAACATCCCAAGTGGTTTAGCACACCAGTAAACCCATAGAAACATTGGCTTATTGCTTTTATAAACTAGCTTTTTCTATTGGTTTACTGGCACAATAACCCATTCAACCAATCAGCGTGCACATTATCTTATACAATAAAGGAATCTGTTGACTGGTTGCGGTATTGTTTCAGTACACTCAACAATAGGAAGACAATATTCAGAAACACAGTAATCATTTTATTCCCACAATCTAAGTAGAAATTCTCACTGCACATCTTTTACACTTCCTTTTACATGTATGCTACAACCCTGGTGCAAAACCCATGGAACCATTGGCAAAACACTGTGACCCTGATCACTTGAAAGATACCAAATGAACAATTCTCTCAATACCCACTTCCCCCTCCCCCCCCTGTGCAAAATAGTTATTACACAACATTGCAGAGGGAGGAAGGGGGGGGAGGTTATACCAGTTAAGGTACACGTGTAAAATATGTCCACTTTCCCAAGGATTTCAGCAAAGACTGTACATGCAGTTTGGAGAATTAATCTTAGATCTACTCTGGTTCTAAACCAGAGTAATTGCACATTTCATACGTTGCATTACCTAGTCTTCGAACAATGTGATGGTAAATGCCAAAGAAATAAATTTTGAAGACTCTTGATCATGCTAATTTTATTGACTGATGACTCGTATTATGATCTTGAAGAAATTACATGCAGACTAAAGAAACCTGTTTTCCAACTTTCATTTGCTATTTTAGCAGCTGTAGATGGCAATGTAACATTGCCACATGATGTTCCAAATTTCTTTATTTGGCTATTCTTACTTTAAACCATTTTTGCCATAAACACAACCTTCTAGCAGTCTTTTCCTTTTTATTTCCTGACCTGCCAAGATTGGCTATGCTACCTGAAGGTCAGGTAATTCTGTAATACTACACTATAATGTTTATTTAATAAAATCCAAATCACTCATGGAAGTGCAAGGGAAATATAATAAGAGAACAGATCCATAAAAAGGAATCATAGTTAACTCTTTCTATGTATTGTTGGCTGATTTCTAGAATTTTTACCCCAAGGCTGGCTTCCTTTGCTTCTTTCCTGGGTGAGGTGGTCAATTTATCTGTAAAATAAGAGGGGGGATACGAAGTTGGAAAAAAATTATAATTATTTTGTATGTGCTACTGTACAGAGTAACCAGTTTTGTGATAATGAAGTACTGCATTGTAAGGTACACTGTAATTTTCCTTAGCAAAATAACAAAGCAAGTTTAGTTAAGGGTACAGAATTCATTGTTTTAGACTTACAAATTGGCAAAACATGATTGTTTATTTGCAACTTGAAAAAATTAATATTAAAAATATTAGGTTAGAGATTTAAGTACTGGATTTAAAGCTACATTCTCAATTAGTTCTGCCTGAAAGAAACAAAGATGCAAAAAAAACATATTCTGTGAATGACATATAATGGTTTACGACTTACCCAAGAGACTTCCCAAGGAAAAGTTTGAAGCCTGAAAAAAATAAAATGGATTTTGACAGTTAATTTTTCTTTGTCATGCAAAATCTTTTAACAATAACAATGATGTAACTGATCACATATGGAAATTGAATCAATCTTGCATCGAACTCTGCAACCAGGTAGACAATCAGACACAGTTGATGCTAAGTTTGTTTGAAATAATGAATAACTTAACAAATTACAATTCACCATTCCAACATTTTGACACTCCTACAAAAAGGGTGGGTATAATAGGAGCTTCACAGCATTGCCCAAACACCCCTAAAGAAGACACTACACAAGTGTCAAAATGTTGGGTCAGCAAATTATGCACTATTTCAACCTGGCGTACAGTGTAGCATCAACTGTGTCAAATTCACCAGATTATTTATCTACCACAGCAAAGCCACTACAGCTAACACCAAGTACTTTTAATTTCAAGATTGAATTTGAATTTAGAGGGGTGGCTTTCTAGAAGGTAAAACCTACGGATGTCCAGACTTTCTTTAAGGAGGTCTAGAGTTCAAATCTAGCTGATCACAACTTGTTTTTTCCCGCAGACAAGAAACTTAATCCTATGCTGTCTATCTCCATGTATGTGAAAAAAGGAGCGCAAAGAGTACATACTGTAGGACCAAGTACTGGAGGTACTTGTGCTAAATGGACAAATGAGTGAATTTTATCATTGTTACATCACCTCTCCATTAAGCCACTGGGGTTCTGATCCGAGAGAACCAGATCTAAGACCTTGAAAGCTGGAGTGCGTCTCACTATCTCCAGATGGTGATAGCATCAAGGAGGTTGAAGTTTGACCTTCCTTATGATGACTCTGAGAGTTAACAACATTGGAAATAGGTTCTGTGCTGCTAAAGAACACATTACATGACGTTGCCACTGAAGACTGCACAGATGGCCCAGGTTGACTAAGAAAGCTGTTCAATGTTGGACTAGGCACACCTGTAGGAATGCCACCGGCAACTCCACAGTTTAGCTCTTCAATGTGTACTTCAGAGGTGGACAATGCCATGTTAGAGTTCAAGGCTGTAACTGGTTGTGATGGAATCTCCAGGTTAGATCTCTTTAAGCCTGTGAATGATGCTAGAATATCTGATCCTGAATCTTCATTCATTGCAGCTATTGGAGTGTTCGTCTCATTTACATCCAAGGCTGTTCCCAGTGCAAGACCAATAATGGAGTCTACAGGGCTTGCAGCTGAATTGTTTTTGTCTCTTGATGCTTTACTAGAGTTAACAAGTTCATCCACTTGAAAGCAGCTTACATCAAGTAAGTCTGCTTCAGAAAAGCTATGCATGTCTAATTCAATGTGATCTGAATTCACTCTTGTAGAAGCAGTTTCAGAAACAACCTCTGGCGATGAAGCAACGGATGCATGCACTGAAGGTTCAGAATTCTTGGCTGTTCCTAACAAATGATATACTGAGTTAATTTGAAGGCATTAAACTGTGAAGTGTCTTATAAAGTAGTTCTAAAGTGTGTTGCCAAAAATATCCAGCAACCATCAGACTATGTCTTTAGACCAACAACATATCAGTTACACATAAAAAATGGGTTCATCAAACGACTTGATAGTGTGATGCCCCTATTTCCATGATAACAAACAGTTTCAGCAAAATTGCTGGGATATTGTGACACTCTCTTTGACAAAATACTAATCATATCAAGAGATAAATGGATAAATCATAAAAATCACCATCACTGAGTACCAGACTGAATGGGTAACAAAAAGAGGACAATTACGAACTAAACCTGAGCAAGACAAAAATGAAGTATAGAGAATTGAAAGCAAACCTGCAGTAGATGATACAACAGACTGGGTGGTTGCTGACACTGATGATGTAGAGGCACCAGACGCCAGAATTGTACCAACAGTTTGCCCTGGCTGTGGTATGAATGACACTGCAACAGCACCAGGAGGAACAGAACTGGGACTGCCAACTGGCCGTGGAAGTAACGTTCTTTGTATAGTTGACCTTGTTCTCTTACGCACCCTTGGCTTTGGGCGCACTTGAAGATCAGAAATAACAGTCTTACTCACCGAAGTCTGTAGAGCTGAAGGAGCTACAGAGGGTAAAATAAACGGCAGCTTTTCAGCTGCCTTAGGAAGTACCCTCGTGACCTTTGGAGCAGCTTTTTCTTTAGGTAAAGAAGGCGTTGTTCTCTCCTTTGTAGTGGAGGATGTGGTCCTATCTTTTTGAGTGACACGTACACTCTTACTCATTGGAACATCTGCAGATTTTGAAATGGGTTTAGCAAATTCTGTGCCATCTCTTCCCCTTGAGAATTCAACTGATGCAATATCTACAAGCCTTTGTAAGGATGGTGAAGTTTGTGAAGGTACAAGGTGTCTTTCAACATCTTGCCAAGTATACTCCAGCTTGAGTTTTGGAGGCCTACCAAGTTTACAGAATATTTCACCAAATGTGATGTTGCTACATGTTTCTGATTTCCACATTGCTACCTGACATGATTCAATTTTATTGTCATGATGAACAGGCTCTATACCAAGTGATGTATCCATCACAGACTCATTAGAGCACTGTATTGGATCCTCGGCTGTAAACAACTGTTCTCCAACTCTTTTGTCACTTTCATGGATACTTTCATGTGGTGCAATGCTGTGGGCATCTGCAGAACCTGTCAAGTTGCTACTGATCACATCTGCTGGCATGGTCAATTGCACTTCATTTGCTCTTGATGATCCAGCTGAGAGAGAACCCGTTGACAAAGAAATAACTGAGTTATTCGTTGCAATACCTGTGCAAGGGTTAGTGTCCACAGATGATGTGTGTTCATCGCCAGCAATACCAGGAGAATTCTTACCAGCTGGTGAATCAAGTTGGTTATCTAGCATGTGTGAATCTACTTGAAATTCAGGTGGAATGACAACACAAATCTCCAGTGGTTCAAATGAAGTACTCGACAGAACTCTCCATTTTTGTTTTAGAAACTCTAGCATGAGACTCAACGTTTTCTTAGGAGGTACAGTAGTCCGCAATCTAGGATTCTTGGCCAGTCTTTGGACAGCAGCTGAGGCTGCATAATTATGGGGTAGCAGTTCTAAAACCAGTTTGTTTGGAATTGCAAGACTTTGTGTCTGTTTGTCTTCCTTGCTCTTCCCAGCTGCCATAAGTCTTTTCAGTGCACGACAGACAGGAGCCTTGAGTTTTGAATTCCTCCCATTGTAGCGAATTGTTGTTGTACCATGACTTACCAAATCATGCAGTTTTTTACCATCTTTATCCCGCCACCCACAAGTCTTCTTTCGTAGTTCTCCATAGCATATCAAACCCCTTAACTCTATCACCATCTTGTTGTGATTGTCACTTTCAGTAACCTTATCAGCAGGTAAGTACTTTGCGATCTTATTAAGAGTCCGGTAGTAAAAGTGTCTAACTTGTTCTTTGTTCTTTATCAGGGAAGGGGGATCCCCCCGTCGCTTGTGTTTCATAGCAATAAAATTACAAATCTTATCGAAGTCTTTGCCATACTCATGGACAGCTTCAAAGAAAGTATCTTTCTCTTCTTTACCCCATGACTCCCACTGTCGCTTTACTTTCTGTTTTCTCTTGTTTTCTTGTTGAGGTGACGATGACGTGGTAGTTTCATGTCCAACAATGGCTTCTCCTTTATTTTCTGCAAGACAGATGACAAGGCTTTATTCCACCATGGTTTCTGGACCATTAAGAAGTTTAATGTGTTAAGTGCACAATACTGCATTAAAACCGACAAGCATTGAACTTAGACCCATACATAGTAATCCCTATTACAAGATAATTATTATCTTAATAAAAACATAGTTCTTTACATGCAAATTCCTCTCACTTAATGATTTCAGATACAAAGCACAAAGACACACAAGCAAACAGGTATGTTAGTTATCCTTGAATTTTAAAGTACTTTTGCACTGTAGCTATACATAACCTTATATTTTTTTATATTTTTGAGAAAGCAAAATTGAACAATACTGGTATGCCAATATAGAGTGACAAATTAAGGTTTTCAAGGTCCAGGTTAACTAGAGATCTCTGGAAGTCCACAAATTACTAAATTTCACAAAGTCTGACAATTAGTTCCATTGTTTAGCAGCAAAGCACAAAAGAATGGTCTTTGCAAGTTGGGTTATATGGTATAGGAAGTGTCATTTCCTCCTACATTCTTAATCTCTTTCTTGTTTTCACATCTACTTAACAATTAAGACTATGAGTTTGGGTTTTCCATGAATCAATAGACAATGAGGCATGTACTGTAATGCTGAATTGCCTTCCTGTATATGCATTTAACCCATAAAAAAAAAACAAGCACAAATGGTCTAACTGTTTTAGCAGAACCTATCTAGCATGTAACTTTTTTTAAGCCGAACGTTTTCGCTACTCACCATCTATCACAGAATAGATAGTGAGTATCTTAGAAAATCACATTGCAGGATTCATAACAGAATGTAAGTTGGTGTCTTCTACATGGAATTTTATTTTGTTCCCAGGCACTGTGCTTTGGCATGAGTTACTTTGAATGTGGTCTTACCGGCCGCAATGAACAGTATCTCCAAAAACAAGAAATATTTTTTTGACCTGAGCTAACTTTAGTGCAATTTTTGATACTTTGCAATACTTCTTAGAATGCTTAGTTTTCTTTATACCAAATTTTACAATAAATCTGTAGGTTACCCGCATGTCTTGCAAAGTTAGTATTATTGCAAACTGCTATACAGTAGACAGGAATAATAACAAATACCAAACACGCAAAATATTTTTTTCTGCTAACAATTATTCTTGCATACTGGAATGCTGATTGCAAGTCTGGTTTTTAAGAAAACAAAAACAATAACCACAGTATTTTTGGCGCTTAATTTGCGAGTAGCTCTTGTCGATATTATAGCAGTATACGTGGGCAGTTTCAACTTCGAAAATTAGTAAACAAACGTACAGTTCGTTTTCTTGTCTAGAACTTGAAATTCTGTTCTGTTAAACCCCATACAATAAAAACAAAACTCAAGCAAGTTAAGTAATTTTCTGTATAAAATAAAATGTTTTCCCCATCGAATAAGATTAAAACTTTTGAACAAGAATAATTTTCACAATTGCAACTCAAGATGGCGGTCCTAGTGCAAGTACCTTTTAAGATCTACATGAAAAGATAAAACGAAACCTACCTTGATTTCCACTTTTATTTGCTCTCGGGCTGGACAATTTAAGTCGTTTACTTGGCCTAGTACTGCTCCTTGTAGCAACACCAACGGAATTATTAACAATTGTCTCGGAAGCTACAGCAACATCGCACTCCTTTATTGTTTCCGCGTGGTCTTCGTGCAAGCCGTTCTTGACAGCCTGTTTTTGCGCGCGTGTTTCGTGCAAAACCTGCGGTTCTTTGCCAGCAATGCCATTGCTCAAGTCATTAACTTTTTCCACGTCTTTGCCTATCCTTTCTTGCCTGGAAGGATGGAAAACTCCAGCAGTCATCCTGGAGGAAGAAGCAAACACAATAATGGCGATCACGAGTAATACTTAGAGGAATCGAGCCAAAATAATACATAAACTCACAAAGTACTTCGCGGTTCTAAAAAGTAACTTTTGTAAAAAAGCGTTATGATATAAAAGACATAGTTTTGAAGTGCAACGAACGTGCCTTAGTAGCAGTGAGAGGCAAAGGAAAACAAAACCTATTCGAATCATTGTTGTCAGCTCGGTTTATCTCCTCTCCAACAAAGTGAAAACGAGTTGAAAACACACTCTGACCTTCTCGTTGCTCCATAGTTTCGACATCGAGTTTTCATGAGTCTTTCTAGAAATATTTGGCTTCTTTAAGACCAAGTAGAACCACATCACAGCCTAAACTGGCCTAAATACGTGACCTTTTCTCGCTACTCGGCCATAAGCTGAATCGCAAACCCACGACAGAAAAATGTATGGGGACTGGAGTGCCAAGTCAGAGGGTATGTTAGCCTTCAAATGTTAAACCCAATTTCGATCTTATTTTCCCCTCCAAATCTTCCGATCTTCGTCAGTAAGAGTTATTTTTTGTTACACATTACTTTAATTTTTACGGTTCAAAAGCTCATTCCAAAAAAAAATTGGAAGAAAGAGACAAGGGGGCATTTCACATTCCATAACCAAACCATTAAGGTGGAGTAGGTCCCAGCTGAATTCGTAACGTGTGACCAGTATTAGAATCTTGTCTTGTTTCGTCCAGTTTCAGTCGCATGGCCAAGGAATTATAGATTCACGGCAATGCCAGGGGCTGTGAGAACATTTTCCCCACAAGCAAATTGAACCCTTTGGTTCAAAACCCAAGGTCAATGTGACTAAGCTACTTACAAAGTGACCAAACACTAGATCAACGACCGCAACTCAGTTACCACAGCGTATGCTGGGATGAATGAAAGAAGCAAAACTTGACGGAAATCCTTCTTCTAATACACCAGAACTTTACAGAAATGCAGGGCCTTCAACTACCATTCTGCACGTAAAACAATTTCAAGTGGGTCTTCAAACTCAAGATAAACTTGACACAAACAAACGTAAGCGTACAACCAAAATATCATGACAGCTACGGACAAAATATCAAAACTGACATCGAGAAAGAAAACAAACCCGAAATTCTTGCTTATAGTTGCACAGAAATCAAGCCAACCTTAACATTAAACGTATTAAACACGCAACGTAAAGGCAAATCAACCGATTTCACTTACATAGTAAGCTTTGTAAGACCATCTATGTCCAGACAGACATCAATCGCCGGGCTCACGAACCCACAATTCCTGTTTCAAAACAGAGTATAGGGCCTGCAGTTTCAGCTCCAGCATTGAAGGTTACATCGAATTAAACTTGAAGGACTATTCGTAAATCTTGCGATGTAAACAAATTCACATGTTTTGAGGTAAACGGTACTTTACTCACTGAAATTTGGTTTTTGGCGCGAGCCTCTCATCGGTTCGTGGCGCCAACAAATGAATGCACTATTTTATCACGTGACCGGCGCATCAGAGATGACCGAAATGAATGATGGTATTCTAGAAAAATGGGGGAGAGACTTAAAGCATCAGAGTACATGAGGTTGTCTTTGTACTAGAAAAATTTATATTGCTTTAACATTTCAATGAATTAAGTTAAATTGCTTTCTGTTTTGGTTTTCTGTGTTAATGGAGGCAAACTTTGGACATGAATTCTAATGATATATTTTTAGTGTCAAGCTGGCCTTAGAGGTACTAGTAAGAGGTTTTATCCAAGTAATCATATTTAAGCAGATCTCCTAAGTCTCACAGCTTTTCCATGGGAGTTTTGGTTTATAAGGTAATCTTATGGTCACAAAATAACCCACCATCAAACCATAAATCTCTTCAAAATTAAACAATAATTCATAAAGCAAGTAGGAGAGTTTCCTTGCATGTTTTCATTTTTGCATGGCTCAAGTGATTTACTGGTTACATCACCTTTGTTTTACCCTTTGTGGATAATACAGTTGATACTCTTAAAGTGGACGTGCTCTGAAATTGGCTAGCTTTCAATGATACCATTTTAATAGCATAACATTTAGCTAGTTAGGTAAACCCTGTGCATTCAGAGGATTTTGCTATCCTATCTAAAATTTTTCCTATGTTTTCCACTGTTTCCAGAATTTCTGATAATTCTCTTGCTTCTAGCTGAAACTGACTTCCTTTTTTCAGTTGCTTACAACATTAGATCAAGGGCTTTAATTAACATAATGCTGTTGTCCATTTGAATTTCACAAATTCTCTAGGCTCAAAATGTACCAATCTTCATCATTCTATCAAGATAGATACTGCTGTGTGGCTCTCAGAGATTGTTACTGTCTGACAACTATATTTCTAAACATTTAAGTCCAAACAAATTTCAATTACACAGGGTATCTGTTGTGGTTCAATTTTAACCTTTGTTCAAATTTGGTTTTCTTTTGTTTTGGTTATGGTAATTTGATGATAATGAGTTTGAAACAAAGGAAAACAAAATTTAAACTAAGGATAAAATTGAACCACAAGATATCCACAAGGTGTAAATCGGCAATGGGCAGTTATTGTTCCATCTAGCCTGTAAACGGCTCAGCATAACAGGGAGTAAAGTAAGGGAAAAGAAGAAACTCTTCTCTCTTCCTCGAGTCTATCAACACAAGGATTGCATGTCTGAATGATAAACAAGCGACTTTTTCTATCTTGAACATACTTAGCGACATCAAACCATAATTAAAACCAAAAATTAATAATTAAGAAATAAAATTAAAACATGATTAAAACTATGAACTGTTACATTCACAATCCCAAATATTTTCACTCCTCTTTGTTGTTCCTGTTAATTAACTGGTGTTGCTCCTTCCAGGAAATCTGGATTTAAAATGGCAAGAATTCTTGTTTGTCATAATATTCTTGATGGGTAAAAAATACAGCATTCAATAACTATTTTGATACAGATTTATTAACAGGTAAAATCAGAGTCCAACCATGCCATGAAAGTATCACAAAATTCTACCACACGATAGAAAGCAGTTATGGTCAGGGTTGTCAAAAGGGGCTGGCCATTGGTGATAATGCCAGCTACTTTAATGTTTGTACCTGCTGCAGTTTGTTGGTCTGCCTCTTTTCCAAAAAAGAAACAAAGCAATAAAAATGAAGTGGCCCCCTGTGCAAACTACTCTCCTATATTCACCTGCTATGGCAAATCTCTTTTGACAATCCTGTATAAAATTATGGAGGTATCAAATGCCTCAATAATATTATAGACCTGGTCATTATCAGTGGAAAGAACAGGGGTACTTTACAGCCCAACTCTGGGCTGTAGTAAAGGTCTGCTTAAGATCAGGCTTGGTACAACTTTATCTTAGGAATACAATAAATTGTAATTTGTTATGGTCCATCTCATTTGAAATGAGAAAGGAGTTAACAGAGTTTAATCATCATCACTTGAGTCTTCATCATCATCTATATCCCTTTTACTTTTAATACTTTTCTTTAGCAGGTTTGTGCTTGGTTTTCTGGGGGCCTGATCAGGCGGTATGTTCAAATCTCCAGAATAGTTGATCACTCCAGCACGTGCGATCCTCCATTCCATCATTTCGGTGTTAAATTCATCGTGGCCACCCAGCTCATCAAATCCAATGATTCTGTCAACGAATTTCCCATCTTTTACCAACAAAATTGTCGGAAGAACTCGCACATTTAATCTTTCTACAAGAAAATGACTTTTCTCTGCGTCGACTTTGACAAACTTGGTCTCCAGGTGTTTTGGTGCCAGAAGAGCCAAGTGCTTGTCAACAATCTTGCAACGAAATGTGCTGCTACGGAAGAAATGGCACACGATTCTAGGACTGTCTTTTGTTTCAGCAAAGAACTCTTTTTCGCCCGGAACTTCGCTGTACTGTCCGTGCCCTTTATGAAGCCACTCTCGTTTTTGTTGCTCTTGCTTCTTGAGTTGTTCCAACCGTTTTTCGCGAAGGTCGTCCAACTCATCGGTAGACATGCGGTCTAGTTTCTCAATTTCTGAATCCAGCTGATCCTCTATTACCTTTGTCGCTTGAAGAACAGTGCTTTGAATCGTGTCCTCAATATTCCCCGCCATTTTTCACTGTGAAATCCGAAAATCCTGTTTCGACGTTTGGTACATTCGGTTGATTCAGTTTGAAAGTTCGTTTCCAGGCGCCAAAATTTATGCACAGGTCCCTTGAGAACTGGGAGGCTTGGAATGATGGGAACTTTTAAGATGGCGGACGAATTGATATAAACAGTGTGTCTTCGCTTTTCGTTATGATTTTGGCTTTCACTAGAAACTTAAGAACCAAACCACGTTCATTCACCAAATACACGACTACTCAATTGCTGACTGAGATTTGTGAAGTGTCTAATCTCATTCTTTGGTCACATGGACGAGGAAAGTCCTGTTGTAAGGAACACAGAAGAGCCGCAAATGTCCAAACGGCAAAGAAAAAAATTGATGAAGTGGCAACTAATTGCGGAGCGGAGAAAGATTCGCAAAGAGGAGAAGAAGAAGGAGAGAAAGGAGGAACAGAAAAGAAAGTTGAAGGACGAAGATAAGACAGACTCGGGAAATACAAGTGCACGTGTCTGTTCAGGTTCATTCAGTAAGAAATTCAAATCAATGGATTGTGCAGACGCTTTACCTCTGCGTATTGCCATAGACCTGAGCTTCGATGATTTAATGAGTGATCGCGACATTCTGAAGCTCTTAAAACAAATACAGCGAACATACTCAATTAACCGAAGGTCTCGACGCCCGTCACAACTTTATTTAACCAGCTTTGGCGGAAGGTCAAAATATCAACTCGAGCAGATTAAGTGTCGCTATCAAAACTGGGATGTCCACATCAGGAGCGAGGCGTACTCTGAGGTGTTCAACAAAAACGATATAGTTTACCTAACTTCCGACTCGTGCAATGTTTTACACGAGCTTGACATGTCCAAGGCATATATCATTGGGGGACTTGTAGACCATAACCACCACAAGGGTGTGTGTTACAAGGTCGCGCTGGAGCAAGGAGTTACACATGCTCAGTTGCCCATCGGTGATTTTGTGAAGCTGAATTCCAGGAAGGTACTAACTGTGAATCACGTTTTCGAGATTCTTTTGCGCTTCGCCGAAACTCGGGATTGGAAGGATGCATTCTATCACGTTTTACCACCAAGGAAAGTAGTCATTGAAGATAAAAAAGGGAGTGGCGAAAAAGGAGATGTGACGGGGAATGTTGCGGCCGTTGGAGGCGGGAATGTGGAAGACAGTGACAGAATAAATGAGGATTCCACGCGAGAGACATCTTGATACACCCAATTAACTGTTCCCAATGTCCTTCTGATACCGAAATTGCTTTGCCTCATTATATTGTTCACCCAAATTAAGCAACAAATATGATTTGTCATGCTGTTGTTAATATTATGTTTATCATTATTATTGTCATCATCATCACTATTATCATTTTTATCCTCTGTAAGTTCTCTTGACAGTTCTTTCCTATGCAGCTTATCATAGTTTAAGTGTCAAGTAAAATGTACTTAGTAAGAAATGCATGGCTTTTAAAATGTGTGCATACGATTTACAGTTAAACAATAACAAGGAAGAAACTCGTGTGTATATTTGATCACAATATCAAAGTGTTTTATTGCTGTTTGTCCAACAATACAAAACTAGGTACCTTATCAGTTATGTGTTTAGTTATGATAGATCATCAGCTAACATTTATAATTACATTTATTACAAGGTACGAGAGGAAAAAGGTGGTTAGCTCGAAGTAAAGAAAGGAAAGTGTAAGATTATTGATCAGACTACAATAAAATCAAACAGATTATGGCCAAGGACTCCTCACATCAAAACATCACTGAATACAGTCACCAATCACAAGCAACAATAAATCAGAGACTATACCCTTGTGACCAATAGATAACTTCTCTATACAATCTCAACACCTTATCAATCAAACAAAGGATGAGAATAACAAAAACTATTAGATCAGGTATAATGAAATTATTTCACACCGAATTCTCGCAACTGACATAAAAGGAAGTGTGTGGAACTCACTAAGGAGAATTACTACTCAAATCGTGAAAGTAGAAGAATTATTCATATGTTCTTGTGAATCAACCCTGTCCTATTTGTGGGCTTTTTGAGCACGACTGTTCTGAAATCACATTGCCAAACATGAAGTATTCATGAAATAATTTTTGCTCTTAATACTGCTCAGCACAGAGTATTTTTGCTTCCTTTCTTTTTACTTTAGGCAGGTTATCCTACAATGGCCTTTAAACACTTAATTGACGTATGGTGTATTCGTTGCTGAGTTCAAAACAAAAAAAATTCCTCATTACTCAAAGATTTTGGAATAATCTCCCTTCCTTTTGGTCACATTTTTTTCTCAATTTGGTTAGGTAATGGGACGCGTTTCCTTGGGAAAATTTCAAGTATTAAAACCAAAACACGATATTATCGTCATGACTATTCGCTAACTTTGCTTTTCTAAATAGATCGCTCATAAATAGTATATTCGATTTACAGTACTTCAAATAACTAAAACATTTTTACAACCTAATGAAATAGACAAAAAACATACTATATCTCCTATCTAGATTTTTAACAATCAGAGAAGTCAATCAGCAAGCGGAAAACAATTGTGGCATATTGCCTTGTGTTCAGTTGAACTGTAGCTCTCGACATGGTTTCATGGTCTTCACCAAAGCTCGTTTGTTTACAGATTGGACAGCTTACAGATTGGTCTAGGCCTGTGATTCTTAAAAGCTCCAAAAATGTTTAGGGCCGGAACAGGATATCATTAAGACATGAAATACTCAATCTACAAAACAGTCCTTTTAACCCCCGACTAGTTTTTCTCCCTACTAAGGTCAGTTGACCCGCCAAATGAACGAAACTTTTTACTCGGCGTTTTTCTGGAAAATATGGGACTTGGCGGGCGTCTCTCGAAGGACTTGATACTATTCGCGGCGATTTTGAGCGAACAAAAAGATTTGATCCACTTATCAAACTGTGCAAGAGGCCAAGACTTTTCCCACCTAAGTATGTGTTAAGTGCAGGTACGGGCACACCAACAAAAGAAGTTTAGCAAACTCCAAGGATTTCATGCGCGGAGTAGAACGAAGCAATTTAACCCCGTTACTTTGTGGTTCAATAGGTCACTGTTAGCAGATATCAGTAAAACGACGACATCCATAAGATAGAATTTGCTAAGGTGGAAAGGGATTTATTGACTGGTCAATGCTATCCAGGTAACGAACAACCAGGAAGTGAACGGGATGTAGCTATAACCGGTCGTCTTCCCGACTTTGAGACGGTTGCCGAGTTTCTCCTCAGTATATTCGGCACTGTCGTCCACGTCAAAACTTGAAGTTGTTCGGGGTGGAGGAATTGGCTGATAAGGCAGATATCGTGTGGGGACCTAACAGGCCAATTCTCTGTTTTTGCTTGCGTTGTTCTGTCATCTATAATTACAAAACGGAAGAAAAGGCGTCTTGAGGATTCACAGATTAAAAACAACAACAACAACAACATAATTTGAATTGATGTTACGTGGCGCAGTTTGATTGGCCGGTGTGAGAAATCTTTCATTTTATTCCAGCGAAACAGGGGTTAAAATTAGCACTGTCTTCTACTGGGCTGGGGTAAAGACCAAACAGGGAAGAGGAAAGCTCCTGGTGAAGAGCTTCTGGCAATGCCAGACAAAATAGTAAACACGTAGAGAAATAAATCAGTGATGGTTATATGCAGTCCATGTCCTCTATAAAATCCCATAAACCCTTGCACGATATATCTGCATCCCACTCTTTTTTCAAAGGTCAGAATATACAGTTACCTGTTCTTTGAGGTCGGCCAGTTGCTGTGACAACGTGTACACTAGCCTCGTTGTACTCTCCAACTTTTCTTGAAGGTTTCTCATTTCATTTTGTTCACTCTCTCCTTCATCCATGGCAAGGCTCATAGCACGCATGCGTGGAAACCAGTCAAGGTCGTGAGCCTGTAAAACAGACCGGCTTCAAAACATTGTATTTCTACTTAAAGCTACTTTAGGACTGAAAAAGCCAAATTTAACAGTTATTCTCTGAAATTGAGGTGAACAGCGACAGAGTAATAATCATTCCTAAAGCCACTATTTACCGAGATTAAAAAGACTAATTTTTTTTGTACATCGATGAAGCAACCTCATTCACACCAAAGTGACGGTGAAACTATTACAAACATAGCCCGTCACACATTAGCAAACTCACTTGCCAAGGGGGTGATGAATCATGTAAGCCTTTACAAAATATTCCGAGATCTCTTGATTACACCCCCCCCCCCCCAGGAGATCTTGGGATATTTTGTAGAGGCTTACATGATTCACTACCTTGCCAAGGCTTTCCCAGGACCCCTGGCACTATTAGGAGGCAAACTGTGTTGCGCAATACCTCGAGATAGTCAGCCAATCAGATTACTCAAAATGCCAGGGTTGCTGACTTGGTGTAAACTAATATTATATTACTTGTATGGCCCCGCAAGCACTAAAACCGCAAAAAAATATCGAAAACAGAATCCCTGTATGAGGGACCAGAGAGATGCAGCCGCTACAAAACGCGAGAAAAACAAGAAAAGGAGCTGCGGTCATAGGTTGGGCAGGGCGGGAATATATTTGGCCCTCAGTCATGACCTCGAGCCAGATATTTTCCCATACGGCCTTCCCAATAAGTCAGTAAGTAGACAAAATTTGCATTTCCTTTGCTGGTATGTAAGTACTTGCGCACCTTAACCATTTGGTTGACGTAACTTTCGGGTCCAGTGAACTCGGTCGTATCCTTGACTTTTAGAAGAACAATGAAGTACAGATAATGCCACATATTGTGTTCAGAGTTGATGTGCTCATCAAACGAAACCGCTTTGTTGTCAAACGCTGAACGGTCAAGACCTAAGAAATAAAAAGAATGTGACAACAACACCACATCTTTCTTGCTCAAAAATTTAAACTTCACTTAATTATTCGTGCGCCGTTATATAAATACTAAAAACATAAACGAAGAGGCATTATTACTGTCTGACTAAAAGTAAAATAATTTTCAAATAAAACTCGGAAAAGCCCATAGCTAATTCTCTTTACAGAATAAAATGAATGAATGGTGTCTCGCCCTTTTTGCTTTGTCCCATGCCCTATCACGGTCGCTTTAGTCCTATTATATAAATAAATAAAAAATTCTTCCTGCCTATCAATGGGGTTTTATGTACATCTAGTTTAGTGTATCTGTGCTCTAATTTTGTAATTTCCTATTATCATTGTTCACGTAGCTTTCTGTTTGTTTATTCTTTTGCTTTTACGTTGTAAATACAAGACATTAATTACAAAAAATAAATAAACAAAAAAAGAAAAAAATAAAGAGAATGTGAGCTATTGATGATGGTATATTCTGAGCCTGGAGAATTAGTGAAAGATGTATTTTTCAACACTATAACAGACAAATTCGGAAAAAAACAAATCCGACTTCTTCCAAATGGAGTCAAACCTTGGACCTAAGACTAGTGGGAACAACGTCATTAAACTAGGGTTATGATACAACATTCTGCATATTGCTAGGAACTATTGACGATGGTATATTCTGAGCCTGGAGAATTAGTGAAAGATGTATTTTTCAACACTATAACAGGCAAATTCAGAAAAAAACAAATCCGACTTCTTCCAAATGGAGTCAAACCTTGGACCTAAGACTAGTGGGAACAACGTCATTAAACTAGGGTTATGGGACAACATCCTGTATATTGCTAAGAACTGAATGTTACAATGAAAAGGCTGTAACAGGGTGCCCTAAAGCAATGCGATTTAATCACTAATCGCGTTCTTGGTTCTAAATCGCATTCTTTCACCAGTTAAAGAGTACGGAATAATAAAACAAACAATCACGCCTCAAGTTTTGTCTAACTCAGAAAACCAAAGTGGAGTGAAAAACAAGTTATTGGTCACCAAGGATTAATATCCACGTCCATTTTAACTGAACACACTGGGGAAAGTTGTCTTTATAACTCACACCTTTCCTAAAAACATATCCAAAGTAAGAGGCAATCGTTTCGAATTTCAGTGTCTGCTTCCTGCAAGCCCTAAACCAGGGTACTGTTTGTTCTATTTTATAGTTTGGTTCTAACTCTATCGTCTGTGAATCAAACAATGCGGAATAACTATTCTCTTGACAGCTACTGAACAGTAATGTGATGTGGTACTGTTTGTTTTACTACACAGGGTAGTTCTAACTTTTTCATCTGTAGACCAAACCATGGTATGTAACCATTCTTCAAAAACATGGAATGGACAATACTTTTACATATACATAAGAAAATGAGAACTGTAATGTGGTTACTTACCACATATAAAACACGTGTTTTTGAGAATCTCTTCCTTGTTTTGTTTTTCACTTCTGAGATCCGCGAACGTGTCAATGATGACACCAAAAATCAGGTTCAGAACGATAATGATGACGATAAAGAAAAACAGCAAGTCATAAATCACGCGACCCACAAAAGTGTTCTCCTTCAGGGACGGCCTCCGGAGCACATCTCCAATGCCCCCTCCGTTTCTGAGCCCCTGGTTGAGAGTGGTCACGATGCACATTATCAGGGTGTCACATGCACGCTCCTTGACGCTCCCACCTTCATCGTCCTCGGAGATGTGCTGAGACAAAGAGTTTGAACCTTTGCAGGAAGGATCCCCAGCGGAACAGGTATTTGGTGGAACGGAAGCTGTTACCGTAAAGCAAGCGGAGATAGTAAGGGTGAGAAAGCAATGGTGGTAAACGATAAACGCGAAGGTAGAACATGGAAACTGTTTTATGAAATTTCAACAGAAACAGTTGATGGGGAAAGGGGAGATCTCTGATGAAGAGTTTTACCTGTATCTCCTAAGAAGAACCCCAGTTTGAAAGTATGCAAAGGGAAACGCGTTAAAAAATTGTGGTAAAATTGAGATAAGAGTCGACGAACAATATAAACTGCACCTTGAAAACATGCAAGAATATAAGTAGTAGGTTAGCAATAAGATAATAATTCCCCGCTAAAGAACACTTTGGATTATGCCTGAGAAGGTTTGAACCATCTTCGAAGTTTTCAAGAAAGGGGCTTTTCACTGAGAAACGCGCGATGAGAACTTGAACGGTGGATGGCAACCGACTCGTGCAGTGTAACCACTCTAAAGTAACACGGTGAACGACGCTATTTTAATATTTGAATAATAGTATTGCTCGGAAAACAAAAGGAGAGAAAAGCTCGCTCGCCGAAATTTGTGTGTCCAGACTGATTAGTAAAATCAGTCTTGGGAAAAACACACTCGTGGACTTGCCGGTATAAGGAAACAAAACCGTCTTTGAACCATTTAAAAAGAATTTTTTAAACTAAATATCAGACTAAAAAGTATATTTCCTTTCAATCTAAAAAATTGAAGAAAAAAAGAGAAAGTTTGAGGAAGCAAATGTTACAAACAATCAAGTCCACAATTATGCGAATTTGATGAGGTATATTTAGTACAATAATTTTATCCATTAATTTCTTGTAATTGAATAAGTGCTGTGTGAACTGTATCTATTATTTAAGTTAGTCTTTTTATATAATATTGAGTACATATATAGTTATTGCAAATACGTGATTGCTAAAAAAACTACTTCTTGTAGATTGTGGAAAAAAAGCAATAAAATAAAGTAACCAATCAGGGAACGAGAAATCACTTGGTTACTGTAAAGGCATAGTGTATCTCTCTTACCTACAGGAAGCGATTGTCTCGCGTCTGTTTCTACTAAGAAATCGTCTTTCAGAAACAGAAATCCAATGATGGAGAACATGTACACAAGAATAAGAGCCAAGATGGCAGTTAAGATGATGGAGCGGCCGTTGCGTGTAACGCTTTTGATCACATTTAAAAGCGTGTCCTCACGGAAAATCACGTCTAAAAGCTAAAGAAAAATAAAACGTTCAGTTAGCACTTCTTATTTCAAATAATCTGGACTGGGATTTTCACCTATCAATCGTAAAGTGAAACACATAACTCTTAACACATAATTCCTCTATTCACAGAATTCTAAAGCAGTAGAGCGTATTCCCTCACTTATTCAGCGGCCATGTTTTTAACGGAAACAAAAGATCTTTGCATAAGAATAGACTTTAATTCCAGGAGGATCAGTTTAGGACACCAACATGGCCGACTTTCCTTTGTTTGGAGACACCAACATGGCTGCTGTGACGTCATGTGCACACCCTCTTTCCGAAAGATTTACGTGCATGCATCCGGTCGTGTAAATAAACATGTTAATTGATCTTGATGTAACCACTCTCATTACAGATCTATAAAACAGCTTCACTATAAATTTACTATTTGTACCACTATTAATCCTAATCTTGCGATCCATTATTGATCTTCTTAATCATATACAATTTCCATCTAGCCTGAAAGTTTGTACATGTAAAATTCATTCCTGCTATGTATTTCTCAGTTCTATAATTAAGGTCAGCCAGGTCTCAAAAAAAAAAAACATTGTTTCCGGCTTAAATAATAACTACAGATTATGACCCGATCTGTTTAAACGGTAGAAAATATACCGTTTTTCGAAAATGTGAGTATGTTTACAAAGCTTCACGAACCCATAAATCAAGGTATACGCCCGCTAAATTTAGGTCGGATAAAACGATTAGCATGGCATCCGTTTCTTCACACATTGACCTCAAAAACTGTGTCTCAGATTTTTGGCACATGCGTTTGTTACTTTTTAACAAGAGGATAAAGTTTGAAAAGGGAAAAAAATAGAACTGCCCACTACCTAAAGGGCAGACAGAAAGTGACAAGTGTAAACGGTGCTAAGTCAGGAATGCTTCCAGTATCATACGGCATACCGCGAGGGTGGGTTCTGGGGCCCACGCTTTTCACAATGTTTACGAACGACTTACCAACGTCTGTAGTGTCAGGATCGGCGTACATGTTTGCTGATGACAACGCTATTTATTGTATAGGTACAACAGCTGATAAAGCCATCGCACAATTGAATCTGGCAACGCAAGAGTTGTATTCAAGGTGCCTCAATAACAAGTCGACAGTGGACACCCCACCCGGACACAATTATTGCAGATGACAGTTGACCAAAAACTCAGCTGGGACGTAATGCTGTCAAGCACCCTAAGCAACTATATTGGGAAGAAGCGCGATCTTTCATACTCAATTTGAGCACACGATTCTCTACTGGTGCCACGTTTCTTGAAGGACTCTGTTGCATACAGAGGCTTCGTGTTTTGGAACTTGCAGACTTCCAAATATACTGATCTTGTTGATGCAAGCCACTATGATCTTGCCAAAAAGCTCAAAACTTCAGAGCGTTCTAAGGCCGTTAAATTCAATGTTGTATCAGCATGGAACACTAGATTTGAACTTGAAGATTTTGTACATAATTAAATGTAAGTTAATATGTTTCAACGTTGCATTTTAACATTCAATTCGTTTCAAATTAAATTTAATTTGTACTTAATATTTAGCTGAATTTGAATTTAATCTAGAAGTACAATATTGTACACGACCCCAGAAGCTTTCAGCTTTTATACGAATCGTGTATAAATAAAGGAAATCTATCTAACTACCACTTCTCTCAAGCGATCACCTTGTCAAGAACCGTTTTGCTTCTTAGTTAATTAACAATTATTCGCCGAAGGCGAAGTGATTATCGATGAATATTCATTTACCAATAATCACTTCGCCTTCGGCGAATAATTGTTTTAGTATAAATACACAGGTGATTATTTCAAACAAAGAAAAGAAAAAGCATTGTAGAACACGAAAAAATTCCATTTCATCGAGAGCGCGCGAATGACTGGCAGCCATTTTGTTCGTAGAGGTGATTATCGGCTGATAATCCGAGATAGCAAACCAATCAGAACGCGCGATTTTGTATAATCACCCGCGTATTTATACTAAATACTGTTTCAAAAACTCAGTGACCACTTTTTCATACACCAAGGGTGGTCGTGACAGAGTTGTCTGTACTGGGAACCTGTGACTATTTTTCCCACAAACGCAGCAAAGTGACGGTAATGAATAGAGAATGTTCACTCACTCACCAGAATACAATAAAAGAATGTGTGCACCGTAAGACCCAGTAAACCGAAGGTAAAGTACATGATATGAAGCACAAGATTCCGGTCTGACAGCAAACGACGAAGGTTGTGTTCAAACGAGCCGCGATTCCCCACGTAACTCATTATAAATATCGCTTTGATTATAACCTGCAGAGATAATTTTAGGTAGTCATTATTGCAAAAATAGCAGGGGTAATGTTAATGATGACAATAATAATAATAATAATAATAATAATAATAATAATGACAATAATAATAATAATACAATACATTTTATTTCATCATAAAAACCACATGTACAATAAAAAGAGATCAAAAATCAGTATGGCTTAAAGGTGCTATCAAAATTGATAAAAATTGATAAAATGATGAAAAGAAAAAATAATAAAGCACATTTTTAATACAATAATAATAATACTACTACTACTACTACTAATAATAATAATAATAGTAACAGGCAAATAAATAAAAAGGCAATAAATAGGCACGCAAAACGTACATGTATCTACTGCGAGGTTGAATATGGGTTCTAGGCATGCGCCTGGCTGTTACGAGTGAAGGGTAGATTTAGAGTTGGGACTATATATGTTGACGAGCTTGGAAATGATGATGAGGATAGAAGTGGAGAGATGAAAGGCTGGAAAAGCCCTGAACCTTTGTGTTAACACAGACAAAGCCAAGTGCAAGAGTTTTGGATTGACTTCAATGTCACAAGACATTAAGAGTTTTTTGCTTGAAACACAAAATTTATCCTGACAAAAAGTGGAGCTTGAGGTGCTATCATAATCTGAAGATGACAAAATTGGAAAATAATTTGAAACTTTGAGTTCCAAGGAACAAATCTGATCAAATGAACTACTGCGGATTGTAGTCAAATTCTAACTGTAGAGCTCAATGAGATATTATTAAGACCCCCACAGTAAAATTTGCAGAAGAAACAATCGCTTCTGTGTTCATCATGTACCATATACCAAGTTTTACAATGAGCTACTATACTTCTTAGTCTGCATGAATGTAGAGTCATGTGTCTGAGAGTTAGTTTTAGTCTTCTTAGAACAGTTCGTTTCTTCATAAACTTCAAAATCTTTTTCATATTTATCCTAGATGATTCCCGGTTCCTACAGGAACGTTTCCTAGATTTGTGGCGTCTTTCCCTTTTCCTTGTTGTTGGTCTCCAGTAGTGGTTATTACCATCTGTTTGATGCACATACAATGCCATTTCTCACGGCAGGGATGTTCGTGACCGTTTATTTAACAACGCCTGGTTGAAATAAATCGGACTACAGCAGACCTCTTAAAAATATGGCAATCAAATACGTGCAGTGTAAACTCGCAATACGTCGCCTTTCGTCCCGTTCAATTTCGAGGACATCGATTTTCCCACGATACAAAAAATTCACACATTCGGAAATCTTTATCTTTACACCGTCATGTAGAGCGTCGAGGAATTCGGAATTCCCAAACATTGTGCCATGTTTACAGAAAATCGAACATTCATTAAGGGAGAATACAAAAAAATAGATTACTCGAACGAGAGCTATATGCGTCAAATGGCAAAGCAAATTTGTCCGAAGTAAACTGGTTGAAATATTTGTGATGCAAATCTGCAGAGAAGAATTGAGTGTAAGAACAGTTGCTAAAACATGACAAATTTAAAAATACAAGAAACTGGGATAATCAAACAAGTTGATAAAGTAGTTTGTACCACCGTAAGGTAAAAGAGGGGGTGCTGACGTTTCGAGCGTTAGCCCTTCGTCGGAGTGAATGAGAGGATTATGGGCTATTTGCAATCTATATAGAGAGGTTTGGAGCTACGCTATTGGTGGAGCAACAGCAGTGTGTGTTCGAGAGTAAAATAATCGGCAAATGAATGAAAAACGTTCGTTGATACCGTGGGGAATAAGAGAACCGAGTTGGAAGATAAATCTTTGTTCTAGGTTTTTACGGCTTTCCGTGTTGCCCTGATACAGGGAAAGGCTGCAGAACGTCATGTTTTCCTCCACTCAAAACTTACGAAAGGGCGTCCTTCAACCCCTGAAACTAGTATGCACTGATCTTATAATTTAAAAGGACAGAAATGTTCTCAGCCTTGTAATAACAAAGTGGTAAGGTTCACCGTCCTTTTGTGAGAGTTTCTCCGCTAAATGCTTCAGGAAAAGGTGACACTCAGTGCCCATGGCGCAATTGGTTCCAAATATCAGAGGTGCAATCAACCCCAATCCAACACTCACTGCTGATACTTCCGCTTAATAATAACAATAATATTGAAGACAATGATAACGGTAATAATAATTAATATAATAAAATTGAAATAATACTAATCATATCAAATGTTCTATAAAGACTGGAAACACGATCATTCAGAGTTATAATAAACACTGAAAACTACAAACAAACTAACAAGCGCTGACTATACACAAAGGAATCAACACACGAGTGGACAGAGTGAAAAGAATGGTAACAGGAAATCTGACACTGAGAATTACAGTACAACCACCCAATTAAATTATCAAGCAAACATTGAATGTCTGTTTTTGACGTTAAACAACAGATTTGTGGTGAATTTCTACAAACTAAGACGATTCTCTTTCAATCTTGATATGTTTTGTAGTTAGAGAACAAACTATTTGCATCTTAAGCGAAACAATAAACATTTGCAGAGATTCTATTGTTTAGATACTCGACCGTGATTGGATAATTTGTATGAAAATTTGTTTGGGTGACCTTGGTTTGGGTGGCCGCACTGTAAGACAAGAGTTTTAATAATAAAATAAAAAATATATATCTAGATATAAATATAGACAGAGAGATATTTACGGGTTAGAGACTGAAATGAGTGGTTTGTTTACAAATACACGCACGCGCTGGCTGTCAAATGAACGAGAAATTGTCAATACTGCACGAAGCGAGAAGAGAAATTTCGTATCCAAGCGGCCATGTAATGTTCTGTTTATTTTATAGATACTGGTGAAATTTCCGCATAAAACAACTTCGGCAAATCTTCCTGGATGTTGTACTAGCTCGGAAAAAATATCGATGTGAAAATTTGGCAGCTCATCGAGAGAGTCACCGGTAACCGTACTGCCTTCGCACCTCGAAGCCATGTTTTGAATGAAATTTCAAAAGAACCGGCCGCGCGTCTGAGCGGGAAGCTCTCTTGTAATTGGCTAATCATGTTTATAACCATGGCGACACCAATATCCTCACACGTGAAAGATAAAAATGATATCTTCATGGCGTGCGATGAAGATATGATTTTTTAGTAAAAGGAAAAATCCTGTTACTTCATCAGTATCTGTATAATAAACCATATTAATACAGACATGCAAAAACAGTATAGAGATATGGATATGACTATAGATATAGATGGATGAAACTGGAAATACAGATCGATTGAGGTGCAAAAGTATTTAAAACTGTTGTGGCAATTGGGGGCGCTGTTATTAGGCGAAAGCCTAGACCATGTAACAGCACCTAGGTCTCCTTACGTTAGCTAATCCAAGTATTCTAAGAGTTGGTTCCAGTCCTACGGAAAATATCAGGCGTAAAATGGTTGAGCCCACGAAAGTTCTGATTCCCGAGGGACGAGGAAACGTGACAATGATGATGAAAGACACCAGCATGGCCAGCCAAACCAGTGCAGACAGGCGAGCATCAAGCTCTGGAAACAGAAAAGTAACAGACAACGAATGGTACTGCAGTGTGGTACCGTTTATGCACTATCTACATTACTGCAGATCAGTATGGGGATCAACCTATCCTTTTAATTTAAATCACATATTTTTACTTCAGAAAAAGTTTTTAACAGGCCTTCTGACAGGGTGCGGGAAAAAAAAAAAGAAAATTGTGCGGGTTTTGGGAGGCAAATTGTGCGGTAAAAAACGGTGATTGTGCGGGAATTGTGCGGGATTGCACAATCGTGTAAACAAACAAATATTCGATCACTGGGCCCAAAAAAAAACCGACATGGAGGAATTTCTGGATAAATGAAAAGTGCAACAACTCCCCTCTTAGTTTGGCAATTAAACATAAACCAAATTTCTATTTTGCTACAAATTTGGCCAAAGTTTGTATCAACAAAATCGTGTTGCGTGACACGATCGATTAAGTTTATTCAAAACCGTAATTCCCGGGCATAATTTCGCTTCGAAATAAAATGTTTTCGACCAGAACAAGGTGCTTTAAGAAAAATCCCGACGTTTTTGTACTTTCTTTGATATGTAGAGCGAATATTATCTCGTGAAGGTTTAAAACTCTTCACGCTTTAAATTGCTGCAAAAACCACAACACCGAGACAAGATTAGACTGAGACTAGTGCCCAGGCCGGCACGGAGCTACGAAGAGCCGCCTTGTTGTTTTTATGTCCGCTCGAGCTGTTCAATCGCGGAAAGCGGCGAATTTCTCGATTGTTTTGCTAGGTAAATAGCCTAAATATAGCCTAAAAAAATTCTTTAAACCTTGGCAATCGATGGGAATACTGATTTAATTACATTTTTAACCAAATCTTTCCACATTGTGCTGGATTTCGCGGATTTTCAGAAATTGTGCGGGATTGTGCGGCTTTGATCGAATTGTGCGGTCCCGCACCCGCGCACCCTGTCAGAAGGCCTGTTTTAAGAATCATATCAAAAAGCGTATTGGATGCTCACACTGAACCAATATTTAAGCAGCTGAAAGATCTGAAACTCAGTGATATTTATCGATCTCAAATTGGCAAGTTTATGTTTTCTTCCAAGAAAGGTCTCCTTCCTGATGCATTCAACAAAGTTCTTGCCGACTAATCAAATTCATCATTATAATACTAGAAACTCCAATGCCTTTTACTTATTTTCTTGTAGAAAAAATATCAGTCAGTTTGCAATACGCTTTCAAGGACCTAAAATGTTTAATTCTTTTAATACAGAAATTCAGAATGCTGACAGTTTGTCTCAGTTTAAACCTTAATAACTTTTCCCCTAAACTGACTTCCCCTTATCTTGTTTGTTTGTGTTCTTGCAATTTAACCTAAATGGACTCATTAATTAAAGAAGACGCCTATAATTATAATTTCATAGTTCTATTTTTTGAGCTGCCTGTGGCTCGAATAGGCCCTTAGGGACGGACCATTAGAAAAGTGATGGGGGGGGGGGGGTGGGGAATTTTCAGCTTGCATGAATTTTTTTTTTCGCTCACTGCTTTTGCAGGAATTTTTTTTCAGGTGAACCTCTCTGCACGAATTTTTTTTACTACGTGTGAAAAAGTCACAATTCGACCTTCCTTCTGCATGAATTTTTTTTTGGCACTTTACCTTGCATGAATTTTTTTTTGGTTTTTTCCCCACCCCCCCCCCCCCCTCCCCCCTCCATCACTTTTCTAATGGTCCGTCCCTTATGGTTTCCATACAGCATCCTCGTCTTATGCTTTTCTTTTATTGGTTATTTAATATCTCTTGTAGTTTAATATATACTTATTTTGCAATATTAAATAACAAAAGTGGCAAAATAAACTGAAACTGAACTGTTTGTTTCAACTGTCGCAAAAGCAAGTTCGCCCTCCGTGGATGCGCGGAAAACTGGGTTGAATTTTGAGTACAATGCATTCTGGGATTGTTAAGGAGGGCAAGGTGAGCATTCCATTATCGACGAGTTGCCCCAGTTGGTTGTACGCACATCTTGTCACGCCGCAGTTAAATTTCCCCATCCTTATTGATCGAGCTGAGACATAATTTACTTGCCACAATTGACGTCAAGCTACAGCAGTCTCAGAATGCATCACACATAAAATTTGAACCATTCTTCAGCGCAACCTTGAAACGCACACAGTCCACTGAAGCTTTCACTACTCGAAGGAAACAAATGTCGTAAGGACCAAGCGCAAGTAAAACGGAAGAAAACAAGTCGTTAAACTTTAGATTGGTTTAGATTTAGATTATGACGTAAAGTTCACTAGCCAGCTTCCTATGTAAGCGATGCAAAACACAGAAACCTCGAATTTAAGGTGCACCAATCCAAAGTGCGAGAACGAATGTAACGTGAGAGAACGTGACACTTACCACCTGGCCCGTCAGAGAACGGATAAAAAAACGCCACAAGCATATTAATCAGCACAGCAAAGTTGATGGAAATTTGCTCCCACAAACTCATGCGACTGCTGACTCCAAATAAAAATCGGCTCTCTGTTGAAGAGATGCAATGAAAAGGTGACACAAGAAGAGACTACGCAATATGCAGCCATCTAAATCGAACATTCTAGCAGAATTAAAATAATGCTTGTTTAAGATAAATTATCAACGAAGAAATAAGTAGTTAAACTATGATTTTACATACGTTACTTAGTTTGCAGGTTTTCATACCGCCTTAGCGACGCCACAGCAACTGCTTTTAGAATCCGTTTAACATAAAGTTGAATACAGCATTGGCACTACCGCTGGTATGTGTTACATGGTCCAATCATAGCCAATGAGTTTGTTCTCTCAGTTAGTAAGCGCGCAGTGATTGGTCAATTTAGCGGGCCGTACTCACTGTGCCTCGTTAAATCCATAATTAGATTACTTCTATAAAGCAGCTTTCGCTAGTTTTGGGAAGGTTTTTCTGCGCAATGGAGTAACTTACTGAAAGCCTGAGCCAGATCTTGAAGATGGTAAACGAAAGGGAAAAGCGAGAGCGAGTGAACAAAATACGTAAGGTTACTGCTTAACAAAAAGATTATAAGCCCAAGCATTCTACTGCGTGGTAGTTAAAGAGGGTGAAGCCAGAACCAACTATCACGCAGCGAGACCTAGAGCAAATAAGCTTATTGTTGTAGTACAAAGGTATTGGACATTTAAAACTTTACGTAAGGAACAACTTAACAACTTCACATCGTTAGGCTTCTCATTCAACACAAATTATCACAGAAAAGGTAGGTATTAGCCTAGTCAATAAGAGAACAGCATTTGTGACAAAAACAAGCAAACAAATTACTGCGCACTGTTAGGCCACTAACTCAACCCACTTTTTATCACAGAATAGATAGCCTACAGCGTAGTCAATAAGAGGACAGCATTTAGCCTAAAACACTAATAGATTTTTATACGAAAAGCGATGAAACATTCCTTACCGCGAAGCTTCTTCTGCCACTGCATTTCCCGGAAAAGTTCTTCTGTTCTATCGAAAAAGTCTGACACCTGTCAAACAGAGGCGTCACTATTGTCAAGGATTTCGTAAAAGGCAGGAAGCTGGACTCAATCTCCAGTCGTCTGACATGTAACTTCCAGTAGTCCTCACGATATATTAATAACATACATATTTTTTAAAGCTCTAAAACACCTTCCCAGTTAACCAATTTCCGTACAAGAGAAGTAGGAAAAGGAATATCGGAGCATCTAGTTTCAAAAAATTTCCCAGAGGAGCATGCCTTCGGAAAATTCTTTCTATTATTCTGTACATTAGTTCGTATAGTTTGATCGTCCAGGTGAGGTTCTGAAAAAGAATTCACCAGCACTGAGGTGTTGGTGACCCTGTCCTGCCACTTGATGTTGAGAGTTCTGAAAAGAATTGTTGTTGGTGACTGACGTTTCGACAACCTGAGCGGAAGTCATCTTCAGAGTCAAGTGAATAGTGTTTGTCAGATGGCGATATTATAAATCTGGTCTGTTAAACGTGATTGGTCAGTTTAGCCATGATGGTATTGGCTGAAAAACTCGTGTAAAGTTTGTTACTGGTAACAAACTTTACACGAGTCTTTCAGCCAATACCATCATGACTCTGAAGATGACTTCCGCTCAGGTCGTCGAAACGTCAGTCACCAACAACAGTTCTTTTCAGAACTACCCTCACCCGGACGATCAAACTATACGAACTACTGATACTCCTGGGTTCAAACCTTTAACTATATTCTGTACATTGCTAGGACTTGAATGTCAAAGTGAAAGCGTTGCGAAATAATAAAAAGGACCTATATCTTGTGCATGGAGAGACTCAGAAATAACAAATTCCGCCGAGTTCTCCAGAGCACCTTTAGAATACCCCGCCAATCATTTTACATGTTTCGGGTTCTTCTGAAGAACGAGGCATATTACAATGGACTCTATTGTTATTCATCAGTATGTTGATGAAGTGGCGGCGTATTCTGCAATTTAGCCGAAGCTGTGACCTTCCGATTACTAGTTCGGATGCTCAACCACTGAGCTATAGGAGACTCGTGGGAGCAAGGCTGGTAAACTTTGTTCCTGGGTCAAACATCGTGCATACGGCTATGATATGAATGTGTTAGGCCTCTGGTCTGAAAACGTTTCAGTGAAACACCGAAATCTCCCCAGTATCAACACAGCAAATCTATGGCAATCGGGAGGAGAATTGCTATTTCGATCACTAAAGTTACCTTGCTGTTTTGATCGTCCCTCTCACAAGTCTGATAAACAAATATTTTACTCTCAGAGGTGAGAAACTCGCAGATGTTTGGCACAGGAAAGACAATCTGCTCCATGGTACGGTCTTGACGAACTATCTGCAAAATGGCAACCGCAGAGAAAGTCATACATTGGTTACAAAGTAAGGTAAAGTAAGGCGACATGCGAGCTACATGTTACCCAAGTCTTTAAGAAATGAGAATGGTTACTAGTGGACTTCACGAATAAACGTCATTGACAATGTATTATTGATGCCAAGACTAAGCAGAGAACTCAACACTTCAAGCCCAGATGTCACGTTGAAATTCTCAAATTTCATACCGATTTTTAAAACGGAGAAGGCAGCGTGTCCGAGCAGATAAAGAACTGGAGGACCCGAGATCCAAGTCCAGTCCTTGACTACGTTTGTAAATAACCAATCCGTTCGCCTCAAGCAAGTAACGATTTTTAACCTAGTTATGTTTAATTTGTTTCAGTCATTTGTTGGGACCCAAAAGCCTTACAGTGTTCTCCTTTTCAGGCGGTAATCGGTTACCGCCTTTAACAGCTCTTGTTACCGCCTAAAATGGCCGGAAATTCTTGAAAATTCAACAGCTACGCGAGTGTTTTACCGGTTTCAAAAACTCTATTACCTGTTGAGCTGAAATAAAAGGAGAACACTGGCCTTAATGTTAAAACTACTGTAGAATGTAAATATTGTTATATTTCTTTATCATTTTAAAACAGTACCTCAATTTGCGCTGTGTGCTTAGCGTAGTACTCCAAAGCACTATCTCTGGTGACCTCGTCAAACTCCGATGGCGGGCTTGGTTTGAGAAGAGATGCCATTTCCTTGTTGTGCTGAGAAAGCTGAACAGAGACAACAGACGAAAGTCACATACGAACAAACATGATACGAGGCAGTAAATGCGGTTTATTAACAATCCGACGATAAACCTTGGGCGAGGTCCTATAAGCGTCTCAAAGTATCGTGGTCTAGAATACGAAAATGTAAAAGTTGCTATCTTGGCGAGACAAGCTTCGTTTAAGGATTTACGGTTTTATTTAGATGCCCCAAAAGCCCGTGATTTTCAATCACTGACACTGGCTGCCTCAAACTATTTTTTGTTTCCCTGGAGAGTTTCACTACCTATCAAACACGACATATGGTGTTTCACCACAGATCAAGCACCGAAAAGGAACCAAAAAACATGGTGCCAAGTGGACTATTTTCGGTAAAATTCGAGGTGTTAAAATATGTTTGAAACATAGCTTCTTCTCAGACTCATTTATAATGTTTAAAAGAAAGACAAAAGAAATCAGACACCGTGAAGTGTTTGGATATCTAATAAAACACGCCTCGTTTTTGCGTCGTTAATTACCGGGGCCCAGCCGAAGGCTGGCACCGGTCATAAAATGCAGATGGTTTCTGTCGTTTTTTCAACGTTACATTGTTAGGGATATAGTAGTAGGCCTCCTTCCGTCTCTTGAGACGATGGGTTGTGCTCAGGTTTGTCCATTTAGTCCCTCCAAGAACAACTTCTGGAGTGACTCAGCAGTCCGATCCTTGCATGGCAGTCTCTACCGCAGTTTCCGCACACATAATTAGATGGCGGATTTGGTGCTAGGTTCAGCTGCCTCTCTTTTCTCTTTGCTCTCTTCTCCTCCAGCTGTTGTCTTCTCCTCTCTTCCCCACTCTTGGCACCCTCTCTCACTGCATGCCTCCAACCACTGCGATCGTCTGCAAGCGATTCCCAGGTGCCTGGGTCAATTCCTGTCAGTTTTAAATCACGCTTGCAGACATCCTTAAACCGCAAGGCTGGACGTCCTGTTGGTCGACGACCGGAAACCAACTCCCCGTACATGATGTCCTTTGGTATGCGACCGTCATCCATCCTGTGTACATGCCCCAGCCATCGCAAGCGACGCTGGCAGAGCAGGAGATGGATACTGAAAGAACCAGCTTTTTCCAGCACTGAGGTGTTGGTGACCCTGTCCTGCCACTTGATGTTGAGAATTCGTCGCAGACAGCGAATGTGGAAGCTTTCCAGGCGGTTCTCTTGTCTGGCGTATGTTGTCCAAGATTCACTGCCATACAGCAGGCTGCTAAGCACGCATGCCTGGAAGACTTTGAGTTTGGTATTCAAAGTCAGCTGGTTGTTTCCCCAAACTCTCTTGCTTAATTGTGCCATCACGGCGGCAGCTTTGGCGATGCGTTTGTTGATTTCCGCATCGAGTGACAGATTGTTGGCGATGGTGGATCCCAGGTAGGTGAAGTGTTCGGTGACCTCGAGTACCACGTTGTCAATGCTAACTGCAGGTGGTAAGGGGACGTCCTGACCCATGACGTACGTTTTCTTGATGCTGATAGTCAGCCCGAACTCCTTGCATGCATGAGAGAACCTGTCCATCAGCTGCTGAAGGGCTTCCTCAGTGTGCGAGCTTAGGGCCGCGTCATCTGCGAATAGCATTTCTCTTATGAGGACTGTGCGGATCTTAGTCTTAGCTCTCAGCCGTGCCAAGTTGAACAATTTCCCATCACTTCTGGTGTGCAGGTGGATTCCTTCTGTGGACTGTCCGAATGCAAAGTTCAGCAGTAAGGAGAAAAAGATCCCGAACAAGGTCGGTGCAAGGACACAGCCCTGTTTCACGCCGCTCTGCATTGGGAAGGGTTCTGAAATTTCACCGTCATAGCTTACGGTGCCCTTCATGTCATCGTGGAAGGAAGCAGTGATGCTGAGTAGTTGGGGTGGACAGCCTATTTTCTTCAACAGCTGGAAAAGACCTTTTCTACTAACAAGATCAAACGCCTTCGTCAGGTCTATAAAGGCGATGTAGAGAGGCATCTGCTGTTCTCGGCATTTCTCTTGTAGTTGGCGTACTGAGAAAATCATGTCGACTGTCGACCTCTCAGACCTGAACCCACACTGTGACTCTGGGTAGACACGTTCGGCGAGAACCTGCAGACGGGCGAGGACCACACGTGCAAAGACTTTGCCAATGATACTCAGCAGAGAGATACCCCTGTAGTTGTTACAGTCACTGCGATCACCCTTGTTTTTGTACAGGGTGATGATCTTGGCGTCACGCATGTCCTGGGGTACCTTACCATCTTTCCAGCAGAGACACAGAAGTGCGTGTAGGGGTTCAAGCAGGGCTGGTTTTCCACTCTTGATGATCTCGGGAGGTATGCCGTCTTCACCTGGTGCTTTACCACAGGCTAGGGCGTCAATTGCTTTGCTGAGCTCCTCCATAGTAGGTTCAGAGTCCAGTTCCTCTAGAACAGGCAGCTCTTCGATTGTGTCCAATGCTTCCTGGGTGACAGAGTTTTCTCTGGAGTAGAGTTCCAGGTAGTGTTCTACCCATCTACTCATTTGCTTGTCCCTATCTGTGATGATTTCCTCTGTCTTTGATTTCAAGGGCGCAGTCTTCTTCAGTGATTTTCCTGTTGCTTGTTTGATGCCCTCATACATACCTCTGATGTTGCCACTGTCTGACGCTTGCTGGATGTTGCCCGACAACTGAAGCCAGTAGTCATTTGCGCAGCGCCGTGCCGTTTGCTGTGCTTTGCTGCGTGCGGCTCTCAGTGCCCGTTGGTTTTTCTGGCTTGGGTCACGCTTATAGTTGATGAGTGCGCTGCGTTTAGAATCAATGACTGGTTCCATCTCAGAGATACTGGCTTCAAACCAATCTGTGTTTCTGAGCTCATTCTTGCCATAAATCAAGACTGCGGCACCGTAGATGGCTGTACGTAGAGAGTTCCAACTTTCCTCTACACTCGGTACACCATGAGATGTGTTGAGAGTCTCGTCTAGGTGTCTATTGAACTCCCGGTTCTTTTCTGGGTAGGCGGTCTTACTGGTGTTGATTCTGGGCTGACCCTTCCTCTTAGAATGATGAAACATCTTTGGTTTCAGTTTCAAGTTGATGGCGATCAGGGAGTGATCAGTGTTACAGTCGGCACTGTGGAAGGACCTGGTGTTGCAAACATTGTTCAGGGAGTCACGCTTGGTGATGATCATGTCCAGCTGATGCCAGTGTTTTGACCTTGGATGTCTCCAGGAGACTTTGTGGCATGCCTTGTTCTGGAAGTAGGTATTCGTCACGCACAGCTTACGATAACAGCAGAGTTCAAGTAGCCTCTGACCGTTTTCATTCATCTTGCCTATGCCGTGGTGCCCTAGTACGTCTGGCCATGATTCATGGTCTGCACCAACTCGCGCATTGAAGTCACCCAGAAGGTAGATATGTTCCACTGCTGGGATTCTGCTGATTATAGTGTCTAAAGATTCGTAGAACTGATCCTTCACCTCGGCTGTAGCTTGCAGTGTTGGGGCATAGACGCACACCAAAATCACAGGGCCCTGGATAGATGAGAGGCGCAGCGTAAGAATTCTCTCTGTGCCATCCGTTGGAGGCTCAATCATACGAAGCAGTGTGTGCCGTACTGCAAATCCAACTCCGTGTTCCCTCACATCCTCAGTGCCTTTTCCTTGCCAGAAGAAGGTATAATGTTCCTCCTTCAGGGACCCACTCTCTGGAAGTCTTGTTTCTTGCAGGGCTGCTATATCGACGTTCAGTCTATGCAGTTCACGATCAATCACTGCAGTCTTACGTGCATCATCAATGAACTGGAGATCATCTGTCAGTCCTGAGCGCATGGTTCTTACATTCCAGCTTGCTATTCGAAGAGCTGGAGTCTTCGCTTTCTTCTTTTGATGCTTGCCTGGTACATGTTTTTCGATCCACTTGTCGAGTATGATGACTCTAAGCTCCAGGTACCCTCTGAAGCAGGTAGACCGTGGCGGGTCAGCACCTTACTGGCCGGGGGCTGCCCGGCTTGACGCGGGCGGTAGCTGACCAGTGGAATTACGAGGATCCCTCCCACCGTCGAAGACAACCCGTAGCGTCCGACTCTACGCCAATCGAGCCGAGGACTTATAACTCGTAACTGCTGTCTTCCGTGTTGTGCTCTCACCGTTTAGCGAGACTGGAGTGGCCTCTCCAGGGCACAAAAGCCTGGGCAAAGTATATGGAGACCTAGTGTTGCCCAAGAACAGGGTCCCCCTCTCTTCCGCACCGACGAAGTCCAAGGGAATGCAAGGCATTGGAGCCGGGTTGGCTGCAGGAGTTGCCAGAAGGGCGACTGATAGTCGGTCCAACTGCCTTAGGGGCTCCACTCCGGATTTCTGTAGGGTTTACTCCTTAGCCTTTCTTTCTCTCCGAAAGTATCCACAAGGCAGTGGAGCCATAGTCCAAGGGCCGGGGCACGAGTGCTGGATGGTCGGGCGATGTTGGACCCAGGGTCTACACGCTCCGGGACTGTCCTGCGCTTCATGACACTTCTTGGGTGTTACATCAGTCTTTTCCTTGACCTAGATGGACTGCCTGTCAAGGCTTACGAGCTCCATCTGCCCGAATGAGACAGGTAGTACTGGGCTACATTTTACCAGTAGAGATGAGCACAATGGGATCACAGGGTGAGCCAGCATGGGGCTTGCATTTGCCAGTCCCAGCATGATGCCCCCCGCTTACGCGAAATACCAGGCACACATCCACCTGACTGTTAGGATATATCGATATATCCCTATATATATATATAGGGATATATCGCTGAGATATATCGCTGGCTCGTTACTTTTGCTCGCTGGCTCATTGAAATCTTATCCGCCATTTTGAAAAGCGCGAGGCATGGAGGACAGTCAAGAGAAAGATTATAGCTTTTTGTTCTTCAACCTTAACGATGCACTAGTTTATGAGCGAAAATTTTGGAGAGATTTATCTGCCATTTTGAAAAGCACGAGGCATGGAGGACAGTCAAGAGAAAGATGATAGCTTTTTTAAAGTAAAGTAAAGTAAAACTTTATTTAAACAGGGTAGCCCGTTCAGCTCAAAGGCTGGTATCCATGGGGGCCCTGTATAGATAACATTAAGTTAAAAATACAAATTCATGTACACTTTAAAGACTAAGAACTACGTTAGAAATCTATTTACAATACTTAATACTAAGAGACAATCACTAAGAACTATTTCGATAATAAGAACCCTTTTGCACGGCGGCAGAAAGTCTGTTTGTCTTTTGCTTTCGTTATGTCAGTGGGCAACTCATTAAAAATTTTTGCTCCGCTGAAAAGAAACGTGTTTTTTCCAAAATTTGATTTCACCCTAGGTAACAATAACCTACTGCTCTGCCTGGTAGAATAGCTATGAATGTTCGAAAATCTGGTAAAAAATGCCAAGAAATAACTAGGGGCTAAAGAGTTTAGACAAAGAAAAACAAGCTTGACCTTATGATAAGAGCGTCTCTTGGAAAGACTCGACCAACGTAATTGATTCATTGCCTCAGTGGAGCGTGTACAACACGTAATTATTCGCGCCGATCTGTGTTGTAGACGCTGTAATCTATCCTGGTCTTGTTGTAACAGACTATTCCAAGCGACATCGCAATTATAAATCAAACAATGGCAGAATCAACGTATTGTGAACTAGTATAGACTAGTATAGACTAGTATTAGCCAGTCGGCTAAACGTTCAAGATCTTGGTTCAAATAAATATTTAAGGTATCTACGGTTTGACTACCAAGATATATAGCTGTGTCGTATATATAGCTGTTGTCTGCGTACATTCCCCAACCTTTACGATGCACTAGTTTATGATCGAAAATTTAAGAGTGAATATTTGGAGAGACAAATTTACGAGCGATCACTTAAGAGTCGTGAAACTTATCTAGAATAAGAGCGACTTATCAAAGCTATCTACATTGAGTGAACCTTCCATCGTGAGAGGTGCGAGACGTTAACTATATCTATGCAATCCCGTGTCCCACTGGGCCCCGGTAATTTCCACGTAGTGGTTCTCGTTTCTCCTAAATCAGAGAATCTATATCAAATACCCGATACATGTGTTTCATCACATATCAAACACCTCAAATTTCCTCAAAAATACTGCGCTACGCGTCGTTTTTAAGCATTCTTTTCGGTGTTTGATATGTGATGAAACAATGTGTCTCGTGTTTGATATACTACTTGACATAAAGGTTTCAAAAACAAGCCGTGTTTCGTGTCATATCCACACACACATCACAGTGCCTGATTTCCTGTTTTTCGCTTATACATTAACGATGACTATGAGTTGCGTATTAACCCGAGTCAATTAGTAAAGTATTTTTGTTTTTCATCCAGGGATGGTAAGAAGGAGTGAGGCTTTCACTGCTTTATGGGATGGGTGGGTGTGTAGTAAATCGTACCTGATGCGCGAGAATGTAGATGTTATGTCCAACATCTCGACATGAAATCTCACACTCGTTCTCGTCCTCTTGGTCTTCCTGATTGTACGCCTGTTTACAAACGTCAACCTGAAAAGGCAAGGCGGGAAAATGATTTAAAATTATTAAGTGAAACCGATATAACGAGCGCCCTGATTGGCTCACTATCTGTGCGCGTGTTTGCATCAAGCTAAGTAAAAACACGACTATGACGTTAAACTCGACTTCTAGCCTAGATTTTTTAAAACAAACTAGACGTAAAGATTCGTGAACTCGGGCTTCCTCGGTAGGAGAGGCTAGTAAATTCTTGTATGTAGACCCTTCTAAGTTTTCTGACGAAGAGTCAAAGGCTCTGGTAAGAGACAAATCGGAAGACCCAACAAAGGGAGTTCATACAAGAATTGAGAGTCGAAAGTTTCATTTAAAAAAGAATAAAGCTTTTTGTGCCTCCTGAGTGTCGTTTGTGTCTTTCTTGCCCAAATGTAGCTGAATTGAAGCCATTCCAGAAAGGTCCCCTTCCCTCCTAAAGAAGACAACAAGGAAGGAATTTTCGGCTGACAGATCGAGTCAACACATTAACGATTTTCTCAAATTGTTTGCCATTAAATGACGTCCCTTCGCTTTTCGATTCGCCAAGGCAATAGAGGGATAGATTTCAATGTTCTACGAATCAAAGAATGTATGAACAAGTCGTTTTACAGGGGCTAGCGACCACGTTAAAGATTCAAGAATCCGCAAAAAATGGCGGCTAATATACGCCGCCGCATTAAAGTTGGACCGAAAAATAACCGTTAGCGCTGGCGTATACCTGAACACCAGTTACAACGATCATGTTGGAGGATGCAAAATCAAGATCATGAAGAACACAAGCTATGAAAAGTGAGCATCTAAAAAAATCTAAACAGTAACGAAAAAATGTACTTCGAAATGTTAAAAGCGACGCTCAAACTACACACAAACGCAATTCAAAGAGATTTAAGTTTATGTGCAAATCTAGTTGATATTGTACAGCAATGTAAGACACTGAAACCAAATCCCAGACTGAAAATTTACAAAAGCTGGCTGGCAGAATCATGAGGTTTGTGGGTCGGTTGTAAACAGATTGTGGAGAAGATAATGCATGATCGTGCAAGATTGACGTCTCCCTTTTAAATTAAACGTTTCAGTAATGTTTCTTACGGGAAACATTACTGAAACCACGCCTTTAAAGCAAAAGACAAGAACGTGCATCTGCATCTTTAGCCTTTTGGTTACGTCTATTGAATTTGTATTACAACAGTGAACCTGACTTGAAGAGCATGGTTCTGATTCTCACTGAGGTCAAAGAAATTTTTCTTTGCTTGACGGGGTTCTTCGAAATTCCAACACTGTACTAGGGCTAACGCACGAGTGATTTTTAGCCTTACAATCCAGTTAAGGAACAAACAGTAGTCTGTTATACGGGCCAATCTGATGAGAATGATGAGAACAAGAAACGCCACCAAAACAATGCCTGATAAGGCCCACCAAAAAAGTTAAACCAATCTCAACTGACTTACCACCAATAACACAAAAGAGAATGAGTTGATAAATGTGAGCTGCACTAACGTAAGACAAAGGGGGAGCCGAATTTCGAACGTTAGCCCTTCGACATTCGCTCTACAAGAACGGATCGTCATAACAACCAGTGAACGCTGGAAACGCCCGCTCCCCTCTTATCGTAAGGTGGTAATAAAATAATAAATAATAACTTAAGTTTGACCGCGTATTAATTAATAAGCAACAATGAAACTTAACAATGGTTGACCACAACACCAGGTTCTACGTCCCCTACTCTTTTTGAACAGTGTAGTGGGATCTTTTGACGTCCCACAAGAACACTGCTGTGAGACGGGGACTACGATTACTCGTCCTTATCCGAGACGACTAGAATGTTTAACCATTTACATATTTCATAACAAAGGCAGCACATTCTCCTCACTTATTTTAAGACCTTGAGTGTTGGTCCGGCCGAGGTTTGAACTCACGACCTCCCCCTTGACAGGCAGGCGCAGTAACAACTCAGCTAACCGGGCGGCGGTTAAACAGCTCACCTTTATCAACTCGTTCGGTAAGCGCAAATCTTGTGTTTGAATTTCCCACTGACACAGTATCAGTTTCTTAAAACAAACAAACAAACGAAAAAAAAAAATAACTCCTTCGACTTACCAGCTGTTTGGGAGTCATGTTATACAGAATCCGCTCCGCGTTCTCTGTGTCGTGACGACTCTCCATTATCGCCAACAAAGTCTTTGACGCGTTGTTCTACAATACAGCGAGATATAGTTGATGCTTCATTGAATGAATCTTTTTCACTCACTGTTATTTCCGGGTGTATATAAAACAAAATTATGATCCAGCTGAACTTTCACCTCACTAAACTATTACATCAAGGCAAAACTATGAAACTACATCGGTCTCGAAATCTTCATTTTGTCTTCCTTCAGCTCGTAATAACTATAGTAGATTAAGTATTCGCTTCACTGGAGCCTCTTCTTGAAATAATATTGACGAATGAATAAAAAATCTCACCCTTACCAATTTCAAAGCTTACAATCAAAAGCACTGTTCTGATTTCAAACTAGTTTCTCCCTATCCTCCCCTTTCTCCCCTCTTGACTTCTCCTAGAGATTATAGTGTTTAACATTTTTGTCTTTCTGTCTGCCCGTATTTATTGTATACTTGTGCCTCGCCTGACTACTTTAAGTCTAGAATAACTTATCTGCATTTCAGTGTGTGGTGTACAAAAAAAAGGTATTCTATTGTATATTGTACTTCTTGCATAGATTTTTAGAAATAATGATCATGGCTTAGATTTTCACAATCTCAGTAATTACCTTAAAGTAAGTCTATAGTACTCGCACTGGGTCAAGTACGCTTTTTTACACAAATATTCGACGGAGAACCTTGGGACAGTCCATATTAAGTGATTTACCTCCCGCTTACTTCGTCAGCAGTGCTAACTTCACGTTATAAACGTAAAGGAAAGGAAATCAATCACCGTGACGTGTTTGGATAACTGTTGAAACACGGCTCGTTTTTGCATCGTTAATTTCTCCTTCTAAATAATTTCGTTCGAGATGTTACCAAACACCTCGTATTTTGTCAAAAATACCCCGCTGCGCGTCGTATTTTCACTGAGCTCTTTTCTCGGTGTTTGATATGTGATGAGACACTGTATCTCGTGTTTGATATGTGATAAAACACTGTATCTCGTGTTTGATATATTACTTTGGGGAGAGAAGAAAAGTGTCCCGGACAGTTTCTCAATAAAACGTAATTTCACTGGTCTCCCAAAGCCAGTTTTCCTATAAATTGCTCCTCTTCGTTCGTTTTTTCCTTTGCATCCCAACAATGTTATTAGTTATTAAGTAGTGTCTAAAAGAAAGCGAAAATATGGAGAGTGGGTAACTATTTAAAACCGTTACAACTCGGAGTTTTCTTGGTGGGAGAATTTTGAGCCCGCCTATAAGTCGAGGGAAAATGAAATGACATTTAACATAAACCTTGAGCTCCAACACCAAGTCCATTCTTTGCCTTCCGAGTGGATTGATGTCGTTCAAAACCAGGGCGATAATGATATCGATGCCGTTTGACTCGTGAAGGGCAATGGCCGTCTGAAAGAAAAGAAAAAAAACGTTCCTTAGTGGCAAATACGAGATTCAGTTCTTTGCTAAGTTTGATCGTCTGGGTAAAAGTAGTTCTGAAAGAACTGAGGAATACGGTTGGTGTTTTAGTCAACAATTATTAGATATGAAACGCACTATATTAGGTATGGGTCGCACTATGTTGGTTAACTAACACTTCTAGCGGAATGTGTGACTTGCGACGCCACACACGTTACAGTAATATCAGAACTGTGTCACGTTTTAGGGAGCATATCCTTAAAGCGTGACTAACGTGACAACAGTCACAAGCGCGTCACACACCTGGTTTTCGTGACAAGGCCCCTGGCAGTACTCGGTCAAGCTTTCAAGACATTGGTTTATTAGACCCACGTTCGACTCGTTGATGTACAAACCAAGCAGACCCAGTCCCCCGGACGTGCTCCCGCAGATGCAATCCAGGAATTGAAGAGTTTCG
>OX453278.1:26129448-26199448 GCA_949710005.1 Ricordea florida | reverse complement strand
CTAGGCCCGTTAATTTTTCTTTTTATCTACCTATATATCTTTCTACCTATCTATCTATCTATCTATCTATCTATCTATCTATCTATCTATCTATCTATCTATCTATCTATCTATCTATCTATCTATCTATCTATCTGTCTGTCTGTCTGTCTGTCTGTCTGTCTGTCTGTCTGTCTGTCTATCTATACATGTCTGTCTGAGCTCAACAAAAAATGTTCCCTAGCTTTTCGTTTGGAGAAGGGCATAGCCCGTTACCAAATCAATAAACAACAAAATTATACTGGTATTTGGTCATGAATAATGTCCAGGCTAGTCTTGGGTTATGGCAAAACACCAACCCTGTTGATGGGTGATTTTTTTGTCGAGGGGGGGGGGGGGAATGCTTTTGCTTAAGGCAGTGGGTGGGAAGAGTGTTTGTCTTATGGCTGAAAGTTAGCTTAAGCTGCAAGACAGATGAGCGTCATGCCCAACGTGTGATTGTATGTCCAAGTTAGGGGTGTGGGGCTGGCTTCCCTTTGAATTTGCTGTCTTGCTAAAGCTTTGGTGACAGGCACCTTCTTTGAAATTCAGACAGATACGTAACGTTACCCATCTGTACCTGTAACTGAGCCTTTGACTATAAAAGGCGTCATTGAACAAAGTTATCTGTCTACCTTTTTACAGTATGTTGCAATGCCCAACGGAACAAACACTTTTGCTCATGCGGGTTACCTTTTCCCCAAAGTCAATGTCCCTTGACATCATTCCTTTAATGGTTTCCTGTACTCTAACACATAGAGCTTCTTCGTTATCTTCTAACAGCTGTTTCGCATGCGTTATCAACCTAAGTGAATGAAGGGAAAACAATAAAACAACAAAACGAAATGCTGGGGAAAACTACACTAAAAAAAACATGACCGAAAGTTGCATAGACCCCAGCAAAAATACGTCAACCATCGGCAGCATCTTACCTTGATACGAAACCCCCGGCCATAGATTTGCGCCACGCCTCAGAGTGTCTGGGAAACATGTACTCCGGCCGATACAACACGTCAACAAGGACAGAGAATTCGGATTGGACGAGAGGACGAAGTTGATCCTCCAATAAAGAGACGATATCCTATTATAACAAATACACGGCATGAGTTGTCATAATTATTACATAATATCCCGAGAGTCCTGATGTTTCCTACATGCCGTCCTTTTTTCCTGCTCAACATTAACTCCAATCAATGAAAAAAAAAAATAGATCGCGAGATTGTTTGTTAATCATTATGCGCTTTAGACAACAGACAGGATAGATTTCAAGCCAAGATGCAAAAACACTAGAAATAGCAAACTAGTCTCAAAAGCTCCGTGTGACAGATTACTATGGCATACATCATGTGTTTATGGTTCTTACTTGAAGGCCCTCAATAATGCTCCTATAGTCCCTTGACAGGTTCATCATGGAGTCTCTGCGGAACTTGCCATGACTGAGCCAGTGACGAGTATGTTTCATTACCAACTGGGACCGAGTAAACAGCGCCTGAATCTGCGAGTCAAGGTCTGCCGGGATTGCAATCCCGCGATTCCTAGCTGCGAAAGAGAAGCTTAGTCAATAAACGCTGCATCGAACGATCTTTGAATTGTTTTTTTTTTTCAGCATTTGAGCTTCATTAATAATGATAATGAGAAAGTTTTGCAGGTAATCCGCTGCAACAATAGTTAAAACGCAAACGCACCATGCATGTGCAAAACATAAAGTTAACACAAGTACAAGATCCATAATTATAATGAAAGCGAACTTGAACTTAAATTAAATGCTAAGAACAGTTAAACAGCTATAAAGGCTATCAACAATTTAAAACAATTTAAGCCTCAGTAAAAACGATGCGTCTTATCTGTCCGAAATGGGAAAAATTCCACGACAAGTCAAATAAAACGTCGTAATTTGCACAAATCTTAGCTAACATCATTGTTCTTGTCATAACCATCTTCGTATAGTTTCGTAATCTTCGATACGTTCTAAGGTCAAATTCATCAACTAAAGAACTGCACTTTCAGTCTCGACTAACATGGGAAGTCGAACCTACTTAACAATAACAATATCGATAACGATGACGATAACAACATGAGTTGCAACTCAGTTAAGAGTTTAAGACCTATTAAGTAAGCTCACTTACCAACGTCGGATAATGTCTTGATACATGTTTCCACTTGATATTTTTGAGTGCCTGTCATCCATGAACATTGTGACAGGCGAAATGAGCCACGCAAGAGGCGAACAAACACGGGCTGACGGGACTATGAAGAAAACAAGGAAACATTACAGAAAAGATCTTAAAAACATTAACACTATATATACGTTTTGGGAAATTTAATTAACAATTAATTAAACATTAATTAACAATCAGACCCGTAGCCCTTGCGGGCCACGGGTCTAATTGTTTTAGTATCACCCAGCTAGTCGGACAGAAAGGGCAATAAAGTGAGCAATAAAGTTAGCAAATGCCAGTTAAAGAAATATATATTTGGGAATAAAACGAAAGAAAATGTCACGAATTCCGCTACTCGAGGACTATTACTAATAGTCCTCTAGTAGCATAGCTAATCAGATTGCGGCATTTGCATTTGTCCACTAGTGGAGTGATACTAATTAACAATTATTCGCCGAAGGCGAAGTGATTATCGGTGAATATTCACCGAGACGAAGTCGAGGTGAATATTCACCGATAATCACCGAGCCTGAGGCGAATAATTGTTTTAGTATAAATACACAGGTGATTAATTCAAAAAAAAAAAAGAAAAGAAAAAGCATTGTACAACACGAAAACCCACACACATTGTACGAATGGCAGCCATTTTGTTCGTCGAGGTGATTATCGGCTGATAATCCGAGATAGCGAACCAATCAGAGCGCGCGATTTTGTATAATCACCTGAGTATTTATACTAATTGAAAATAGACGGATCATTTGTACATTTTCTCATAGCAAGGAATGAAACTGTTGTTACAATTTTAAAAATACAATATCTATTCAAAATATTTAAGTAAATTTGTGTCTGGGTTACAAAACAGTTCTACTTTTCTCTTATTTTAAGGAGTTGTACAAAAAATGCTATCACTAAGTTCTTCAAGGTTCGTTGAGTATTTGAAAATTTGATTCGGAGGCACACGTGGTACCCTGCAGAACAGGCATTCAGTGGTGAATGAAGCCTCAATCGCGCTTGGCCGCCATGTTAAAAACCCGTATTCTAAACCCGTCATCCTCTCCTTTTTGGGCTCACTCTAATCCTCTGTATGTCTGGTCACCTAAGACGGCGCTCTAGATCGACAAGGACTATCCAACGCTCGCCCACCCGAATCCCTGACTATATTTACAAACCTTTATGGTGGTGCTTGAGTCTGAGAATGGGGAGTTGAAGAAAAATGTTAACAGATTCATGATCGTCTCTGTGGAATACTTCTCTAACATCGTGTCCGCGTGAAATCTGTCCAAGGTATTGTTACACACCTAAGGAAAGACATGAATAAGTTATTCACGCCGAAACGCTCTTGGAAAAACTACGCGAGCAAGACACAACGTTTGTTTAACCCTTTAAGCCCCGAGGGGTCTCCCTGTGACGAGTAAAATCGTCTGGCGTTAGCCAGAGTAAAATCGTCTGGCGTTAGCCAGAGTAAAATCTGTAAAGACACTATTAGGGCTTAAAGGGTTAAGCAAAAAAGGTTTATTTAGATTTTCATCTCACTTTAGTCATCAGGTTACAATTGCAGTTTCTCCATTACTTTTGGAAAATGTTCATCTAATTTAATAGTTTAAAAGGAACTGATAATGGAGTTAGGTACGTTTTCCGCTGCCAAGCATTAAAGATCCAATTATTAAGAAGAAATTCCTGAGAGGTGAACTCTGGTAAGCCACAAGCGTGCCAGTAGCAGTGATAGAATCTCATAACAAGGGAATACGAATAGCACTACAAAGAGAAACAATACGATATCTCACCCGGGCCATATCTACAAGAAAGTCTTCAAACAAAGTCCATATATGGTTGCTAGTGTAGATCTCTTTCATTTCCACCTCCGTGTCGACGTAACAGTGATTCAGGAAATTCACGTAGGCGTTTTTCACCTGAAAGAAGAAACCTTTTGAGTAAATCTGTTGTTTTGTTTAAATCTCTGAACAATTTTTAATTCAAAAAATAATCTTCTATGACGGCGATTTTCAAATGATTTTTGCAAAACCAAAACCAACGTAACAACTCTGGTTAATTACGACCGATGAGCACTGTCAACGAATTAATCAAAACTCAAAGGGCAAAAGTGTTATAGACAAACCTTTATGATCGAATGATGACGGAGGTTTAACAATGACTTTTGCAGAACAAAACCAACGTAAAATTTGGGTCAATCACAAGAGATGAACAATGTCCAATGGACCAATCAGAAATCAAAGTGCGTACACGGCGCGGGAAAACGCGAGTGAACTAGTCTCGACTGGCCTTTTTATCTACTTCTGATAGATCAAAGAACTGGCGCGAAACTCTCTTGCCAATTGCCCACTTTACAGCAATCTAAACGCCAAAAAATTAAGGAAGTAATTTCGACAGTAAGCTGAAAATCGCATAATCGGTTGTTCTCCTGCGTTCGAAGAGTTCTCAACGTGGAACAAGATTCCAATCCCGTCCAAGCCTGCTATGTTTTTTTTTTCTCACAACTGAAACCCGCTAAAATTGGGTTAAAAACTGCAAAAGCCATATCCTCTCGTCCAACGTTTAATAAGATCAACCCACACTCAGAATAATCAATAAAATCAAACATGCCCAAGTCCCTCTTACCTCAGGAACACAGTCAGGATGTGTGACCACGCGCACGATGTCGTCCAGCGGTAGTAAGCTGTGACACTTGATCTCTGTGTACACATTCTTTCCTTCCGTACAACACGCCAACAGTTGAACGAGGTTTATATGGTACAGTAGCGCTCCCCCCTCGTCCAGTCTTTCTCTTTCAGATTGCATCATTTCTACCAGTGCGTTAAAGGACTGGGGATCACTGTAGAACACCAGCACATCTTCGCCCACATTCACCAACTACACACAAAAAAAAATGTAAACAAAAATAAAATTATGGTACTACCACATTTAAAAGCTACAAGGAGATGTGATAACAGCAAAAACAAAAAAGAAATACAACAAGCAAGAATGAATCACACTACAAAACATTAACCACGTGCAAAAAATAGAGCAACACGCAAAAATGAATCACACTACAAAACATTAACCAAGTACAAAAAATACAACAACAAACGAAAACAACATCTTACCATGTTTACAACGTTCAAAGAAATGCAATAACAAACAAAATTAATAAACGTTCTTCACTAGCAACTTCAATAACATTCACAAACTACAACATTAAAATCAAAGTAATTCAACCCTTATTAGAAGGTACAAATGAATACAACAAGAAACAAACATTAAATTGATAAATAAATCATTGGCATTTAACAGCTTAGCTATAAATTCATTAACCAACCTACAAAATATCTTATAACATAGCTACGTTCTTACGCGCGCTCTGATTGGCTAGCTAGTTAGGTACGAGATCTGGATATTGCACTGTGATGGTGCACGCTATGACGGGTTGGCATCTAGCAAAAAAATTTCGGGCTTTTTGACTCGGGCTTTTGAACTCGGGCTTTTTTCACCCTGCGGGCTATAGACAATCTCGGCTTCGCCTCGGCCGACTCTTTCGACCGCTTCGTGCTCTCCAGAACTTGATATATGCGCGCTAAGCATTGCCATTGCAAAACTGCTAACGTAATTACTTCACCGACAATCACCAACCACAATAAAACATATAACAACAAGCAAACATAAGATTAGGCCAGCTGTGAATAAAAACACCAACAAGGCAAAGTCGTATCAACCTGATACCACAAACCTTCAATAACTACAAAGAAATGTTACAAGAAACCAACATAACATCAAGCCGATGCAATACCCCAACATTCACCACCAACAAAGAAATACCAACAACAGGCACAACATACAAACGGAAACCTGTAAGACTTGAAACGTGCAAGTACCTTTGATTGTTTTCACCCACAGCTTGTCCACATTCAATCTACCAAGTACCATTTTTGGAAAATCAAGAGAATCGAAATGAACCAATCAAATAGGCTTTAGCAGAATGACATTTGTAGCGGCCTGGTTACTAGATTTTTCTCTCCCGCCAAAGTAATGTCACGTGACCTCTAGGCTTCGCTTTGTTATGTTTTGTTTTTATGTACTGTGGTGCCTTCACCGAAGTCAGTTACGGCCGATTGTACGACCACAGAGGCCAATAAAGTGGGTCACAGAGTAGAGTATTACAGTCTTATTCGGTCGGTAAAATCGTTGTTTGCCCCAACAACATTCTTGCAGAAAAATACTAGCGTCTGCACAAATCATGGCCGACAAGTTGTGAATGCAAATACATGATGTCTACGACATCCTTCGACACAACACGCAAGCAGGACTGTGCGAACAAGTTCAAAAACTGGGGTAAGCAGTTTCCAAATGTCGTACTTGGGAAATATTGAATCTGGACAAGCTGTGAACGCGAGTTACATGTTTCAAGTTTTACGAGTTTCTAATATATAGGTAATTTATACAGATACGAGGTCATATGACAACATAAAATCAAACAGATCGAACTTTACAAACAAAATGTCACACTAATGCTGATGCTAATCGTGCAGTACCTCAGGAGTGAAAACTGTTGTAATTGCAATCTAGCATTAAATTCTTCAAACTTAATCATAAGGAACTGCATATCACCCACTAGGAAGAATTTCTACCAAGATCTTGGTAGTGAAAGGTTTAACAGTACACTAATAAATTAGGGAGAAGGTGCAAGTTTATCCCGCTCTGGGAGTAACAATATCAGATACCTCGGCCATCACCAGGTCTTGCGTTTTTCTGATGGACTGGCCCTCTGCCTTCACCAAAGTCTGTAGAGCCTTAAGATATTCAACATGGCGGCCTCGGGTCTCTATGCAGTGAACGATGTGCTGAACAACCTTCTCAGTTACTTCGTAACACAAAGTGGAGTTCTCCATAAAGATATATCGTAGTGTGTGGGCTTCTTTTAGCTGGAAAAATGAGGAAATGTAAAGCAATTATTGGATACGGTTAGGTAAAATATGGTAATTTTTCAAATGGTCAACAAATTAGTTATTTTGGTAATTCATAAGTCAGAGGTAAATGACTGATCCGCGAGACACTGAAAAATCACGATATTTTGCGCAGCAGAGTCAAAAATTATCTTAATTCGACGAATGACATGTTACATTAGTTTTTATTGCGCAAGCGAACCATTCAAATCAGGAAGTCGAGAGACATTTTCTACGAAACAATGCATGAGGAAACACTACTTACTGCTGAATCATCGATAGACAGAAAGGTGCATGAGCAGGCCATTATTTGTTGGCAGCAATTTGCCGATCACGCGCTGAGATCTCGGTCAATAAAATTGCAGAGGAAAAATAAGTTGAACGATTAAAGATAATATCCGTTAGTTTGTTTCTTAATCAGGAAAAACCTTTTTATTAGAGTGAATACTGGGTGAATGTAGTAAACGAAATTCCAACTATCTACAGCAATAAATACATCGCTATGTGACATGTAGTTAGTCTTAAAGGCAACCAAAACCCAAAATCAATGCAACTTTCGACACGACTGGAAATAGTTCCACATTCACGAATTCAGTTGTCAATTAAAAATTCTACATACTCCAGGAGTAAGGAAGAGATCCAGGTGTTTGTGGAGTAGGGCCTGGTTCGGAGGGTTGCTGAGACAAAAATTCCGCAAGAACTCGTGGGCTTGAGCCATGATTTCCTCCATTCGAGTGTCTTCATTCTGAAAAAAGGAACAGATCCTTAGATTAATTTAGAAGGAACGTCAAAAAATAATAAAATAAAATACTTGCGAGTAAACAAACTACAACAAAAATGGATTTGTAATAATTATATCTTATTAAGAGCTAGTGTGTATATTGGGCGCGGGAGACCGTTTCTTGAAGGGATCGGAAGGCTATTTTATGGTCGAAATCTTTGCAACGAGAGTTTGTCGGTTTTTTGGTATTAAAGCAGTCCAATTCTACATTAGCTTTGCACGTTAGGCTAATTTGTACGTTAAAAACTCAGAACTTCGCTTTGACGAAGAGCTAAGCCTTGAAACGTCCGCACCCTCTTTTATCCTACGGTGGTATAATTAACACTTAATGCCTGGTCCCGAGGGGAATAGTGAACTTTGCTTCCCGAGAATCTCGAATATTGAGATTCGAGGGAAACATTACCTGTTTCCTAAGGGACCAGGCGTTAAGTGATTTGTTATATAGAAAAACAAAAACTCTCTGATCACGTACAACAGTGGTCAACATTTCGCGGGTAACAGTGAACTGTTTTCCATTTGACGTCATATTTTTCGCAATGTTGCCCGCTCATCGCATTTGGCGGTAAACAGTTTCATTGTTAGATGTCATGTGACCATGAACTAGCCAATGAATGGGCGCGCTGTAGCGGGAAAAACGCCAGCTATATTTAAGAAATAGAAAACATGTACCGTGTTTCTATCGAGTTATAGAAACACGAGTGGAAGTTTGGGAGAACGAGAAATGCTGTGGGAACACGAGCCGCAGGCGAGTGTTTCCACAGCTCTTTCGAGTTCTCCAAAAGTTCTCTTTCGAGTTCTCTGTGTTTCTATCGAGTTATAGAAACACGAATTCTAACCAATCAGCGCGCGTATTTTCTTAGGACTGTTTTCTAAAAAAATTTACTTTATCAACTTGTTTGATAATCTCAATTTCAACTACAATTGTAACTACACAAACGCTTGATAGACTTCGACTTAGAAATTGAGCTCCAGGCCCTGATGTAAAGTTGTTGGGACTTAAGAGAAATGGGGCCCCGCACTGCCTGTGTAGAAAAGTATTTTCCCCGTTACAAAAGCGTCTGTAACTGCAGTTACTGGTAGGTACGTGGTGTAAGCATCATGTATGGCTATGGAGAGCAATGTATGCCATATATTCAATAACGGGGAACCACTATATGATGCTTACACCACGTACCTACCCAGTTACTGTCTAGCGTCCGCTGCCCACCAAGGCCTGACAAGTCTTACAATAAACTCGGCTAAAACTCTTTAACCCAACGTTAAGATACAAATTTTTCTTAGAGGTTCTCATACATTTTGTACAGTAACAGTATGGAGACAGTGTAAAAAGTAAAGGAAGGTGACTTCTCTTGTATTAATTTCTCATTACTTTATTCATTCCAGTGTACTGAGACCAATAGGAGAAAATCGAAGCTGGTCGCCGTTCGGACGTAAAGGGCTAATTCGATTTTTGTAACGCTTGCTATACAGTAGTTTTACGATTATGTGACGTAAGTAGGAAAGTCACTACTGAACCGTATTACCTTTTCATAAGGTATTTGCAGCAATTCTAATACAACAGTGTGCACCCCCATGTTTCTGAGCAGCCTCTGTTCGTGTTTTCGGTTTTTCTTACTGCTGCCAGTACCGTAACTGACACAAAGACTGCTAAGTCTTTCAAGGATCTGTCAACAAAGAAACAATACAACACTTGAGTCTAAACTGAACAATTACCGTAGCTTTGGCTTTTACTGACCAGTACTGTACTGCGGTACTGTTATTTGAATCTACAGTGTGCTTCTAACCTTTTCCTCTATATGGATCATACAAGGTAGTGTGACTGTCACACTGTATAGAATGGCATTCTTAAGAAAGTTACTGTACAGTACTGTACTGTCGTACTGCTTGTTTCATTACACAGTGTCGCTCTAATTGTTGAGTCATCTATGCAGTGTGATCATTCGCTGGAGAGCTACCGAACAGTGCTGTACTGTGATTCTTTTATACTATACAGAATGGTTCTAACTTTTTAATCTGTTGATCAAAGCAAAACCAAACAATGCGATCATTCTTTGGAAAGTAACAAAAAAAATACTATTACTGTTAGTTTATTATACAAACTGTTTCATCTATGTGGTGTGACCATTCTTTGGCGAGCCACTGAACAGTTCTGTATTGTGGTAAAGTCCGTTTAAACACCTCTAACGTTTTCATCTTTTCTTAAATGTATTTTCTAAGTGAAGGCTTAGAATATTATTTGGAGTAAACAACAAAAGATATCTTACCGCTTCGGTCTTCTTGTAGTTCTTCAATGATACTGTGTCCGATTGCTCTACTTCAAGTTCAATTGACCCATCACTGACAATCCTCTGGCGACCTAGACCAGGCTGAAAATAAAAACAATGGAAGTCAAACAAAAAAAAAGAAGGGAAAAAATTTAGGGATAACACAGGGCTGTCAATTCCTCGCATTCTAAGGGTACCTTCCTCTGATGTGCTCCGGATCTGGATTTGTGATTCGAGATCACACGGATCATGAAGCATCAAAGCAACCGACGAATCCACTCTGGACAACGATTCATTGGTTCCTTGTGAGTGATCGCGGATCATAAATCCAGATCCGAATCATAACAGAGGAACTCACCCCAACTCTAGCGATACCACATGAGAACAAAGACACTTTAATGCAGCTTCCCAAAGAACGGTCATATTGTATGGTTTGATCCAAAGTTAGAACCAGACTGTAGCAAGACAAACAGTGCTGTAGTACAGTACCTTCCAGTGGCTTTCCAAAGAATGATTGCACCGCATGGTTTGATTCACAGATGAAAAAGTTAGAACCACACTGTATAGTAAAACAAACAGTACCACAGTACAGTACTGTTCAGTAGCTTTCCAAAGAATGGTCACACTGCATGGTTTGATTCACAGATGAAAAAGTTAGAACCACACTGTATAGTAAACCAAACAGTACCACAGTACAGTACTGTTCAGTAGCTTTCCAAAGAATGCCAAGTGAACGCACTCTAAGTCTGGTAACACCACATGAGAACAATACACTAAAATAGAGATCTCAACGCAATTTACTGAACTACACTTCAAAACACATCCTCTGTCGATTTTTAAAAACCAAAATGCTGCAATAATCGACGTGACGTTCATTGTCATAGTGGTTTCTTATGTAACAACAATGCAAAAATAGTAATGTAAGTCCAAAATGCTTCAACAGTATCAGCAAAATCGTGGTTGGTTATCTTCCCCTGGACTTACCGCCCGCGCTGATCACCGTGCATTACCACAACAACTACTCGATACTCGATCGACTAGCGATCGAGAAAATACGGTGCATGTCCGTTACCGAATACATCTTAAATTGCACTCACTGTTGAAGTTCCTCCGTCGCTATCGCTGCCTGCTTGGTCCTAAATACAATAACATAAACATAAGGTAGTTAAAAAATAGGCAAGCATTGCATGCCTGTGGCTACTGCATTTATCAAGTTTATTCGGACCTTTTTGCCACGCCTATCACCTTTACTCGATTTCATTACTATTACATATTCTCTTCCGAGTTTAAACACAATTAAAATTCTTTGCGGTGCGCGAATTGTATTGTGCATTGTGATTGGCTAAATACTAGGCACGCGCTGATTGGCTTCTTCATTCACTCAATCATGTTTCCTTTGACATATTGGTTCCTGTATTATTTCATATGCAGTAGTCCAAAAAACGATATTTACGAGGTCATCTGGATTTCACTCTTCGCTAGAAGCAAAATAAAAAATCCATATTTTATGGAACGTTTAGCCTATAAAATCAGTGAAAAAGGTTGAGCCTATTATACACTCATTTACAAATGACGATACGTGATCTATCCTACGTGGCACGCGTACAAACGGGGGTGGGGAGGGTGGGGGGGGGGTCGGTTTAGAGGACTAAGAGCACGAAGCGCGAGGACGAGAGGAAAGGAACCCTGCCCCCAAGCCACTCCCCTTGCCAGCCACACAGGCTACACGCGATCTTCACTTACCGCTGAAGAACTTGTAGCAACAACATCCATATCATGATCCTTCTGATCATCACTGTTCTTTCTGGCTTCCTCCTTACTGCCTCCTTCCTTCCTCAACGCCACTAGTCCAGGCGTGATCTTCCTGACTCGTGTCTCGGTGGCGAGATCCTTCTTACTCTTGTACACCCACAGCTCGGACTTCTCCACAAGAAGTCGCAGCTCGTCCAGGTCTGACTTGATCTGTTTGTAGTTTTCCACGTCGCTGTTCGACACCAAAAGCTGCACCTGTGTGATTAACCCTTGGTGTAAGTGGTATGTAATATCTTCTCCTAAATGTAACGTTATAAAAGAAATAATGCGGTTTACGAAAGTCAAGGTATTGAGCACTGGTTCATACTTCGTCTGATGACTCTTACGAAAGGGTAAAAGAACAATACTCGATGGTTCGGGCTTTAAGTTAAGAGGACTGTTAATATTCAGGGCCACACAAAATTATTCAAGGTTTGACACTGGTGACAAATTTAGAATAAAGCACCGCAGTGTTTGACACTGAGCTTAAAACTATGAGTATAGATAACAATTATTTCTCTTGGAAGGAACCTCACCCTAGGATGTTCAGATCAATGCAAGTATCTGGCCAACTGTGCACCTACCCCTCTCCTAGCCCAACAAGTTATCATAAGTTAAAAAGTTAGTGTTAATGTTGAGTTAGGGGAGGGGTAGGTGCACAGCTGCCCAGATACTTGCATTTATCCGAACGTTCTGGATGTGGTCCTGGATTTGAGTTGTGATGATTTTAAGAAAGTAAATAGAGGATATTACATGGCCGCGCGGAGAAACGAAATTTCTCTTCCAGTGTTGAAAAATATTTCACGAGTGAGCGCAGCGAACGAGGGAAATATCTTTTCAACACGAGAAGAGAAATTTCGTATCTCCAAGCGGCCCTGTAATGTTCTGTTTATTTTATTGATGCTGGCGAAATTTCCACATAAAACAACTTCGACAAATCTTCCTGGATGTTGTACAAGCTCGGATAAAATATCGATGTGAAATTTTGGCAGCTCATCGAGAGAGGCACCGGTAACCGTACCGCCTTCGCACCTCGAACCATGTTTTGAATGAAATTTCAAAAGAACCGGCCGCGCGTCTGAGCGAGAAGCTCTCTTGCAATTGGCTAATCATGTTGGTAACCATGGCGACACCAATATCCTCACACGTGAAAGACAAAAATGATATCTTCACTGCAGCGATGAAGACATGATTTTTTAGTAAAAGGAAAAATCCTGGTATTTCATCAGTATCTATATAATAAACTCATCTTTTTGAGCGTTTCTGATTGGCTATTGCTTTGCGTGACACATTGACGCGAGCAGCGTTGTCTAGACTCCTACCGACGACGGCAAATTAGCCAATCAGATCGCGAGATTAGTACCAATTGTGGTAAACGTAACTATTACACAATGGCATTGCGCATCTCTTTTGTTACACAAATGAAAATATGACCTGTTTAAAGGCTTGTAAAACTTCCTGTCTCTGGCTGAAGTGTCTGAAAAGCAACTGCAGGGATCCTGACACTAGGGGAGGGTAGTCATGCATACAGAGGTACAGCAACACACGCAGGAACGAGCGGCCACCACAGCCATCAAGGTCCAAGTCAATCTCCTTCAACCTACTACAGAATGGTGCAACACAAAGTGAGATAACAACAACCAGTAAAACAGTACAGCACTGTTCAGTAACTTTCCAAAGCCGGAATGGTCACACAGCGTAGTTGCACCCTACAGTCGAAATAGTTAGAACCACACAACGTAAGAAAACAAACAGTACCACAGTAAAGTACTGCTCAGTGGCTTCCCAAAAAGTGGTCACACTGCAGCGTTTCATACACATAACAAATAATTAGAACCACGCAGCGAAGTGAAGCAAACAGTACCACAGTACTACAGTACTGTTCAGTAGCTTTCCAAAGAATGGTCACACTGCACGGTTTCACTCACAGATGAAAATGTCAGAACCACACTGTAGAGTAAAACAAACAGTACCACAGTATACCACTGATTAAACTGCCTGGTATCATCTGCAGGTAAGAAATTTAGGACCACACTGTATGACTTGAATTTTCTATCTGACAGCATAACTTCACACAATAACTGTAATTCACACGATGCATGAATAAAGTAAATTCGTACATTAACTGAACATATACCTCAAACAAAATCAAGAACGTCTGTAGCGTTCAATTTGTACCGATGTTTAGTCATTTTTCTGTCAACTCGTGAGTAAGACTTACGTTGAACCTCCGAAAATGGCTTCTGCTTGAGCACTGATATTTTCAAGATCAATCCCTATCACAATCAGAAAGGCAAGTGACACATAAATAGAGGATATTACACGGTGGCGAGAAGATATGAATTTAACAAATTGACCTCAGTTTTTTATGCGTCTGTCCTCTTATTGATGATAAATTGCGTCATAACATTGTCAAAGTGTTGTAGATCCACGAGCCGATAGGCGAGTGGATCTACAACAAACTTTGACAATGTTATGACGCAATTTATCATCAATAAGAGGACAGACGCATAAAAAACGGACGTCAATTTGTTTTTTACAATAACAAAACGCGAAAAAGGTCAAATGAAGACTTAAATGAAAAGAAAACGCAAGTAAACAGCAAGTAAACTCGAAAAATGCTGAATTTTATTTAAATTGACGCAATCAGGGCGCAACTATTCTCAATAACTTTTCTCGCATTCTCATTGGCTTGTGACAACACGTAATACAATTTGATTGGGTAAAAATCTGACTGTTTGACAGCTCACTTATCACGCGAAATACCTTGCATAAATTAAAATTTTATGTGTCTGTACTCTTATTGATGATAAAAATTAGCCAATCAGCGCGCGAGAATTCGCTCAGTTATTGTAAAAAAGGCAAGTGACACATAAATAGAGGATATTACACGGTGGCGAGAAGATATGAAGTTTATGTTCGAGTGGCAAGAACAATATCACACGAGTGAGCGTAGCGAACGAGTGAGATATTGTTCTTGCCACGAGAACATAAAATTCATATCTTCCAGCCAACGTGTAATGTTCTTTTTATTATATGGAGAAACCAATTCAACAAAAGCAAAACGCGGGAATCGCGACGTCATTGAACGATACGACACTCACAAAGGTGACATACGGAAAATACGCCACTCGGGTCCCGGATGAAGTGGCGTATGGAATCTACGAGTGGTTTAGTTCCCAGTAAAACACTCTTCTCCATATAATAAATAACTGTTACTTTCTCAAAACGAGCGTAACAATTCAAACATCTTACTTAACTTCTCAAACTCATTGATAATGCAGCATGAGGGAAGGACAAGGGAAATCAGACACCGTGACGTGTTTGGATATCTGATGAAACACGGCGCGTTTTTGCATTGTTAATTTTTCCTTCTAAATAATTTCGTTTGAGAAGCTAAAACAGACACTCAATAGATGTGTTTCATCACATATCAAACACCTTAAATTTCGCTAAAAATACCCCGCTGCGCGTCGTATTTTCAACTCTATTCTCGGTGTTTAATATGTGATAAAACACTGTATCACGTGGTTGATATATTACGTCCCATTCACATCAGTATTTCAAACGATCCTTCTCGTATCTGTTTAAGTTAACTGCTCTCTTCGCATTTATTTTAAAATCAAACTACTCTATCATATTTTACGCTGTTCCGCGGACTTTTATAGACTGAATTTTCAGTAGCTTTGTCTACCTTTGTGAGACTCAAAATCCGAATATTAAAGTTAGAAAAGAAAAACAGAAATCCAAGACTAACGTTTATTATGACACAGCTTTGGGAAAGCGCGCGCTATGATTGGCTAATACGCGCGATCCATTTGGCCATGAGTTGCATGGTGACATCAGATTGTGGAGTGGTGAAGTCTTATGTTTTAAAAGAAACGATAAACGCAGCAGGACTGCAACCATCGAGTTATGAGCTAGAGAAACTCTCGGCGTTACGCGTCTTTCGTGTTTGGCAACCTCCCGCGTGCGTCCATAACTCGATGGTTGCACGCTGCACGTTTACCATTTCCTCAAACTATAAGGCAAATTCAGACTTCGACTAAACCATCATCTTCGACACTTTAGAAGAGGTGTTAACCAGAACAAAGTTGACTGCTAAGAAAGAAGTTACTCAACTAGATTTTCAAAAAAAATTTTAAGCTTATCGTATTTTAACAACAACGTTTTCAAGAGAATTTTATTTTTATGTACAACATACACGTTGGAGGACCGAGGTAATAGGGTACTCCATCTTTATCGATTTTACAGCGTCTTTGTTTAGATCCTGCAATGACAAACTTGATTTATAACTGAAATACATACCTTACTATAAAAAACAATGGGTATAATATTATAACGGCCCACATTCATTTAATAACGAGGGAAGCGATTTTAGACCAGGTAGGGTTTGAGTCATATTGCAGACAACCAACGATTTCAACCATAAAATCGGTTTCAGATAATTAAAATAAATATTTCCTTATTGTTACTTATTTTCGCGGGAACTTAATTTCGCGAAAATGGAACGGGCACATTTACAAGGGAACTAAATCTCGCCAACATTGTCAAAACACTGATCTGCATCAACAAATAATCTCAAGATTGGCACGACTGATTTTAATTTTCTTTAGTGATAGTTTCCATTACACTGTACAAACGATATAACAAAAAAAAAACCGCAAACAGTTTGAAAAGTTCCTCTGCAACAAAGTAGAGCTATATAAGAGTACTATGTACATGGCAATGTCGAATGCGTTTACAGCTGAAGGAAACTGTTAATTTCTTCCAATGGGTCTTCGTTGAAATTTATTTAAGAATCACATACGTGGCTAATTTTCGCGAGAACATTTTTTCGCGGGACTTTAATTTCGCGAGTTTTCTGGAGATGGCAAAATTTTAGTGTCGCGAAAATAAGTAACAATAAGTCAGACTACGAGTTCGAGCTTTCTTTGAAAGAAAAAAAAGTCATTTTTTTCGTTGAAACCGAAAGACATATTATATTTGGTTTTACAAAATAACTTGGATACTATGCACGCGCTGAGTGGTCGAAAACCTGTGGGTTATTGTGCCGGTAAATCCATAGAAAGGAGAAACATTTTCTGTTTTTTTTTTTCATTTAAAGTTAGTTTATAAAAGCAATAAACAGCAGTTTCCATGGGTTGGCCAGCGCAATAAGCCACTTGCCTGCGGCTCGTGATTTACAAGTCCTCCTCGTGTTCTCTCAACATCCCGCGTGATTTGTTACGTTCCTGCGGTTTATTGCTTAATTATTATGAAATTCGTTTATGTTTATCCACTAATGCAGATTGTGGTTACAAACAAGGTGCTTCTAATTCTCTTTGACGGAATAGATAGTGAGTATGTCAACAATTTAGATCATAGGATTCGTAACAGTACGCGGCTTGGTTTCAATTTATGAGCTTTAGAAATCGTCGCTGGAACAACTATAATAACGAGCAAAACAATACTAAAAACCAAACATGATAAAATAATAACAACAACAACATCATCATCAATAATAATAATAATAATATTAATAATAACAATGATACTTATAATGATAAATGTATTAAATGAGGGAATCTAACTCGCCGAGAAAGTTTTTAATGGAGCCCACAAATATAAAATTAAAAGAAAAAAAAAACGCTTGGACGTACGTACCATTTTCTCCATTCACGTCTCCCTGTCCAGCATTGCTTTCATCAAAGTCTCGTTTGAAGATAGTCAACAGACTGGAGATCCGGTAATCAAGTCGAACATTCATAATAAACTCAAGGATCTCGATAATTTTCAACTTGGTTTCCATGACAACGTGATCAATCTCTGGCTCTTGTCTGACGCTGACTTCCGGTTGCTGTGCAAGTCCCCAGGGATCCTGGCCCCCCCCTAGAGCCATCCGGGTCATGATCGCTCCCAGGCTGTGGATACTCCGCATCACGTTTATTTTCTCCCCACCTTCTGCTGAAGAAGATATCATTGAATCCAATCAATGGACTACAATCTTCACCAAAATACCTTGAGAGAATGATCTGCTTTCTAACAAATATTTTAAACTGAAACAAATCTTACAGGCACCCGCCCATCTCCCTCTGAAATTGTCGGAAAAATTCCAAGCGCAATACCTTGGGATAAAACTTACATGGTGTCGTATCGGTTACACAAACATTTAGAGCGGAGGGGGGGGAACCTAGCTGGAGTGGGGAGGGGAAAACCTAGCTGGAGTGGGGGGGGAACCTAGCTGGAGTGGAGAGGGGGGACCCTAGCTGGAGTAGGTAGGGGAAACCTAGCTGGAGTGGGTAGGGGAAACCTAGCTGGAGTGGGGAGGAGGAACCTAGCTGGAGTGGGAAGGGGGAAACATAGCTGGAGTAGGGAGGGGGAACCAAGCTGGAGTGGGGAGGGGGAAACCTAGCTGGGGTGTTTGGCAATTAGTTTGGAAAAGAACAAAGTGCTGGTCTGGCCAAAATGTTCCCTAGCTGGAGTGGGTAGGGGAAACCTAGCTGGAGTGGGGAGGGGGAACCTAGCTGGAGTGGGAAGGGGGAAACCTAGCTGGAGTGGGGAGGGGGAACGTAGCTGGAGTAGGGAGGGGGAACCAAGCTGGAGTGGGGAGGGGGGACCCTAGCTGGAGTGGGGAGCGGCGAACCTAGCTGGAGTGGGGAGGGGGGAACCTAGCTGGGGTGTTTGGCAATTTGTTTTGAAAAGAACAAAGTGCTGGTCTGGCCAAAATGTTCGGAAAAATCGTAGCTTCATATAAATCTTAACACTTTCAAAACAAAACCCCCAACGAAGCTGTAATTCATCAGTGTACGTTGGAACATTCAAGACCACGCAGAGTAATAGAAGATTTGATTCTTCTTTCAATTCTTAGCGATTGTAATTAGTCTGAAAAAAAGAACCGCCTAGAAAAAGGGTTTCAAGCCCGCGATATCGCGATTACCGGTGAGATGTTCTACCACCTGAGCTTGGTGTTGTCACGGTTACTACTTGGTGTAGGAACTCACACAGTAAGGACACTAAAGTAAGCATGGGATGATTAAGGACACTGTAGTACGGCTAGGATGAGTACGGCTAGAGTACAGCTGATGTTGCTAAAGTAAAGCTTGGTGACTATATTTATAACGCAGACCACTCTATTAATGGGTGAACCTCTCAAACCACAGCTCACACCAACTAGTTACCAATGGGGGTAACTACTTGCACCAAGCAGTTACCCATGAGCTAAACCAGCCGTTTACGCTAGGATCAGTTCGACAGTGGGGATTATATATGTCCATGTAAGGACATGAACCCACTATTGATCTGCTCCAAACGGCTGGTTCAGCTCGGTTGGTAGAGGATCGCACTAGTAACCGTGAGGTCGTGGGTTCCAATCCCGGTCCTGCCTGTTCTTTGCCTGCGTATCAAGCGTTCCCATTCTATTTCACTGCATTCTGGCCGCGTGAAAATTGGAACAAATTTTTTTGGCTCTCGCCCTAATCTTCACGCGGCCAGAATGGGAACGGCTTGCTACGCAGGCGAGCCTGTTCGATTTTCACGCTAAATCGTAATTGCTATAATTTATTTAATCAATTAATTATCATTTATTATTGTTAATTAACCGCGCAGTGTCTATGCACATATTCAACTGCTTTTTCTATAACTGCGTCAGTTCTGCAATGGGCCAATCTTGTTACGTTGCTGTTACGTTTCTAACCGCAGAGCAAATGTACGTACGATATAATAAAGTTGTTTCTACTTGTTGTACCTTCCGATTTCCCAGTCGCCCTGACACCACTGTGAACGCGTTGCTCACAGTCTACAATGGAGAGCACTGTTTTGGTCAGCCGCAGCAGCTCACAGAAGCCATAGAAACCAAAATAGATCAAGTTTCGTGCGATCTGCACAACCTGCGCACACAAAATCACTTGAGTGAGATAAACACAAAATCTGCGAGGCATGGAAGTCTGAAGGAATTTTCAAACAGCTGACCCAGTCCCACTGGACTACTAAATATATGTTACATGTTAAATTTGATTTCAGGTCAAAATGATTTAACCTAGGTAGGTTAGTAAATTGTTTGTCTGGTATTCATTATCAAAAATATAGAAAAAGAAATAATAAACCAACCTAGGTTAAATCATTTCAACCTGAAATAAAATTCAACCTGTACCAACATATATACCGGTAAAAGACTAAAGTAGCTCAACAAGAAAAATTGATGTTGCGGAATACACCACTGTTCATTACGGAGAAGCAATGAAAATATAAGATTTCCATTTGTCTTATGATAAATTTGATTTATTTCGGAATATCAGAAAGAAAACAACGAATTCTTTCAATCGGTCCAAGTTGTTTTGACAAACATTGTAGTTTGCTCTGATAAAATCACCTCGAAGGTCAATGACTGGCTGATGGCTCGAAGCGCCAGCTCCAATTATATAGTACGGTGATACAGCTTACATTGTCGACTTGTTTGGTAAACCATTTTAAGTGTACCTCAAAGGTGAGTTTATTCTGTTCCTTGTCACTGAAGGACCAAATGTTACTACTAATATTCTGAAGATAATTCTCCACGAACGTGATCACTCCAGAGAATCTTAAACGGTTCTCCTCACGTTCTTCTCCAACTGTCAAATGCTGGTCATACCTGAAAAACAAAGGCAAGCATTGCATGTATGTGGCTACTGCATCTATTAAGTTTATTCGGACCTTTTTGCCATACATATCGCCTTCCCTCAATTTCATTTCTTTTACATATTCTCTTCTGTGTTTAAAAATAAATCGATATAAAAGCGAATTGTATTGTGCATTGTGATTGGCTAAATACTAGGCACGCACTGATTGGCTCCTTCACTCACTCGCCACTCATGCGGTAGCCAAGAAAAGGTGGTAAGGAGGAAAATCAAAACAACTACAGTAGTGGTCTGAACAAAGAGACTGAGACCGAAAAAACGCTTTTTCTCAGACTGAACTGATTAGCTCGTGTACGTGTATATTCAATCTTGCCGGTTTTACGGCACTGGAATTAACTGATCGGTAAATCCCACTACTTCACACTAAGTAAATCAAATCCCTACCATAACCATGTATGCTAAACTGGTTAAACACATGAGGCTACTTAAGGCCGGTCAATTTTATTTCCACAAATATCAAAAGACCCAGCAAGCAGTTTTCATACATAATCATAACTATAACGAAATTCTCAAATCTGATTGGCTGTCAACTGCCCTGATTTCAGCCTTAATAGGACAGTTAAATAGGACAGTACGCGTCATGCCTGAGTAATTGGACAGTACGCGCCATCACGCGCGCGCTTAAATGGCTTTTTTTTCACTTCTGGCATAAAAAATCTTGGAATTTCATGTGTTTTGATTAAAAAAAATAAGTTTATACATCACAAATTTTGTTAAAGTTATGATTAATTGGTAATAAGACTTTGTGTCGTCCAATTCGGTCTGCAATCATACTCGTGATTAAACAAATCAGACTCCCGCTACGCGGTCGTCCGATTTTGTTAATCACTCGTATGATTACAGACCAAATTGGACTCCACTCATTCCTATTACCACTACATAGCCATGTATGCTAGACTGATTCCATGGGCTGGACAGCCTACTCACATTTCAATACCCAACCGTAATCATGCATGATAGACCAGTTTAACGCGCTGGACAGCTTACTCACAATTCGATACCCAACCATAGCCATGAATGCCAAGTCGATTTAACAGGTTGGACAGGTTCTTAATATTCCAATCCCCAACCATAACTGACCATGTATATTAAGTCAGTCTAACAACTTGAGGTTGGGGCGCTGACTCACATTTCAATACCCAACCATAACCATGTACACTAAACCGGTTGGACAGTTTGGACAGCTTACTCACATTTCAATACTCATTTCAGTGGGTATCTCGGACCATAATCGGGCGTACTTAACCGGAGTGACAGGTTCTTGTGGATCTCGATCGATGTGCATATGAAGCATGAGGCGACAAAACGCCGCTCGCAGGTCACATGACAGCTCCTTGTCTGCCATACATCTGGGTAAGCAACAAAACAGCGGATGTTCTCTTAAGTATGAAATGAATCGTGTTAGTAATGCACTTATAACAGTTTTCTACAACATCATCCAGTTTTGGAAACCAGTACAACTCTGAATTCCTAACATTTATTACAAAAATAGACGCATATCTGCGTTAACTCGAGCTTCCTTATCTCAAAAATCCCGAGTTTTTCTTCAGCATTAAATTGGGTTCTGTTGGGAGTGCCAGAAACACGGCTTCGTCTTTTAATGCAGTAGTCGGCCAAATTAATTCATTGTCATTGGGAAAATGAATTAAAGTTGCCAAATGCTTCTACAATAACGTTCATTTTTAATTTTTCTTCAACTTATGTTTCATAGACATCGTGGCAAACTGGTCAAACAGGTGTCCTACAATACAAATAACCAACTCTACAAATATCGCGGGATATTTGTACTCGTTTTGGGCGTTATTTGTACAGTATTCGATGAAGTTGGATAATAAAGTATAATATGTGCCCTACTTACAGCACTTATTCTAATTAATATTTGCACAGTTATTACTATCATACATATAATTGCCAACTTGAGTGTATTATATAGTACTTATCCTATACAACCTATGAAGTCAAGGCACAGTTAAAAACCCACCTAAGTATAAGATTGACATCTAGTTGTTTACTGACGCTGTTAATAGCAAGGTACTGTCTGTCCAGGCACATCTGGGAAAACAAGTTTAGCTGGTATCTGCGACAAAAACGAACAATACTAACCATCAATTACTGGGCACAGAAACAATGAACAGTTCCGTTGTCTTGCTTCTAATGATAAGTTGTGCAGTTGTAGGCAGTGTTTGTAAAATGGTAACAATAAAAATAATAATAATAATAATAATAATAATAATAATAATAATAATAATAATAACACTGACGATAATAATCAGAGTAATAATGACAATAATGTAATTTCTAATATTACTACTATGGCGACTATTACCACCACTAGCAAAAGTAATAATAATAACAGTCATTATTATTATTATTATTATCAATTAGTATTTTGTATATAATCTTGAATTGTGAATGAAGTTATTGTTATTATTATTATTATTACAGTTATAATGACAACAATTCTAAAAATAATAACAATAGCAATAGCAATAAAATAGTAATTCAAATCAAATTCTTTTTGAATACAATTTGATGATTGTATGCTTTAAAAAAAAGTGAGAAAGTTATCTTTTTAACAAGAGGAAAGGAAACCCGAGTTAAAATGTAACCCTGGATTAGCGCTAATCCGCCTTCGAACAACCGGCCCCTGGGGTATTAAGAAGTCAGCTGGGAACGGCCGGGGGCGATTTTCATTTATAAATATTAAAGACGTACTGATGCAGCTATTATTACCATTGTTATTATTATTACTATTATCATTATTATCATCATTATCATTATTATGATCATCATTACTATGATTATTCTTATTGCCTGTAGTAGTCGAGGATTTTCATGTCGTCTTTGACGCCTAGCTTTGCTCCCTTTGCCAAGTCTCGTTGTGATTTCAACTTGTCTCCACCATCCCAAACCAGGAAAACTTCGCCTTCAATTATTCTAGAAACAAAGATATGACGGTAATACATTCATGTCCTATATACACCAAACATTTCAAGCATTGTAAGGTAAAACATTCATGTCCTATATGCACCAAACATTTCAAGCATTGCAAGGTAATACACCCATGCCCTATTTACACTAAACATTTAAAGCATTGTAAGGTAATACATTCATGTCCTATATGCACCAAACATTTAAAGCATTGTAAGGTAATACATTCACGTCCTATAAACACCAAACATTTAAAGCACTGTAACTCTTCTGCTTTTCAAGATATCTTGCTGAAAAAATTCATGTAAACAGAGCATCAAGTAAGAAACAACGTGTAGAAGTATAAGATTTTTTGCTGCAAACGTTTTCGTGAAATTATCGATTAAAAACTCAAACAGGTCTGGAAGAACGGCTCCAAATATAGGACATGAATGTTTTATCGATATGACTGCCTCATGGGAATCTCCGGATATAACAAAAATGAATACAGTTAATTGCTTAGTTCGGCAATAAAGAAAATGGAACTGAACGATCACGAAAAAAGTGACACAACGAGTAAGTAACTATGACACAAATAACGGTAATTTGTTCTCTAGATTGCGTCCAAACCGTTTCCCACTACTTAGCAGGGTGTTCATCAGGCATCGGAGATCGGAGAATACTCCGGCTACTACGAAGAATCCTCTGGCTACTACGAAGAATCCTCCGGCTACTACGATGAATTCTCCGGCTACTACGAAGAATTCTCCGGCTACTACGATGAATTCTCCGGCTACTACGATGAATTCTCCGGCTGCTATGAAGAATTCTCCGGTAGCTATGATTTAACAGGAAGCCAGCGAAGGTCTAGAAGAAAAACGGGCCCCAGCTTTTTTTTAAGAAACTAGCTCCTTTATCATTATTACAGTTTGAAAGAGCTGCATTGAATCCCAAATCAGCCACATTTATTGTTGTGCGTCGTGTAAGCACTAACCTGGTTTCTATGAGCAAGTCTGAGTTACTGGAGTACAGCACGGTCTTGCAAATGAGTTCCTGTGTGGCTGGAATAGCAGTATTGTTGGACACACACAGATCAGAAAGATAATCAAGAAACCTGAAAACCACAGCATTAAGATATTATTAATGGCAATGACGATGATGGCAGTATTATCATCATTGTTAGCAAATCAGACATACCGTGTATCATTTACTAAGCTACCCTCTTAAAAGCCCCCCCCCCCCTCTAATAAGCCTCTTCTCTCTAGAACAAGAAATTTATTACGCTAACTCTCCCTTAAAGAAAAGACTGAGCAAGTGAATAACATTGTTATATGTTGCTGTTATTTCATATCTGTTGGTAATCTGAGGTTAGTCAATACTCGTGAGCCCTCGTAGAGTGACTTACTTTACCATTGCTCTTAATCAGGTACAAGCACAAAGCATCATAAGGAAAGATGCCATTGCAACTTTGAAGTTTAATCCTGTGATTGCAAATTTGGAATACGGCTATCATATCACATTTATGTCTCACAATAATGCTGCATTTAGCTAAATCAATACGCCGCCCCGCTCTATTAAGCCTCCCCATCCTATGAACCACAAGTCAAAGGAACCTCAAATAAATAAGCCACTCGGGGAGTTAATACAGGATTTACAGTAATACTATTATTCAACTCCATAGTGAATGTAACCCTTAACTGAAATTAATTTTTACCTTACGGTGGTATAACTTACTTAATCAACTCGTTTGATTTACCCATTTCCTTAAATTAATACTCTCTCTAAACTATATGGTTGGTTCCGCGACCGGGCAGGATGAGATGAATCCTGAGTTCTGATTGGCTACTCAAGTGGGCAAGATGGGCTTATCTTGCGCTGTAGTAACTGGAACGTGGGTGTCACTCTACAGAGCCCGAACGATTCATTTTCAGTGGTTTGTACTGCTGTTAGTCAGAGGATATATTTAATCTTGTAATCGAAGGACGCAACATTAATCAGTTAATGCTTCCATCTATAAAAAGACACCACCAATATGCTTAAACCCAAAACTATTCTGGCTACTTATGTTGCGTTTATTTCGTCAGTTATCATGTAAACCTAACATTACCTTTAAAAAAAAATTACAGCTTAGTACCCGTATTAGAAAACAAAATCGTTTCCTGTTCTCATGACTTGTCTTTAAAACGAAGAAAGAATCGCACAGAACATTATTAAAGTAGGCACGTGCTTACATAAAAACAACAACAACAACAAAAACAACAACAAAGAAAAATCCTTCGGGTATCGAACAAAGAAGATTGCGCACTGTCTCACCATTGTGCGTAAATTACTTCGTAAGGTCTGTTATATTGTTACTGTTTTGCATCATCTGTGCCTAGAACTCAAGGAAGGTCTCATATTCCCTGCTCTCTTTCGCAGCCGTTGTCTGGCTCCGGGGAAGATGGGTTGCGTGACGAGCGAGACAACGGCTGCAACGAAAGTCCCCGATTCCCAAACCGTACCTGCATTCCTTTTTCTTACGAACTAAATTCACAAACGTTTCTATCTCTGTGCGAGTAATGTGTTTCTCCAGCAGCTTCCTGTTGTTGTGGACAAGATCTGTGATGGTGTCCTCTGCCAAGATGTCGTATCCAATCTGGGCTTGCATGAACCCAAATTGTTTTGCAATATACTCCTGAAGACAAAACGTAAAGTACGATGTAAATAAACGTCGCAGGACACCTAGTCACTGGTGTTTTTACTCCTGGTTTATGTAACATGCATTGCATTGCGTCCGAAGTACTGCTACTCCTCTCACGCCACTGCATGGCAATCTAGTTTATATTAGAGTTGCCTCTTGTCAGAAAAAAGCTAACAAGAAAACGACGTCGAGGACGACAAAGGTGAAAAAATTTGTTCCCCTACTGTTCCGTTGGTATTAGGCTCGTTTTATGTTGTTTTCACTTTTTTGCATTCGGGTTTCAGTTGTTACAGTTCGCGCTTCATTACTTATTTTTCAGGGCAACTTTGCCATTGCACACTCACGTATGGGCATTTCACTTTGTTATTTTCCACGACACGGCAAAGAAACGAACCAGACTCATTTTTGCACAACACTAGCGTCAATTGGAAAGGGCAAGACCAAGGTCTGATAAATAAATACTATTCGCAACTTAGGTCGTAAAACTAGTTGATAAATCAACGTATCAATAAATTTTCTATCAACACTTAATAAATTCTCTATCAATTAGAGAAAAACTTCATGTGCTGTAAATACTAAATGACCTGCAAAACAACTCAGGAACAGAATCATTTGGTTGGTTCCATTTTAAGAAGGAGAAGCAGACGAGAAAGCTCGAAACTTGCGATACAGAAGGAATAGTTTAAGACTTTTTTTATAGGGAAGCGAAGTTCTCATCGGGGCTTGTACGCATCTCAATGATCTGTGTATATGTTAAATAAATAGAGGATATTACACGGTGGCGCGAAGATATGAATTTTATTTTCGAGTTACAAAACAATGTTTTACGAACGAGCGCAGCGAGTGAGTAAAATATTGTTTTTGCCACGAGAAAATAAAATTCATATCTTCAAGCCGCCGTGTAATGTTCTTTTTATTATATAGACAAAAAGACATCGATACAAATTTCGGAGGGAAATTACCGAAATTACGTCATCGATAAACTCACGTGTGAGATTATGGAAACAGTGACGGCGGAGCGTATTTTGAAGTGGGGGGGCTGAAAACGAGCGCCGAAGGCGCGAGTTGGTAGGGGGGTCTGGGTGCATCCTCCCCCAGAAAATTTTGAAATTTAGAGTCTCGGAAATCGTATTTACAACATTCTCCGCGACATACTTCTTGAAATAATTAACCTGGATAAAGCGTAAAATGAAAGGTACATTTAATGCTTACAGCAATATTTTGGAGGTTATTTCTCAGCCTTCCGGTCTCCAACGCTAACCTTCGGTTTTTGGACACAAGCTTCCCGTTTGTGGGAAGGAAGCACACGCTGAGAAAATGTTAAAAATACGTAAACGCGAAATGTTTCCGACGAGGCTTGTATATAGTTGTAGCTTAAACAAAATAAAATGTCATCCTCCTCAAAAGTGGGGGGGCTAAAGCCCCCCCCAGCCCCCCCGGCTCCGCCGTCCCTGGGAAAATAAACCACTCGGGTCGCGGATGTAGTTTTTATGAATTTTACGAGTGGTATATTTTCCAGTAAAACACTCGTGTCTATATAATAAATCATATATATTTCATTACGATCAAATCTTCTTGTACGTTAATATGCATTGATCAAGTAATTATTATTTACCTGGTTTTTACGATAATCCTGTTGTGAATGTCTTAGCACTCTGTAGCACAGTCTAAAGATGTGTCTCAGAGGCGCGTGTCTAGGATCAGAGAGTTCTTCAATCCTCATCACAGGACCAGAACCTTTGTCAGTGAAAGGAGCTTGCAGAAGGTGAAACACCTGCGGAGAAACATAACGATTAGCACAACATGGAGTTTGAACAGTATTCCATCACCAGAAGCGTTCCTAGGTGTTGGGTGGCATCCTGAGTACAGTTGCAAATGAGGTTATCCTTGTAATTCACTATTTTCCGCAGAACTCTCTCTCAGTTCCGGACAAGAAGACTTGAATTCTCGGAGGAAACTCCGAAACTCCAGCCTGTACTAACCCCAAAAAGTTCTCATGTTTGATTTGGATGGTATCGTTCGCGGCATGATTCGCAAGTGTGTACAGGTCTCTTCGTTTTATTGCCGCGAAAAAAGGACTCAAAAATAGCACTATCTGCCACTGGGGCAAAAGCTTAATAGGAAAGAAGAACGCTCCTGGTTATGGGCGCCTCGTTAAAGCGACAATAAAAACAGTAAAAAAAGGAAAAGGAAAACAACAAAACGAACGCCCTAGGATCAGGAACCGGCTATATCAAGTTACGCCTGACTGTCAACTGTTGATTACACGAGTCACCACGTGCTCAAAAGACACACCCACCTTCTTTAGAATGAGCTGTTCTCTCGTGCGTGATGAGCACAACATGAAGTTAAAACGAAACCAAATACAGAAGATTGCTGTAATTGTTCTTAAATAATTCAGAATTAAACAAATCGAAGCAAGAAGCCCCGCGTGGAGGAATCGACCATAGCTTATTTATTTCGGTAGCCTGACTTTCAAGGGTTAACTACACGTGCCACCACGTGCAAAAAACACACCCACCTCCTTTAGTATGTACTGTTCTCTCATGAGTTTCTGTCGGTCTCTGCTGGGGTTCTGTACGGAAATGTTCAACACGTCCTCTCTTCCAGTGTCATGCTCAGTCACGAAATAAACGAGATCAGTCAAAAGTTGCGTTACAAACCTGCGAAACAAGGAGGAAAAGACATGCTCACGCGGGTCCATCTTTTGGTCAAACGGCTCGCTTCGAAATTGAATTCATGGGATAAAGAAACATTGAGATGTACTTTCGAGTCGGTTTGTTGACGCTGTAGAAATCACTTAAATTCTAGTTTAAATTTTAGTGTTTTAAATCAGTTCCTGGAAGTCCCACTGAGCGTTAGCCCAAGCATTGGGAATAAAAAAAAACACACGAGACAAAGTAAACATTTCTTTGACTTTTGCGGGAATCAAAATATCGACCGCCGGAAAAGATCTATTGTTGCGCAGCATACAGTGGAAATTTCAGGAAGTGATTTGTAGAACCAAAATATACACTCAGAATTGATTCTATGTTTTATTACATCCATTTTGAAATCACAGATGATCCCTGCAATTTGATTGGCCCATAGCAATGTGATTTATACACGAATTGCACCATTTTTTACTCTAAATCGCATCAGTTTTAAAAGTCACTCTTTTTCAATAACCAGGCTTCTGAAACAGATAAATAAATCAGCAGTACTGACAAAAATCTGTGTGATTACAAAATGGGTGTAATAAAGTGGTAATTGAACTTCGTGCTGTGCAATTTTGGTCTAAGTCATACTTGTGATTTCAAATCGAACTTTTGCTCGTTCGATATTTGAAATCAAGCGTATGATTTTAGACCAAATTGCACTCCACTCAGTTCAATTACCATTATTAATCAAAAATTAAATCAAGTGTTTTGAAAACATGCATTGCTGCAAAAATCGATCTCGATTTATAGTGTGTTATATTCACATCTTAGCTTACATAACCTCATAACCTTAAATTTCTTTTCTCTAATTAGTCTCCATGCCTTTACAGTGCGTTTGCGTAGATAATGGACTTTAAACGTTTACGATTCTTCTTGGAAATTTCCCAAACACGGTTCGGTTGCTTTAATCGATACATAACGCACCGGTTTGAAAAAAAAAGCTCTTGAGAATTGCACCAGAGTCACGACCAACGCAAAGAACAAGCGCAGAAAGAGTGTCTCAACAAGTTTCAATTACCATTATTAATCAAAAATTAAATCAAGTGTTTTGAAAACATGCATTGCTGCAAAAATCGATCTCGATTTATAGTGTGTTATATTCACATCTTAGCTTACATAACCTCATAACCTTAAATTTCTTTTCTCTAATTAGTCTCCATGCCTTTACAGTGCGTTTGCGTAGATAATGGACTTTAAACGTTTACGATTCTTCTTGGAAATTTCCCAAACACGGTTCGGTTGCTTTAATCGATACATAACGCACCGGTTTGAAAAAAAAAGCTCTTGAGAATTGCACCAGAGTCACGACCAACGCAAAGAACAAGCGCAGAAAGAGTGTCTCAACAAGTTTCAGTACCTCCGTTCATGTTGGGTGTATGTTCCTGTTTCCATCTTGCCTGCGAATGAAGCCAGGACTTTGCTTGCGTCATTCGCAAAGTCCAGATCTCGTACCTCGGCTGGAGGGACAGGCACTATAGCAAAGGCTTCTTTGTCCTCCTTGATACTCGCTGTACCAATCTACTTGTTGGAAAACATCAGTGTGACAGATATGAGCCCGATTTAAGTAGAGACAGATAACAACACACACCAATGCAGTCCCTCTATTCTTTGATTTGGTCGAATAGGTGTGATTCGTTATATCTAAGCATTTACATGTTGTTGTTATTCTCCTAGGTTATTTGTGAACATTGGAGGCACAGTAGTGTAGTGGTTAGCGTGTCAGACATCCGAGCATAAGGTTTGGAGTTCGAGCCCTGGTGCTGCCACTGTGTTGTTTCCTTAGACAAGAAACTTTACTCCACACTGTCTCTCTCCACCCAAGTGTATAAATGGATACCAGCGATACAATGCTGGGGGTGACCCTGCGATGGACTAGCATCCCATCCAGGGGAGAGTAATAATACTCCCAGGTGCTTCATGCTATTGAAACCGCGATAAGTTCCGGCGTTGTGGGCCTTAAGTCCCGTGTACGCCTTCGCCTTAATTGTGTACATGCCAAATTTTCTAGAGAAACGTTCTCAATTAAGACCGTTATTATAATATTATGACTCTTTCTTGCGTCCATTAGTGATGTTGCTTTCAGCGGGTTGATGCAGTTGTTACCGGGACTCAACCAGTAGCCTGTCTTTTCATATCCTTTGTGTCAACTAAATACTGTTAGAACTACAAAATGTTTCTCAACTTAAGGGTTGTTGTGCTCAAGCTTCACATCGGTATGAATCGGTAAATCCCATAGCAGCCTTACAAGTACTTCATCTTTCCCTAGAACTGTCAGTTATTAACCATCTATAATCATCATCATTATCAATATCATTATCATTGTCACTGCCACTATTGCTATTACTCATTTATTTATTTATTTAAAATTCTCACTGTTTTTCGCCAAGGATGCGTTAATCTGTGGCAATTTTTAGCGAGAAAAAATCACTTTCACCTGATGGTGACTATGATGATCTCTTAAACGGTAGATCACTAAAATGTCCAACATCACCTTAAGCATAACCGGTCTTTCTTCACTCTTGTCAATAGGAATGGATGTGGAATGTACCCAAGTGTTGGTACACAGGTGTCTAAGACGAACATACGATGATCTGCAAACAAAAACAACAAGTACAACAGAGCATTCATTAGGTATCGGAGATCGGAGAATTCTCCGGCTACTACGAAGAAAATCTTCGGATACTACGAAGAATTATCCAGCCAAATTTAGATGGCCTGAGCTAGTTTTAACTTAAGACGTGGAGCGCTTTCAGAACATTCTCCTGTTACTTTACACAATTCTCCTGCTACTACAATTCTTATTGAAAACCCTGGTACAATTTTCCTTTGCGTTCCTTTAAGCCAATCTGTTTTTTTTTTTTGGACTTAAATAATCCAGACCGTTTGAACCATCTTTCCAGCAGGAACAAAAATGTGAAAAAAAATAAAGAAAAAGATGCATAACACAATTGCTTGAGAGTTACAATGAATATTTCTTCCGTTCCATTGTAAACCCAGGGACGCTTGCAACTCTGGTTAAACTGCCGCAACCTTCAATATAAGATTTTACCACAATTGCTACTAATCTCGCAATCTGATTGGCTAATTTGCCGTTGTCGATAACAGTCTAGACAATGCTGCTGGTGTCAATGTGTATCGCAAAGCAATAGCCAATCAGAAATGCTCATTCGTTAAAATTGCAATCTAGGATTGATACCATGGCTACAAATAACAGTCGGTCATCGGTCATTGGCCGACTAAAATTAGTTCATGTTCGACGAAATCCCAACTGTGGTCGGACATGATGTCCTGACAATTTCTATCGTGTATTGTTTAATAATAATGATGAATAAAACTCTACCTTCTTTTCTTGGTGATGTCCGACTACATTTTTGTTTTGTCACTTTGTCGGACACATCAAGAAAAAAAAAATTATTTAAAGCCCTGGATGCAATCCTTGACGAGATCAAAAATCTTATTTTCCATCATAAAATCCGTATATAAATTGGCTAAGAGGTTCGCAATTTTCCTTGATTTCCAAAGAATGACAAACTGCATATTCACAATCAACCTAATAGAAGTTGTAATTTTGGGTGTAGAGTGCGTTCCCCTCCTGCTTCCTCTGATGACCTTTCATATGCTCTGTGAGCCGGTTGTATAGTGTCAAATCGGTGTACCACGGCGAGACAGGGAGAACACTATACAGCCGGCTCACAGAGCATATGAAAGGTCATCAGATGAAGCAGGAGGGGAACGCACTCATATATTAGCATGATCAGGCGGCTCACAACGGGCACACATTAGCATACAGCTTTGAGCCGATGGGGTTTTTCCGTGACCCACTGACAAGACAAGTGAACGAGGGTGTCCTAATTAACCAAAGTTTGAGTGAGAGTCAGTGTACCCTAATGAATTCAAGAGCAGAATTCATGCAAGGATCTGTCCCCCGAGAGGACGTAGAGACTGAGAACTCCCTTAGAATGTTGGCAAAAACAAAAGCAAAAAAAAATTAGGCTCCCACATGTGGGACAAAGTCGGTTCCCATATGTGGGAGAAAGTCATAGCTATAGACATAAGACCGAAACAAAACCGTTATCACCACAGTCACCTGAGGAGGGCAGGATTGCCAAAACGTAGTGACACAAGACCAAGAACTTAGGAACACAAGCACTAGTGGAAAAAAAGATGCCGAGAAGAGTGTTGAGACCAAATGGATTTTTGCACATCAAAGGGACCGATGAATCCACTCTGGGTAAGTATAAATCGGTTCCTTTGATCCGACATGATCTGACTGATCTCAGATCACAAATCCAGATCCGGATCATACCAAAGGAACACACCCTTAGAGTAAAAACTGGAGCAGGCTGGATGGTCTAAATAGGATAAACGGAATACCATTCAAGCCTGCTCTTTTTTCCAGGCTAAGTCGTAACTGCTAAAACCGCGTTAAGACTGCGTTACGTTAATACCGTTACGTTTCAAACCACAGTGAAAGTATATGATTTATTTTTCATATACCCAGCAAACTGTTGACAGTCTACCTAAAAACAAAACTTGAACCAAAGCTTCTGAATACTGAAATCCTACTCAAAAATCAATCAAAAGGCTTTTAACTGAATACCTTGATTTTACACCGACATTACATTATTACTGAGACCAAACAGTTTACCTTGGTACCAAGGAATCAGCTCTTGTGAGGGTTGTTGGATCAAGCTCAAAGATGGAGGCAACATCATTCCCGTGTGGGACGGGTACCAGGTGACACACCACACCAATCCCCTTGAGTTTCTGTCTTGTTGTGTCCTTAGTAGGGTCTTCATCAGTCTGTAGGTAAATTACATAAAATACCTGATGCTGTGTGGAACAAGTTAAAAGTATACCAAATTTTGCGCTAAAGTAAGGTTTCACTGACTATGAATTCGGTTGGTATGTCGCTTATCGATTAGTTAAGGGGAGTTCGAGTATCAGGAGTTCGAGTGCGAGGAGTTCGAGTGCGAGGAGTTCGAGTGTGAGGAGTTCGAGTGTGAAGAGTTCGAGTGCGAGGAGTTCGAGTGCGAGGAGTTAGAGTGCGAGGAGTGCGAGTGCAAGGAGTTCGAGTGCGAGGAGTTCGAGTGCGAGGAGTTCGAGTGTGAGGAGTTCGAGTGCGAGGAGTTCGAGTGTGAGGAGTTCGAGTGTGAGGAGTTCGAGTGCGATGCGCAAGGGCGTGAAGCACGAGAGTGAAGAAAATGGACCCTTCTCCCCGCCCTCGTCCTTCGCGCTCCCACTCATCACACACGAACAACTCCCCTTCCGTACCGCCCATCCGCCCTCCCCCACTTTAAACGCAGGCTATCAATTAGTATATAGGTAATATTACCTGAATGTGATAGTTCTTACTAACTAGAATCTAGTCGACTCAACTTACAGGCAGATGCCACTACCTCCTCCTTGAGGGAGATGGCACTGGATATTAAGATAACTGTGATGCTACACTTGAAAACTATTTTTATCCTAGTTAACTTCACAGAATTTTTACTAGCTCGCTGTAAGAACCCAGCATGCTAAATTCAATCTCTAAAACACTGTGCGACAGACCCAACAAAACCAACCTGGCACTGACAGAATTTACAAGACTTAAGCATTTTTACGATTTAAAACCCAAATATTCACCTCAGCGGCCAAGTAGTCTCCTGTAGCGAGATGTTTGAATCTGAACAATCCATTCCAATGACCTGCTCCGCCTCGGCATGGATCATGCTGTACAACCTACAGGATAAGGACAATACTGTAAACTACAGTATGCATGCCGTTTATTTACATTCGTTCTCACTCAGGTATTCATAGTAATAAGGTTAAAATTTCTTTTCTGCCATCAATTTTGATAAGGGACCAAGGATGCAAGGGTTGGATCAAATACTTTCATCAACAATTTGAGGACATAAAACAAATCATACATTGGTATTATTAATGGCGATTAAATTTAGATTCGACCTTGGCAATCTGCTTGGATTGTGAAATGTTGAAGCACTCAAGTGTGCAAAGACCAGACAGCCAAAGGACCTCGTAGCCGACAGACGTGTTCAAATTACTAGACATTTTGAGGCTACATGACCGCAGACCTGACAAAGTTACCTCGAACTGAAATCTCCAACCCCCCGTTCCAAAATGTGGGAAAGGAACTAGAGGCAGATCAAAGAAGACATGGCAAGCCACCTTAAGGGAGAGATCTAAGGATGAGAAGAACGAATTGGTGTCAAGACCCCAGACTCGCCCAGGAGTTTAGACTGGAGGATCTAGATGCTACAATCATTGCCAAAATGCCTTGCACCAATGGACAGAATTTATTTCTTCTCAATGGATTTCTGAATTCGGCCTGCCAACCGTCGCCCCCACAATCAATACGAGCATTACAAACTTTTCTTGGCATTTTGTCGCTGTGCACTCGCGTCTGAAAAAATGGTTATTTCACCTTGTTGTTCTGCACAGGATGGCAACGAAATCTACCAGACAGTATTTCGCACGGGAAGTTTCACTGTTTCGTTCATCAACGCTATTGTTTGGTACTGTTGTAGTCGACGTCGTGGTGGTGTTTTGGGCTCATCTCCAGTGTAATATAATTTATTCCTTTTCTTTGTTAGTTAGGGTTAGAAACATTGTTAAGAATGCTTTGTGTCCTTTGTTTTACGTCAGTTGTGTGAATAAATTATATTACACTGGAGATGAGCCGTGTTTTGCTTAAGGTCCCTAATTAGAGTTCTCCGTAAGTTCCGGCGACCGGCGAAATTCGCCGTGTAGTCGTCCTTGACGCGCCGGCTACTCAAAGTAAATAATAAATTAATAACCACACCACGTCTTTCTATTGGCATTGTTCGCCGCCTACTCAAAGTTATTCTCCCTCTACTTCAAATTTTCGGGAGAACCCTGCCTAATGTTGGGACATATTACCAAATCTAAAACCACGGCGATAAAAATGAACATGACGTGCAGCATTGTTAACTTCATCAAGAGAGGAGGCAATGGGAAACCTCGATGGGTTGATAGATGGGCTCGTGGTCTTTTATTTCAAAGGGACAGAAACCGCCTATCGGTCAAACAGTTTTGGCAACGATTGCAGATGCTAGATAAATACTGCAAAAGTCACATATTGAAATAACTGTCTTTATGACAAAGGTGTAATTCATATACAATTAAACGGGAGAAACATATAGAGTATGTTATAGTTAAAAAGTTTAAGGATACAATTACCTCAACTTCCCATAATGCTTTGGAACTTGTTGCAGAGGTCGCTGTCTGCCTTGCTGTTGTTCTCAAAAACACGTAAGACTTCTTCTTATAGTCATCTGCAGTCAAAAACTTTTCCTGCTCTGCATGAAACAACCTGACCACATCTCCCTAGAAAAACAATATACTGTATATACATCTACTTCGCTCTACTTTCATATATATATATATATGTATATAAATTGTAAAAGTTGATTAATCGTAAAACAGTGCTCAATACGTGAACGTAGAGCAAAGTAGTTGTTGCGGGGGAAAAAAACACACAAAAAAACTACAGGTTTATCCCTACAAGCCTGTTTCGTGGTTGCCCACTCATCAGGGGATAATCGTCATCAGGGGATATATATGTATATATGTATGTATGTAAGGTGTAAAAGTTGATTAATCGTAAAACAGTGCTCAATACGTGAACGTAGAGCGAAGTAGTTGTTGCGGGAGAAAAAAACACACAAACTACAGGTTTATCCTGTAGTTTGTTTGTGTATTTTTTTCTCCCGCAACAACTATATATGTATGTATATATATGGAAGTAGAGCGAAGTAGATGTTGCGGGAGAAAAAAACACACAAACTACACGTTCATCCCTACAAGCCTGTTTCGTGGCCTGTTTCGTGCCCTGACGAGTGGGCAACCACAACAAAAAAGCGAATTGAGGCCACAGCATGTTTAGCCAAACAACTTTTAATAGCATCCCCTGATGAGTGGGCAACCACGAAACAGGCTTGTAGGGATGAACGTGTAGTTTGTGTGTTTTTCCCCCGCAATATATGTGACCCTCCATGTGATTTCAGGGACAAAGGTGATAACACGCTCACAACACGCTTCCATTCAAAAACAAAAGATATTGACTATAATTCGCTTACAGAGCACCCTAGAGCACACTTTAATGAGCCTAAGCTATTGTTTCATATGACACACTAAAAACAATAAAGCGTGCGCCGGTGAACAATGAAGCGTGAGCAGGCTAACACGGAAAGCGTGATAACCTTCGAAACAAAGGAGTTAGCGTGCGAGATGACACTGTGGGTTCTAATACCATCGTGCAAAACTCTCACTGAGTTGTGTCCCAAAAACTCAAGAGATTAATGCGTTATTGACGGAGCCTGAGGTCAAGATGGCTGCATGCTGCATGGCATTTTGATTGGGTGGTACTAGTCAATATCAACCAAAACCTAAAGAGGAACAAATGCCAGTTATGCAGCCATTTTTGATGAACAAGCCTGGTCAACAAAGAATTTATTATAATATGACACCTTTGCTTTGCTTTGTTTCACACAATAAATCAGGCAATCGGAATTCAAGATTTGTTTCATCTTGTCTGCTAGCTGTACCAGCCATAAAGTAAGAGAGGGTATTTAATGATTACGTGAGGGTCTCATTCACAGCGGAGCTTAATAATGCTATCAAAAGCTATTTGGTTAAACATGCTGTGGCCTCAATTTGCTTTACATCGTGTGAGTTTTCTACCCTGTAGAAAGTCCTTCCCAGTTTATCACATGCTTTTTAACCTTTTTTTCTGCGGAATTGACCACTGTGCATGTACAACTTCTTCTCAAAATATCAAAGAACTGTCAAGCAAACAGGTAAAGAGAATTGAGCACATCATCAGTTCAGTTTTAGGATACTGACTTGATTATCACCTAACTCTTCAAACTACATCAAAATGCAAAGGATTTATTTTGTAACAGAGTTACCACTCCGATTTTAGAATTGAAATGGTTGAGTGCCTTTTACATGTACCTTACCCCTTTTAACACATCTTCACTGTTGTCCTCATATGCAAGGAAAAGAGATATTTTCCAGCTTGTGTTACAGTTAACAGCATTCACCTGCAAACAGAGGTTGGTGTCAAAAAAATAATTGTGAATAATTATTGCTTGATAAAAGAAATTCCAATGTTATGTCAAGTGAAAAATAATACCCCAGGGGGAATTCCCCAGTTGTAATATCTCAGGATCTTCAAGGTAAAAGGATTTTTGGGAATTAAACTGTTAAATTCAGGATTGGGGGTGTGGAGGAGGGGGGCAAATAACTTTGGATAATTATATTGTTGGATACAGTATTTAGATTCTACCAGAGATGTTTAAAAGCACTAAAATAAAAGGGACAATTATTTTGTTGTACCAAGCTACAGACCCTGATATATAGTGCATATACAACTCTTGTGAAATGTGGATGTGTTACAAACAGCCTAGGGTTGTTTTGGAGGGATATTCTTGGGTTTTGATTTCAAGTCAGAGTGTTGATTGAGGGATTGGATTTATGATGCGATTCATACCAAGCCTACAATTTAAATTCAAAGCACCCTCTTGAAAAAATACTGCACATCAGTAGCTGCATGCAGTAATGTCAATCAAGGCCATGCTTATTTGAAAAGCAACCGATCACATGGCAAGAAAAGTGGGAGATACGGAAGAGGAGAGAAAGCAGCAGCATTACATCACCAGCATCAGCCTACTACTACACATCGTGTGGCAAGGACTGCCACTCCAGAATAGGACTCTACAGCCACAGCAGACACTGTTCCACCAATCGGCAGCACACTGCACATTCCACTGTGCAGTGTAGGAGCCAAACAACAACACCAACAACATATACATGTATTTACCAGGGACTGCAGGCATACTGCAAAACAGAATTATGGCATTACAGCTGATGTTAATTAATATTAATAACTGGAAAAGCTTTACCTCCTTGCATCCTGGGTTATCTATCAGTTCTTGGTTGCTGGCATGAAGAGGTTGGCCTGCATTCACTGGATTCAAAATGACCTTGTCACCTATTACCACCTGACATAAGCAAAGTTTGTTTATACATGTATAACAATCATTGAAGGATCAGCTCTAAAGCTATTCTACATTCACCTTTGACCGAAATATCAAGGTATGTTTTTAAAATCTTAAAATTCTGTAGAGAAAGACTCTGCTTCAAGTACTTAACATTTGCTGCAGTTCATTTGTAGCAATTAGTGTTGTGGTTTTCAATATTGTTGTTTAATTTGAAAGAAATGCACATATGCAAACAAACCAGAGAATCAGTCTCTTCTGATGAGCTGAAAAGGTGGCAAATGATTCTTCATGACCTTAGAAATAGTTATTTAAAACCACAGGAATAGATTTGACATCAAACTGAAATAAAAGGATGTTTTGATTAGCTATCTTTACCAGAAATGACAGATGGTGCTTACTGTTTCTCCTGATGACCGCAACTTGTAGAAAGGTACAACATAGAACCAAGACCCCTAACAAAAAATACCACACTTGAGAGTGTTAATAGGGGTGACCTATGAATAGATAACTATAGTATTAATTTTGTACAAATACAAATATGTGGGTATGGATTGGCACCTTGATTTCAATATCTGTCAATAACATTGTGATGGAGCAATGTTCTTCCAAAACAAAACATTTTTCTTCTCTAAACAAATTTTATTCTTATACAATCTGCACCTCTCCCTGCAAAAGGTAATAATTACATAAATTATTTGTTCAGTTAACACATGTCAGTCCACCAGAAATTAAGAACGACCCTACAAAATTTGATTTCTTAGTGTCCAAAACGTGACATTTATTTATGGCACTTGGACGTCAGAATATCTGTACCTCATTCCCATTGGTGTCCAGTGTTACCCTCATGGCATTTTTCTCCCTCAGAGCAGGTAGCCGCTTGTTTACAGTAAGAAACTTGTTGCTTTTGACATGTAAAAGCTGAAAGAACAAAAATACAAATGAAAGTTGCAAGACAAATTAATGGTAACTAATGACAACATGCACATTATTCATTATACTAATTACTGAAACGAACTGTATTTATTTACCCCTTGGGAACACAATTTAACCCTTTAAGTCCCAGTAGTGACCAGTATCCAATTTCCCACTACAATATTCACTGTTCATCAACCATTCAGGTTATTCAAGTAATGAAAATGATCACCAAAAAAGAGATGTATTGATATTTAAACAAATTCTCATCACTAGTACCAGGAGATCAGTCAGGAGAAAATAAATATTGATAGTGGAGCTTAAAGGGTTAAGACCCTAGGCTAGTTGTTTATTGAGAAGTCTGTAAAGTTTTGGTCCTGATTTGAAATGACTTTAAAAACATGGCTGCGGTTGATTATTGGCACAAGCTTGCAGAACTTCTTCTGGTTAATTTTATTTAATGAACAAGACATCTAGGGGCGTTTATGCAGGATGAGTCATTTTTAGAAAATGGTACAAAATTATTCTTCCCAAAGGAATTTTCTTACATGAAATAAATTGAGAAACTGATCAGGCCCCAAAGGGAAACCTGTGAGGATATAAAAGACTGATTTCTAAGTTGAATACAACTGGGATAAAAAAAAACACCAGACAGAGTAATGACTGAAACATTCCACGATGCTGACTGGCTGCCGGACGAAGATCATTTGAATATCGCAGAGCAAAAATCTGGAGTGAGCTGAGTGATGATTTGAAAAGTTTGACTTCTGTGAAAGCTTTTAAGGGACACTTCATTGAACATATTTTAAATTTTTACAATGCGAATTCTTAATACTCAATTTTAGACTTCTTAATTTTTAAATTTTAGACTCCTCCATTTTGCTTATTCATTTTTATTGATGTATTTTTATTTTTTATCTTTTTTTTTTCTCCCTTTTGTAACTGAAAAGCCCTTTTGGGAAGTTGCAAATAAAGTATGTATGTATGTATGTATGTATGTATGTATGTATGTATAATAAATCATCCAAGAATTCAATCTCCAGTCACTATTAATTTTGAGAAGTAAGGAGGTATATGTCACTGATTTATCGATTGGTAACAAAGCCAAACAGTTGCACATAGGAGCTAGGAGGCACAGTAGTGTGGTGGTTAGCATGTCGGACTTTCGAGCAGAAGGTTTGGAGTTCAAACCCTGGTGCTGGCACTGCATTGTTTCCTTACACGAGAAACTTTACTCCACACTGTCTCTCCACTCAAGTTTGTATGGGTACTGGGGATACAATACTGGGGTGACCCTGCGGTGGACTAGCATCCCATCCAGGCATCTCTTGGAAAGACTCGACCAACGTAATTGATTCATTGCCTTAGAGGAGCATGTGCAACACGTAATTATACGAGCCGATCTGTGTTGTAGACGCTGTAATCTATCCTGGTCTTGTTCTAACAGACTACTCCAAGCGACATCGCAATAATCAAACAATGGCAGAATGAGTTACTTGTGCATTTCGTGATTTATGGCCACTTGTGATGTTTTGAAAGTTCTCAAATTGCATTCCCCAATGTGGCTTGTGCAATTTTGAGAACTTTCAAAACATCACTAGTCCCCACGAATCACAAAATGTACTCATGTTCATATGATTTTCCTATATGCAAGTAATCTTCACAGACAAAAAATCTTCCCATACCTGAATTACACCTCCATATTCAACTTCACTACCCAAACATTTCTTATATTCAGTTTCATTCTGTTTCTTCTCTAACTCTGCTGCATGCTAAGGAATAAAAAGAAAAAAGAGGTATTCAGCAACAGCAAGCAAGACATGATGAAGAATAAATAAGCACCACATGTGTTTCACGTATTTGGTGATTATTTAAGAAGTGCTTGAAATGGAATAACAAAGATGAAGCTAGGGCAGCAAAGAGTTACACAGTCAAGCTTCAAGTACATAGAAGGCAGATCATCACATACGCGTATGGATATTGGAGAAAAGTTAGTACTGTAGTTGTGATATTACAGTTCAGCAGTTAAAAGTTAGATAAGTTTACAAAGTCACTTAAAATTTCATAACCAAGCCCAAAACTCTAATATATATTTAGTTTCAGGGGTCCATGTCTTGAAACTTCCACTAATGTTACAGGCCCAAACCAACAAAACTGTTATTCCTGTTGTAAACATTGCAATCATATTTAATGGATTTTTGGGGTCTGGTAAGTTACTGCAGACCTTTCAAGAAACGGGCCCCAGGGAAGTTGACTTTGACAATCATTTTAAACCTTAAATATATATTATCCTGCTTGGGTACAAAACAACCAAATAGACTGAGTACAAAATGTCTCAGCTGGGTAAGAAACGACTGGGCATGAAATCACTGATAACGATCAGATCATAGAGTTGAGAGGGACTTTTGTTTCATACTTAATTCATATCTCTGACTGATGGCAAAAGGCCAGCTGTACTTTGGATTATAGGGCTGCCTGTTTTCAACCTGACTATCTGGGCACCAACCCTTTTTGTAATAAGAACAGATGCACAAAGACATGAAAACTGATCAGAAATGAAACAAAATTACATGTCACCCAGGCTAAGAGCAGGGAAATGCGTATGAGCTAGTCATGATACTTTAATATTCACTTCTGACTGGTTGACAAAGTGGTTAAAAAATTTGTACCATTACAAAAATGAAAACCAAAGCAATCATGAACCCATAATACTCTTGATGATGGATTAAAAATCACTTTAATTTTAGGTAATTAGTACTTAATTAAAAGGGAACATTACCTTGCTGGTAATATAACAGTATTGTGCTCATCATTACTGGTCACTCAACATTTCACATAAGATATTATTCTTTTTAAACACACACCTTCAAAACACATCAACTTTGGAGTATTTGAAATCTAACTATTATTCTTGATACAAACATCCAATACAATAACACTATCCAATAACTTTCTTGCTCTCTCAAAATGACAAATTGCTGAGGAAAAATAATTGACATTAGAACAAAACCAAAATTTCATTCAGAACTTATCCCTAAGTCCCAGTGGTGACCAGCATCCTATTTCTCATAACAATTTTCACTGTTCATCAACCATTCATTATTTAACAATTATTTGCCGAAGGTGAAGTGATTATCGGTGAATATTCACAGAGACAAAGTTGAGGTGAATATTCACTGATAATCACTGAGCCTGAGGCCAATAATTGTTTTAATATAAATACACAGGTGATTATTTCAAAAAATAAAAGTAAAAAAGCATTGTACAACATGAAAAAAAATATTTCATCAAAAGCGAGCAAACAACTGGCAGCCTTTTTGTTCGTTGAGGTCCTTATCGGCTGATAATCCGATATAGCGAACCAATCAGAGCACGCAATTTTGTATTATCACCTGAGTATTTATACTAATTAACAATTATTTGCTGAAGGCGAAGTGATTATCGGTGAATATTCACCAAGACTTTTGTCTCTGTGAATATTCACCAGTAATCACTGATCCTGAGGCCAATAATTGTTTTAGTATAAATACACAGGTGATTATTTCAAAACAAGAAAAGAAAAAGCATTGTGCAACACGAAGAAATGTTATTTCATCAAAAGCGTGTGAACAGGCATGTTGTTCATCAAGGGGATTATTGGCTGATAATCCGAGATAGCGAACCAATCAGAGCGCGTGATTTTGTATAATCACCCAAGTATTTATACTAAATGAGAATAATGAAAATTATCACCAAAAAAGGGTTGTATTGATATTTAAACAAATTCTCCTCACTAGTGCCATAACAAATATATGAGAATAATTATGAGAAAATGAATGTTGATAGTGGGCCTTAAAGGTTAAATAAAATGGAGAAATAGTGCAATTAAAAACATGTATCATAAATTCAGGCTTGCACAACACTTCTTCAAAGTTATAGAATTTTATGACAAATACACTGTCTGGTGTGAAATGGTATTACTCTGTTTAATTTCAGTGGCGACAACGATTCCTGTGGCAGCCATTATTATTACCTTGCCAATATACAATTATTGAGCAAAACTAAATATAAGGCAAATTAACTGGATATTACAGCACCCCTCAGCATACAACCACTTTTTATCCAGAATGATAAATGTTGCTCAAAGATTGTAACTGACTTTTAGGAAGGCTGTAAAGGAATTTTTCGCTTTGTAGGTCTCAAAACTGATCTGTTAAATAACACAGAACTTCCCTGGGAAAACTGTAATATGTTGAACATCAATAAATTATCATAACTGTCCTATGCATGACACAACCAAAAGAACTGTGAAATCATTTCATACTGAAGTCCTGTATAACCAATGGACAGGGCACAGTAGAAGTCTTGGATTCAACTAGGGGATCAAGTTTATTTTGCCTGTAGCCTAGTGAGCCATTGACTAAGCCATTGTGCACAATGCACAGGAAAACAAAACAGGATTGAACATAATTAAGGCATAACAGCTGCACAATACAATTTTCGTATAAACACGGTTATATTCCTATGGAGACATTTCAAAGGACTTGAAATTCAACTATAGTGTATTTGTAAAAGCATTTCGCTCAAAATTTTAATGAGGGTTACTACATATGTTTCGATTGTTATACTTTTCCTGTGGAGGAAAAGCTACCGAAATACATTATGCAAATAAACGACCAAAAACATGTCGAAATCCTACGAAATAAACCATTCTGAAAAATGCAACAGGGTTACTATACCTATAGTAGAGTAGGAGGAAAATTACTGAATGTAAAATTTGAAACAGTTTTCAAAAATGAAATTATTATAATTTGAGTTTCCAAGAATGGGTTCTGTCAGCTGTTGCCGACATATCGACGCTGTACAACACTGGATTTTTAATCAGCTTTTGTCCTTCCGTCTATGCGCTTCACTTTTCGCGTTGTAAGCGCAAATAAAACGGGTTGTCGTAATTCATTATTTGAGAGCTGTCAAACTTTACCAATAAAATTCATCGCGAACAATTTCTTAAGATATTTTTGCGCGTGTGTAAAATTGTTTTTTTATTCCCCATCTGGGTGATAGAGTGGGCAGAATATGAATACATCCGTGACTCCGACGTTTAAATAATGGCTGGGTAATTGGCTTGCATCGAATTTCGACGGGTTTTTACGTAATTCCATTCTACACTCTTCCCTATCGCCAAAAAATACACGTGTTAGAAATACATAAATTGATAATATGGAGGAGTAACACAAAATGTCCATTAAAGTGATTCGAGAGGAATCGAAGTAAGATAATTATGCATTTTGTGGTGTGAAGGTTTTTATCTCCAGCGAAGATAAAAGGAAAAATTAGTACAAGCTGATAAATAAAATTATGAAGATTTCATGCTTACGTGCAGTTTTTTCAGCAAAACAGCATCTGTGGCACTTGTAGTCGGTTTTGCAGCTTTCCAAAACTGTTTCTGTGCCGAGTAGCGGTTCATGGGACATATTTTAAAGAGACAGTCTGTGAAGGCAAAGATGGTTGAGCATGGGTAAGTTTACTCTATTGCAGCCATAATACGCATTCAAAGCAATTATTTTGGTTTGATCGATGCTACTTACCTCGGAATTTCTTCGGTGGATTGTTCAGATCTCCCGCGGAAGGCTGAACGACACATCGGTCATCAATGAGGCTGGAAAAGAACAGCCCCACACATGTAGTTTATTATAAAGATTTTTTGGAAAGACAAATCGAGAAAAATAACCCTTAGGCCAATAAAGTATTAAAATACACTACTCGGTCCTCACCCAAGAGTGCTGATGAATCCATTTACTGTTCCTTCTGCGAAGAGGGAGACTATATCTCCGATGTGAAGAAAACTCGTTTGTTGGGTCATTGTACGACCCGAACTTCGAATTTGCGCGGGTCAAGCACCGAACATCAAAAACCTCGGGCTCGGCGATAAAGGGGCAAAAATTCATGCCGTGATTTCACCGCCATCTTTTTGCACTTCTCTACAAAGGAATCCACCGCAAAAATAAACAAATTGACTATAGGCAAACTGAAAAGCAAAGCCACTCTAGCTGTATTTTCAAGGCACTCATACTTTACGAGTTTACAGAAAAACTGGGTTCTAATGAGGAAACCCACTCATTCTCCCCACTGGACCCTGGAAGTGGTGTGTTTTGTCAGGTGGGGCCCAAGAAATAAAACAAGCCGAGATCGAACAACCGATCAAACCTCTCCTATCATTATTCAGTAATAGTTTGTTTTTGCTCGATGGCTCTATGTTCGGTGGCACGTACAGGTACAAGAATCAAAAGTAGGACATTTTCATTTCTGTGGAAGGCGAGATCTCTAAGTAATTCGTCGTTCAACAAAGATGTTCAGCTTAAGTTAAGATCGGACGCTCAAACTATTTTTCAAGCGGCACTGAGTGCGGTTTCTCCTCAAGAAATGGTGAAAAATAATCTCTCCTTACGCGGTAATGTACTATCTGTGAAGGATTTAGAATATGCGGTCGAGAAAAATGTGTCTGTAGTCGCGTTTGGCAAAGCTGTGCTTGGTATGGCGAAAGCAGTAGAGGATATCCTTGGAGAACACGTTGTCCGTGGAGTGGCCAGTGTTCCCCATGGGTTACGAGATGCAATTAAGGTACACGATAATCTGATGACATAGGGTGCTTTCGATTGGGAAATTTTGCAATAAAACACGAAATCCAAAAACGGATTTCGACTCCTGGAAATTCGTCTTCAAGGTGGATTTCAATCAAGAAATCAAACTTCGGATCTTATGGATTTCCTTCTCTTGCTTTTTTTAAGGGGGGGGGGGGGGGAGGGGGGAAATCCGAAAAGGAATTTGAAAATTTTATGTCATGTCTGAGCTTGATAAGGGATCATCTCTTGGCAACCGCCAAGTAGACCTTCAACAAAAGAAACACTCTCTCTGCTCATGCGAAAATGATTGCGAAAACGATCGGGACCATAGCTTGGTAAACTACCATCTCAAAACATCCAACGATTTTTACTCGATTCAAGGGACACCGCAGGGAAAGTAGCAGAGTATCATCAGGGTCTTTATTATCCATTTTTTCAGTTCGCTTTCAATAGTATTATCTGACAACTCTTCAAAAATAAGAACCATCATAGTCAGTGCCCTCTGCCTTTGGTCCGCCATGTTGTCCGCAACACCGCTGATCACGAGAACAGTTGTGCAAATCCTTTTTCGGATTTCCAAAAAAAAAAACGTAAAACAAAGAAAATCCGTGGGATCCGAAGTTGGCTTTTTAAGACGGATTTCTCTGAGTCGAAATCCGTTTTTGGATAATTTTCAAGTTTTATTACAAAACCCAAAATCCGGATTTCAAAATCTAAATCTGGATTTCCCAGCGCTGTTACACTGTTCAATGTTTCATGCAACTTGTCTCGCAACGCCATTGTGAGAGAAGTTGCATGAAACATTACACAGTGTAACAGTACGTTTACTGTAGTTCAGTAATTGGCTAGATTTCTGAATCACCCCATACTTCATGTATGCTGTAGCTGAAACATTGTAGAGTAATGCAAAAAATGTTTTGGAAAAACAAAGCAGCACAGCTACTGTACAGCATGCACAATGAAGTATGAGGTGCTATGGAAATCTAGCCACTTAAAGAATTCAAGAGGTTGGTTCTTCCCTACATTATCTGATTCGCTTGCTGTTTTGGGATATTGAACACTTTTCAAGCCATACAAGTTGAATAAAACCAGGGATTGGGGAATTGCTAGTGAGTTTCGGTCGAAGAAAAAAATTGCCAGTGTCAATTCTCACTTTGCAGCCAACTCCTAGAGATGTGACTCAGGTTGCTTCATTGGTATATAATACTTAAACAATAGTTATTCTCTTCAAGCTTGGTAAATGGTGATTTTAGAAATACTTACCTTAATACTTCCCAGTTTGGTAAATATTCTGCCACTATTCACTTCGACAGGTTGATACACATCCAAAATAGCAACCTAAAATTGGTCAACAGACAGTCACTTCGGACTTAGATTTGCAATCAAATGTTAACTGGGACAGAACAGGGTCAGTCAAGTCTGGGAAAAAAATCAGCCGAGTGTTGATAACTTATCAATCAATATTATTGTCAGTCAATATGTCTGCTCACCTGACTTATCAGTCAAGTATCAGCTGTACACTAAGTACTCATACACAGATAGTTTGTAAAGGCAATATCAAACGTTGATCAACATTTCTTCAATACTATTGCAACTGAGGCCCGCTTCAGACACCATACTTTTTATGAGTAACATCTGGATCACCTCAGAACAGCAGTTTTAATTTGGTGCTGCAAGAACATCCAGTTCAATAGAATCTGTCATATTATTGGACAAAGAAGTGGCAAGTGATCCATATGATGCTCTTCTCATGCGTCAAACCAATTAATGCATGCATTGTTTATTGGACTTGGGCCTTTTTATTTTTGCCTATGTGGAATAAAGGTTAGGTCAGCACCATCTGAATTGAATGTTGCACTAACATTGCTCCAAAGTTGGACCTAACTCAATTAGGCTTGACACATGAAAAGTATAGGCTGAACGGGGCTTAAATGTTGGTTGATTTGTTAGTTGGGTCAGCTGCCTGTTGCCATGTTGCAGCCAATACCAACTGCACTCAGTTGCTTCTGAGCTAACACCTTGCTATAATAACCAAGGTGTTGACTGCTATGTCATGATATAAGTGTCATTTTTGTGGACTTTAAGCTTATTTGACCTCTGAAAAATACATGATCGGAATGATTGTTATATCCTAGTCAGGAAAGAGTCAAAATATGGTGATCATATTACATACACTGTAACGGAAAAAATGATTGTGGCAATAAAAGTCAGGTACAGTACTAAGGTGAGTAAGGTATATGATGTGCTTCAAATTGATTCTTGGATTAAATTATATTTCCTTTGTTTTAAACTCATTATCATACATTATTATACCCAATAACACTAAGGTCAGTAAAATTTAAACCAAGGATAAAATTGAAACACAACATATATATAACTTGTCTGTAGTATGACAATAGTATAGTTTTGTTCTTGTACCTTCACAGGCCTCCAAGAACAATGACTTTATTGAAAAGACAATTCTCAGTGAAACAAGTCCCATAGCAGTTATAGAAGGAGCAAAGAGCAACTTACCAGATAACATGGCTCAAACTGCTGCTGGCAAGATTAAGGAAATTGCAGAGGCTGTAGCAGAAAACGATATCCTTGTTGTCCTCATTTCAGGTGGCGGTTCTGCTCTTTTGCCATTCCCTGTTCATCCAATAACACTTGAAGAAAAGCTAATGACAATCAAAGGATTAGCAAGCTGTGGTGCTACCATTCATGAACTGAACACCGTCAGAAAAAACCTTTCGGAACTGAAGGGAGGGAAGCTTGCAAAAGCAGCTTTCCCTGCAAAGGTAAATGTTTTGATATTTTTTCTGAAAATCAAAGTTGTTCCCAAAGTCTGTGTTAAATCTAACACCATCTTATAGTCAGTTCATAGCTATAATATATATATAAATATTTTCCTGTAAGAAAAAACACCTAACTTTCTAGTGGATTTTACGTACACAATTAAGAATATATTTTTCTTAAAGGAGCTGCACTGTAGTAATCAATGGGTTAATCAATCCAGTCTGAGAAGTTATCAGTTTATATGCTGTTTCTCATTTGAACATTGTCACGTAAATATTTGGAATAGAGCAAATTTGGGAAAATTGTCATCTTCATAATACTGAAGTGACAAACACAGATAAGAAAGTGTATAGCAGTTACCCTGCAAAACTACAGTTAGGCTGGGTTAACTGGAATGGGATGCTAAAAATCATTGGAGCTGTGGATTCTTGCATTTTATTTTCTGCAGGTCATTACGCTGATTTTGTCAGATGTAATAGGTGATCCTTTAGACATCATTGCTAGTGGCCCTACTGTTCCTGATCCATCAACACCATCTGACTGTCTGGATATTTTTAAACGGCTTAATGTGGAGGGGAAAATACCTCCTGCTGTAACTCAGTATCTAGAGCAAGCAGCAAGTAACTGGAATTGCAGTGGAGTTGAAGTCTTTGAACATGTACAGAATGTGATTGTTGGAAGCAACAGGTATGCTGTGGAGGCTGCAAAGAAAAGGGCAGAAGAAATGGGATATGTACCTATTGTGCTTTCCACAACATTGGATGGAGAAGCCAGAGAAGTAGGAAATATGTACTCTGATTTAGCACAACTTGCTTGGACAGGCCACAAAGAAGACTTCTCAGCCGCAAGCAAAGAGGTTGTAACTGATGACATCGTGAATCACATTGTCAATGCACGAGCCAACACTAAGCCACTTTGCATGATTGGTGCTGGTGAAACAACAGTTACCATTAAAGGAACTGGTATTGGTGGGCGTAATCAAGAAGTGGCCCTTGCTTTAGCTCTGAATGTGAATCACAACATTAAAGAGTATTCTACCAATGCTAAAAATGTGGAGAGTCAGGGAGGGTTAGTCCTACTTAGTGCTGGCACAGATGGGCAAGATGGCCCCACCCCTGCAACTGGTGCCATTGCTGACCCAGACCAAGTGACTGAAGCGTTATCTGATGGTCTCAATCCCACAGATTTCCTTAACAATAATGACTCATACACATTTTATTCCAAGTTTCAAAATGGCAGAGATCATTTAGTGACAGGTTTGACAGGTACCAATGTAATGGACATTCAGGTTTTACTTGTTTCTCCACCCTAACTCTGGAGCCTGGCAAGGCATAGGGTAAATATTAGCTAGTAAACAAACAGTATGTATTTTTCTGAGGGAATAATATTTTATCCTTTGATTTTATATGGTTTTATCATCCTATAGGACTGAAATTTTCCATTCCAGTAATTATCCTTTTATTACATATCTTTAGAACGTTTCCTCTTTGCTTTGTCCCAAATGATTTCTAAAATAAAACTAAATGGAATATCGGCAGACCAACTATATATTTTGAGGCCTTATGCGTCCAATGGCACGATGAGGACAGGTGATGATGACGAACTATATATTTTTGTTGGTATGTATAATACTGCGTAAAATAACTATGGAAAAATTTTAAAAAGGACTCAATGTTTTTATGTAGAAGTCTTGTAGCAAACGTCTCTCTATTCGCTTTTGGCCATAGACCAAGTGGGAAGTGTTGAAAAAATATTCCAAAATACCCGTCCACTTAACTTTCATCAGAGCTGCACCCGCAGTCCCACACGCGACCCAGTTACATGATACATCATGATTGCCTGTCAGAACGTATAAAAAACCCCACGCTACACATAGGTTAGGATTTGGGGTTCGAGAACAGTTGTTGTATACTAACATTCACTTTTGCCAGACTGCGGGACCCCGTGAGCAGCCGACTTCAGCGTGTCGTCAGTCGAAGGGTATTTTGAAATCGTTCCGAAAGAAATCTGGGCGTTCGCGCAAAATCAAGAAATAATGGGTTTACTTTTTAGAAAATTTTGCCGCGTCCTCTCCTAATGAATTTTGCGCATGCTCGCCCCTTTTTCTGATGTTTTGATTGGATTGCCGTGGTGCGGGGAATTAGATAGGATGGCCCACACTGTCTCGTCTTCACAAGAATTTATTCTTCTTTCACAACGCTATTATTCAACTGACTGAAGAAATTCCTTCGACTAAAAGGATAATCACAGAACAATTGTTTCTTATCTTCGAGGCACACCTTAGGTAATGTTCGCTGATTGGTTAGATACGAATCTTCTAGACATAAAAATAACAAAAAATTTCCAGATAAACATTTCACAATTACTATATGATAACTATGGTATTATCCTGTTTCCGACAGTGGAAAGTAGAGAGATATATTTAACAATTAGACCCGTAGCCCTTGAGGGCGAAGGGTCTAATTGTTTTAGTATCACCCAACTAGTCGGACAGAAAAAGCAATAATAAAGAAAAACAAAAGAAAGCGCCACGAATTTCGCTACTCGAGGACTATTACTAATAGTCTTCTAGTAGCGTAGCGAATCAGATTGCGGCATTTGCATTAGTCCACTAGTTGGGTGATACTAATTGGGGATAGCCTACGTGTGGCTCCCCACTAAATACCGTGAGCAAAGTTGCATATCACCCCAAGCTCCATTATGTACGCCGTAGCCGTACTGTTTCGTTCTTTGAAAACAAGAAATTTGTTAATGTGCATTACCTATACAATACTGTGGGATCTTTAACGTCCCACATGTAAGAACAGTGCTGTGAGACGGGGCTACGGTTTATCGTCCTTATCCGAGAAGACTAGAATGTCTAACCATCTGTAGATGTCATAACAAAGGCAGCACATTCTCCTCAGTTATTTTAAGACCTTGAGTGTTGGTCCGGCCTAGGTTTGAACTCACGTGGGGGGGGGGGGGGGGGGGTACTCCCATATATGGACTATATAGGTACGTGCCGCGGAATAGGGTATTGTTTTTGAGATTCTCGGTCCTTAAATAGGTTATCTTTTTTGACCCTTTTGTTTCTGTGTCCCTGGTGTGGTCCTTAGATAGGGTAGCTTAATTGTATTATCTAATACTGGAGTGTGATATGTATATTATGCTTGATGTATACATCCGATGTTACAAAGAAGAATTTAAGTTTCCTTTTCATGCTATTAATAATTTTGTTTTTTCGCGGCACACCCCTATCCAAAATTCGCGGGAGTACCCCCCCGCCCCCAGGGCTCACGACCTCCCGCTTGACGACAGGCCGGCGGTCTACCAACTGACCAACCAGCAAAGACCAGGGTGGGGGTCAAAACGACAACCTGGTACGAGCCCTGGGTTTGACAAGGTGTGCCTTCCCCCCTTTCCTCCTATAAGAAATCCTATTTATGCTTCAGGGAGGATGGTATGGCTGCCATAAATGTCGACAAATCCTAGACTGAGTAGTGAGCGTGCCCGAGTGTTGACGGTGCCCACGCGATTGTGCTGAAAAACAAACTTAAAGTCTAGCGACCCTCTGCAGGCTAAGGCGAGAGCCCATAAGCAATTTCGCCAGCTGCGAAGGCACAACCAGCTCTTTTTCTATTCACTTACAGAGAGCCGGTGACTTCTCCTTCACTGAAGGAATACGTGACACGCAGCCCATGGAACACAAAGAGAACTGGGACTGAATATTTGAACACCTTCCGAGGAGGTCCGATATTTTCCGAAGTTTGTACCCTTGGGAATATTTCAACGAGGTCGGCTTCAAATTTGGAAAGTGACGCTCCATTGAATACCTCGGTAACATAACGACGCTCTTTGTTGATTCCAAATTGCAAAATTTGAATCTTTTGTCGATCGAACTATTGGCTGTTTGAAAAGGTCTGAATAGCGGTACCGTTGGAAGCTGCAAAGAAAATTGTAAGAGAAATCTTTTAAAATGTTTTCTTCGGCTTGGTAGAATTGCATCGATAATACGAATTAGCTGAATCGCTTCCATGGCTGGATTCAGTGATATGCGAGGAGCCGATGGCGGTTGTTGGTGAGTACTACTTTCTTAAACAAGCTGAGAAAACATTTTTGTAAAATCTTTTCTGAACTAGCTGTGAAACCTATTCTTTTGGCTAGAAAAATCACACTCTTGCTACGGGTATAGAAGAACATCTCACGCGTTCCTTTAACCTGATCGATCGCAGAAACATTTTGTCGAATTCGAATACAAACCGTTACAACGTAGGTAATTGGCGAGACTTCTATTTCCTATGGGAAAACCCTTGATGCCAACGATCTTTTCTTTAAGAATATTTTAGTCCTCTTGGTATAACGCAAAAAAATACAAAACGTTCGGTGATTCATAAAAACAGAGCTAGCTTTTGTCTACAACCGTACATCCCCGCGTACATCATATATCGACCTCCGAGTCTATTTACATTCCTTGTAACTATGAGAACAAGGAAACAAAATGCGTTGTGATTCCTTCCTAGACTATTTTTTGTATCGCTTTTTTTATATAGCATATTTTGTGTGTTATGCGTTTGAAGAAAAGGTAAGTTAGTAGTTTGAAGTTTCGAAGTACTAAATTTGGCAGCCATATGTTCCCAAAACCGCAGCAGGTCTCGGCTGAAAACAGCTAGACTGTTGTATGAATAGCTTCCACATTCCAAATAATAATCTGTGTTTCTTTTACAGTGTTCTCAATGACATAAGGATATTGTCTTAACCAACAGACAAAGGACATTGTCCATGGATGGTTCACAGTTTTGTTGCTGCGGTTTGCGGCATAAATGCACAAATTCAGAACTAAACGATGAGAGTCGATTCGCTGAAACGCATTGTTCCGTTTTTGGAAAGTCACGTCCGCTAAGGATATCTCACACAATATGGAAAAGAAACTCATTGACTTGTAAGCCTTGGAGACGGAAATCATTGTTACAGGTTATTTTAACAAGGACGTGTTCGCAGGCATTATTTTGGTTTAAACTGCTGATTTTAGTGACAAGTGTTTTTCAAGGAATTTTAAATGTTTGGCAATGGACTACAAGCGCAAAGAGTCGCATTTTACTGGTCATTTTAATTGGAGGCTTGCGTTTACCCTTGGCATCCTGTCAAGAAAGCTTGCAGCCATCTCTTTCAGACAGACATCAGCTATTTGATCAAGTGGTTTATGTTGGATCTATGTTCAGTTACACCCTTTTTGAACGTGCATTTGATTGTAAAGTGGATACCTTAGTGGTAAGTTTTGCCTGTGTTCAAGTGTCTATGTTGCAGTCAATTATTTTTAGCTCAATTTATTTTAGGCAATTTAGGTATTGGTGTTAAATATATTATTGTCAAGATATTTATAAATTATTTAAATGTCAAATGTAACGATGCAAATATTAATTATTTTAATTCTAATTGCAATCCATTTCTGATTTATTTTTGTAGGTTACAGAAGCTTCTGATAGGTTTCTGTCCCATTGGCTCGCCTATAACGAAAAAAAGAAACAACTTTATGGGGTGCCATCACATAAAGACAAAGGAACATATGACATTCTTGTGGTTGCTTTAGCGAAAGATGAAAGAGTTAGAGGACAAGTGTGTGGCTCAAAGTCGTTTTCTATTACCGTCTTGCCTCTAAGTGAAGAATTACCAATTTCAGTCTATGCGGTTGGTGCAAGCCACGATTATGGCCAGAAATCAGTGCCTAACGTGCTGTGTACTCCTGGTGTACAAGTTATACTAGGTACAGTTATTCTAGACACTCATTTGCAAAACCTCAATGGCCATGAAAGAGTTAAAGTTATAGTCAAGATGGCCAAGCACCTGAATGTTGACTCCAACAAGTTGAAGCTATTTTCTGGTGAAGTTTCTCATCCATTGATTGAACAGCTTGACAGTCCAGTAGTAATGGCTGCTGGTGCAGGAGATGGTAGGTTCAATAAAGGACCAAGAACTCTTTTGACATGGAATATAGGATGTGGTGCAATGAAACTGGAAGGTGCTGATCTATCAATCCTTGAAGTAAATGCTCAAGATGGAACAATCACTGACCTACTTGGTTTCCATGTGGTTGGATGGCACATTATGTCTGGTTCTCAAAAGAGTGTTGTGAAGCACCATAGATTTCGCAGACAAGTTGGAGTTCAAGCAACACCAACACCAACAATGTCCAGCCTGCTACCTACACATATATCAACCATATCAACATCAGTGATTGTCTCAAAGAGTGTTACGCCATCCCTGTCCACTTACAGCACTAGTTCAAGTATAAGTTTGTTTAAGTCATCCATGGATGTGTCTAGTAGGACACAAGACAGATCAGATGTTCAGTCATCAAGTAATGTAACGAGGGGAGTTAGCTCTCAGGTATCATCATCTCCAGTGCCTAGTTCTCCTATTTCCATGACGATAATATCACTGACAGTCAACGGATCATCACCTTTGCAGTCAGCTAACAGGACAACAGCAACTGTCATAAGTTCAGCTGAAGGTTTTACAGTTAACAGCACTGTGTTGGTTAGTCCTTCTGTGATAACCTCTCCATCACTATCCTCGACTATTACACTTTCACGAACAACTATATTCACATCAACTTCCACCAGCCCTCCAGTTTCCACAACAGTATTCACCACTGGTAGTCCACTGGTATCAACACCAAACAGCACAGTAGAACTTGTTTCCAGCACTGATAGACTGTCATCAATGAACAGAACAACGACATTGTTTACTCCATCTGGGGCTATTTCTTCTGTGTCAAATGTGACATCAGTAATTCCAGTAACAAATATAAACAGTTCCATGGTTACTATGACAACATTTTCTCATCCTTCTACAAACACAACAGTCAATATATCCTCATCAAGTTTACCAGCCAACCAAACTGTGATTCTTTCAACATCGTTCACACCAGCATTACTGAGTTCTACAACAGTATCTCCAAGCCAAAATAGCTCGGGAGGCTTTACTAACTCTTCAGTTCCTCAAACAAGTACTGTTAGTACGATGAGTGGAAATCTTAGAAGTACATCTAATTCTTCAGCAACATTAAAAACAACTGGAAGCTTTTTGTCAGTGACTTCACTTGTTTCAAATGTAACAAGTTTGTCAACCAGTCGCAGTGTCAATCTGTCAGCATCTCTTCCACTAACAACATCACTGAGTTCAGCAAGACTCTCTTCAAAACCGTCCATCCAAAGCAGCTTTGAAACAATTGTAACCAACTCTTCAATCAGTTTGGGACCATCGAATTCCTCAGCTTTAAAGAGAACATTTACCATATCATTATCATCCTTTTTGGTACCAAGCCTATCAACACCTGCAGTGTCATCACAGAGTAGCTTTGAAAACTCTTCTACAATCATGTCATCCACTTTACCAGCACTAAATACAACTGTGGTTAACACAGCAAGTACAATTTCCACAACAGTGACCAGTAGTATGCAACAATCTTTGAAAATTACAAGCTACACAGTCCTGCAATCAGTGAACAAATCAAGTTCTCGAGAAATAACATCCATGAAACCATCAGTCTCAACTCAGCTGCCTTCAGCAAGTTCTTTGGTTGAGAACAGTACATCAGCACCCAACAGCACAATAGCAACAGTTATCTTTACCAGAACCACGCTTCAACCTTCCACCCAGTCCAGTTCAGTTGTAATCATACTGTCTTCACCAACATCTTCACCACTCATTACAAGTGTGAATGTAACCAGGTACAAAACCACTATTACATAAAGTTTAGAGCTTGCTGACTCCTCAATGAAGCAAAAACATTAATTTGGTACATTTAGGTCTTCATGACATACCTTAACCAAAACAAACGAAAACCTACTTTGAACCAAGGATAAAATTGAACCACAACATTATACACTGTAAAAGAGCAGTGCTTCTGCATTTCAGTTAAAGACATTCTCCAAATGACCTGAAATGACAGCACTTTTATTCACTTGCTACAGAACAAGCAACAACTATTATAACCAGTAATAATAATATTGTAATTGCAAAATTTAATTTCTTGTTTTAATTTGTTCTTTCAGCTTGGTAAAATCATTGAACACAAGTATTGGTGAGTTGTTTTTTTTTTGTTTGTTTGTTTTCCTTTTCAAACCTAATGCTTGTGCTAAGATTGAATTAATAATTAGATGGAATTTGTTAGAGATTGCATTTCCATGACATTTTGCTACATGAAGTTCAGAATTATAATGACTATTGGTAGAATTATGTGGTATAAATAATATTAGTATACTAAAATACTCAAGTGATTATTCAACATGGCACGCTCTGATTGGTTCGCTATCTCGGATTACGAGCTGATAATCACCTTGATGAACAAAATGGCTGCCAGTCATTCACACGCTTTTTTTGAAATAAAATTTTTTCATGTACAATGCTTTTTCTTTTCTTTTTTTGAAATAATCACCTTTGTATTTATACTAAAACAATTATTCGCCTCAGGCTCAGTAATTATCAGTGAATATTCAACTCGACTTTGTCTCAGTGAATATTCACCAATAATCACTTCGCCTTCTGCAAATAATTGTTAATTAGTTTAATAATTGCACTATTTACTATTTTATTGCAATTGCACCCTTTTGCTAACTAACTGCACTGATTTCAGAGGATAGGATGGGCCTTTCATCTTATGTGGCTGCTTGCTGACTTCTTTGCTCAACTGTGAGTTCTTATCTTCTGTAACCCAATACCACCTCATGGCTTTTCTCTCATGCACCAGCACTTTTGCACACTAATAATTCATGCGTGTGCTGCTTTGAGTAACAACTACGATGTAACTGTAGATGTGCTCTTGACCCTAATAACTATCATGATCAGTAGCACTGTATTGCCTGGTGCACAGAGAGTGACAGAATGCCGTTGGGTTCTGGTTGAAGCAGACTTCACGCCTCTGTCAAATATTTTGAGTAACTTTGTTTGTATGACAAAGTTAAGTTAACGACAGGTCATTGGCTAAGAGCCACTGCATGCCTTCGTGAAGATCACATAAAATGGCTACATGTATTTTGCTCTTACATCGTCAATATCTACATGGAAAATGGTCCAAGTGTGGTTTCCTCTTCTAATTTTGTTTGCATATCACAATTGCACTCCACAGCAAAAAGCACTGCGCAAGTAAACTCAACGTCTCTAGTTGATAAGCCATCATTGTTTTCGCCGACCTTGACGAGTGGAACGCGAACGTTCACGACCACACCCGCCACCAATCGAAGTGTTGTCGCTACCACTCAGGGTAGCATCGGTAAATCGAGCGCAATCGTGTCCAGTCCCTTGAGCCTTCAAACTGCCGATTTTACGATAACTCCAAACTTGACAAGCACGTTCCTGGTTGCAAAGACAACTCCCAGCTTCACTGGCAGCACTGTGAACATAACAAGGTCCGTAGATTCCACGGTTATATCACCAAACGTGACTGCCAAATCCACCATTGAAGTGCTTAATTCCACCGTCTCTCCAGTTACTGCGGGGAATCTTTCGTCCTCAATAACCGGTCAAGCAAGTTTGTCTTCGAATAAAACCCAAACTGTACTTTCGTCATCGACAGGTTTGGTTTCTACTAGACTCGTGGTAAATTCTACAGTGGTTTACTCCGATACAAACCAACCCGAGGTTAGCGATGGAACCAGGACTCTGTTTCACAGTACGTCGTTTACCAGTAGCAGTGTACTGGCAGTAACCACGGCGCTAACAAACGCAACAATGTTCTTTAGTCCTTCAACATCTTCACCCAGAATTTCCCCTTCTAGTTTTGTGACTTTCGTGGAAAACAGCACATTACGGAGCAGCATTGTAAGGTTTTTGTCATCTGGTGTGAGCTCTACACGAAGTTTCTCCAAGTCCAGTAGCTCCTTGTTTGAAGCGAGTACTGTCGTTGCAAGTGGGAGCTCCACCAATGTGCCAAGGAACAGTACGGCACAGACTTTCTCCGTTGCCACCAGCCCAATGCCAAATTCACCTATGCTAAGCAGCATTTTAACGTCAAACACACCCTCAAGCAACACTTCTGCAGTGCCGAGCAGAACTCCGTTTACTTACTCGTTATCGAGTGCGCTTTTTTCAAGCTCCTTGTTAATACCAGGAAATTCTACAGATCGCGCCAGTGGGACGATGGGTGTGGTCACGACCCCTGAGCCAAGTTCACCTGTGCTAGGCACCATGATGACGTCAGGCACACTTTCTCGGAGAACCTCCACAGTGTCAAGCACACATCAGTTTACTTCCTTGTTGTCAAGTGAGCTTGCCTCAAGTCTCTCTTATGTGTTAGGGAATTCTACAGTTCCTGTCAGCAGGACGATGACAGTTACCACCAGCCCTCTGCCAAGTTCACCTGTGGTAAGCATCTTATTGACGGCAAGGATACCCTCTCAGAGTACCTCCTCAGTGCCGAGCACGACTCAGTTTACTTCCTTGTTGTCCACTAAGTCTTTTTCAAGCTCCTTGTCGGTGTTAGGGAATTCTACAGTTCCCATCAGCAGTATGTCCGAAGTTTTCAGTTCAGAACTGATGACCTCAAGAAATGGCACCACTTTACCCAACAGTAGTATGATGAACAGTACATCCACGGTAGTGTACAGCGTAACACGCACTGTCTCACCCAGCTCAGCGACGCTGCCATCAAGGAGTAGACTCGTTACAGTTTCTGGTGGGGTTACTGTGTCACCTTCACCAAGTTTCACTATAAACACGAGTGCCAGCAGTTTCAGCAGTATGGATGTCAGCGGTAAGGCCATTTATAATGTTGTGTACCACCCATGCATTTTGTATCAATCTGTTTTTCTCAGCAATCTTTAAATTCACTTTATGGGCTTTGTGCGTTTAAGTGCGACCTTACATTTCTTACCTCTAAGCACTCAAGTACCTGTAAACCACTTTCGTAGCATGCTCCTGATCTTTGATCCAACGATGACCATTCGTCTTCCTCACAGATTACCTCCACAGCCATCTCATTAAATCTGTGGTATTGGGTTAGCGACAGTTTCGCCGACGTGTCATCTTCCTTTCTCTCTTTCTTCAGCTTTGTGCCCTTTTCATTCTGAATTTTTCAGAGGCTCATATCTTCTGTTTCTTTTTTTGAAATTTTGATATCTTTCTTCTTCATTTCTCTCTATGCGTTCATGTATGTATACGTGACAGTTGTGATGAAAGCAAGGATTGCCCATCATTGATTGGGCCAATTGCATGCTAGATGGGGTTGTTGCATGACTAGTCCGTTATGTCATGACTCAGTTGTAACTGTTGGTTTCTCCTTCTAATGTTTAGTTACTGTCACGCCAAGTGACACGACCACTGTCACGCATGGAACTACTGCGGTAGTTGTGAAGTCATCTTTAACTGCACCAAGTAACCGTACATCCATAGTTTCACGGAGGAGTACTTTTAGCACTTCCTTTTTGCTAAGGAATAGCAGTGCACCCTCTCTGAGCATCAGTTCGTCAAGGGCGATTTCTCCTGTCACGCCAAACAGAAACACGTCAGTTGTGACATCCAGCGGTATAGGAAGTACAACAACATCTGTTTCGACATTACGCAGCTCAGATGTCACGCGAATTAACACTTCGACAGTGCCACTTAGAAGTAGCGTTACACAACTTTCCGTCAGTTCAAGAACATCCGTCTCGCATGGAAGGCTTACAAGCTCCTTACGTAACGGCACGTTCGTTCCATTAACGAGCTTTCCTGCCGTAAAATCATCTTTGGCGAGCATGACTCGAGCTTTAAGTCCATCAGACACGATCAGGGTAACCTCTGTATATACAACCTTAAGTTCACGACCTTCAACTTCAGAGGAAAGCGTGACCTTTAGTTTAGTCTCTAAAGTCACGCTTAACGTGACCGCTAAGGTGACATCAAGTGTGACCGCGGAGGTGACATCAAGTTTGAATCTCAAAACATCCGTGTATAGCACTGCCCTGAACAGCACCCCTGTTTCATCGGTGGTCACGCGAAATACAAGTGGTTCACTACTGCAAACCTCGAGGACAACATTTCAGGCCAGTGTAACGCCATCTTCTGCGTTACCTACTGGTACTTCGTTTTCGTCATTTAGTTCGGGGACATCAGATTTAGGCCCTGAAACCTCGTACGCGGCAAGCAAGACCGTGGTCTCTTTACAGACAGTTTCGTTTACTTCAGTAACCTCAACGGTGTCTCCCAGGTCGTCCGTAACAATGGCGACTTCAAGACCAGATGCAGCTACTCAGACAGAGCTATCCCGAAGCTTGTCAGGTTTAGCCAGTAAGACTCGGGTCACAATTATGGAGCCTTCTAAGTCCGCTACTTCCTCAAATATAGTAAAGATCCAAAGCACTGCATTACTGAGTACGACTGGACGTTCGCTGACCCTTTCGTCTTCTGCTGCTGGCAACAGTTCAACTTTCACTTTGACAACAAAAACCTCTGCTACTTCTCCTACACCTTCTTTTGCTTTCAGTAAGTCGTTTTTCACTCTTAACAGCACTGCAGTTATAACCATGCGTGTTCGAACACAGTCTCTGAACCATTCATCTTCTTTTTCTGTCAAACGGTCAATTTTCCCTCCAACCTTTACTTCCGTTAGCGCAGTCTCACGCTTGTCATCACATGTAACGATTACAACTTCCGTTTCCTTTTATTCCACTTCCTCTATTGACAACAGGTTACCAACGGTCGCGTCCTCACTGTTTCCGTCTCTCATTTCCGGTCAGCCATTCTCACCACTACCATCTGTTGTACCCACAGTTTCAACTGCAAGTCAAAAAGGAACAGTTTCTTCGCCAATGAAATCTGCCATTCCATCGAGCTCTCTCTTTTCTCAATCACCTTTGCACGGCACTTCTCGCACCACAGACACATTGAACACAGGAAGTTCTTCATCCCAGACTGTCAAATCAGTGACCTTCACGTCAGGTAGTTTTTTCAGTAGAATCTCGGCAACTGTGCTTTTGAGTGCAAACATAAGTTCTTCACACGCAGGCCTCCTAAGTAGATTTGTATCAGTGTCTCAGTCATTGGAAAAATCCATCTTTTCCAAATCTTTGCAATTTTCTTCTGTTATAGGTACGCTTCCAAGCAGCTTTGTTTTTCCTTCATCCAACTTTACACCGACTTCAACAGTGACAAACGCGACGAAAACAATCGTACCGACATCCACAGCTATACCGAACTCCGCTCCGACGGTTTACAACAACATCGCACGCCTGACCGCCCCTGCGGGTAAAGCCTTGTATTACACCATACCTGAGGACACTTTCTACGACAAAGAAGATCAGGCAAACACTCGCAAATTAGCGCTCACAGTATCATTCGCTGACGGAACAGCTATTCCTCCTGACTTCTGGTTACAGTTTGATAATGAGACGCAAACTATATATGGGCTACCAATGAACACGCATGTCCCGAGTGGGATTAGCGGCATCGAATTTGTAATGCGGGCTCGTGATAGCCGAGGCGCAGTAGCTTACGACGCTTTTGAAGTTCTCGTCATTTCGTCGGATAGCGCTGTTGTTCAGAAACTGACAGTTAGATTTTCAAATGATTTCGAGGATTTTAGTTCTAATGTTTCCCAAAGACTATTGCTGTTGCAGAAGATTGCAGAGTATTATGGAGACTCAGACATGTCTGCGCTCCGAGTGTCAGCGTTTACTTCCGGCTCAGTTGTCATGACGTGGTCCAATGACACGCTACCCACAGACACTTGCGATGAAGAGAAGGTGCAGTATGTTAAAGATAAGATTTTCTTACCTAGCGGTGAAATAAGAGAAGAGTTTAAGGCTGCGTTGGAGGGTTTCCCTGCTGAGAATGGAAACCACCAGCTACTTGGAGTATGTAATGACTCAGCTGTCATTCCGCCAGCAACTTTCGCTCCACTAAAGGACTCCTCAAGTGAGGGAGATCTTTGGTTTAAACTTGTGTTGGTGGGAGTCATCATTGTTCTCCTTATCATCGTCCTGGCTTGTTTGCTTGTGTGGCATTTAAGAAGAAAAAGACCCAAACCTCTGCAGCCGGAAAAACGTACCTACAGGAAGAGGAAACCCATCGTGTTAGACCAGGAAATAGAAATGAAACCAATCTCCGGCAAGCCGATCGTGTTACCCGACGACGATCCGAGTCACCCGCCTTCGTACCTGTCGGAAACGTCACTTAACAAACCCTGGAACGTCTCCGATGACGAGGATGAAGTGGACTATGGAAAAAGACCCCCTCCCATCTATCGTGAGCACTCCCCACAGAGTTACTCTGAACCACGTGACAGTCCGCCGCCCGTCTATATGTTACCTCCAATGTATGAGGGAAGTTACTGTTAGAACTGATAAATTCTGATGCGTGTTTTCTCGCACCGTTTATCTTTACCTTCTACTTGTCAATGAAGTACCGGTATATACTTCAAGTAATTTTAATAAACCTGTGGCATTCACGCTCCGTTAGGATCCATAAAGACACGTAACACTTATAGTTCATTCTGAAAATCCCATTGCTTTGCTTGCATAGAGCCATCTTTTGCAAACTTTCCTGCTATTCGTAGCTAATTCTATCCGTTGTAGCTTTCAGAAAGATGCATTTTATCTTTCCTACCAGAAGCGCAAAAGGGCACATAAGTTCCCCATTATTATTTTTCAATCTCCAAGTGCTCAACGTGATGTATATTTTTGCGAGTCCTGATGTTTTTGTAAATCAGGGCGAAATTCGCCATAGTAACAAAATTCTTCCTTAAGGCTTTTGTATGGTTTCCGAGAAACAAGCATCTGCAAATTTACGAAACCATTGTAGAATGTGCTTACAGACTTCCTGGTGATTGTAAATAATTATATGAACTTGTACATAAGATAGGTAGAGATTAAAGTTTATCGAAATAGTTTGAATTTATGTGGTGATTTCGCGTCTTCCTTTCTTAAGAGGTTATCAACAAAAAGCTCTCCACACACAATAAAGCTTCAAGGGGTCGCCCATTTGATTTTCAAATGCAGACTCGGAGCGAAAAATAAAAGACATAAGCATTATTTACTTCATAGACACAAATATTAAAGTACAGAAATTACATGAAGTAAATTCCGAGCGATTTTCATTACAGGTTTTGGGCTTCTGTCCCAAACAGTTAAAGGAAAAAAATTGTATATTTTGGCCGCTAAAAAAATTTACTTGTTACTCCCCCCACCTGGATGGGATGCTAGCCCAACGCTGGGTTACCCCCAGCATTAAATCGCCGGTACCCATTTATACACCTGGGTGGAGAGAGTGGAGTTAAGTTTCTTGCCTTGGTAAACAATTCAGTGCCATCACCAGGGCTCAAACTCGGACGTCGAACACGCTTACCACTACACCAGCGTGTCTCCACATTCACTTTATTACCGATACAGATCGGTACCAACTGAGTAAACAACTTTTTACATTTTATAATTTTTTGTTCGAGACCAGATCACCCAACCCGCCCTAGTCTCCTCAAGAATGAAATGGTCCCCTCCCCTCCCCCCCCTCAAAAAAAAAAAAACCGGCAAGAGAGAAACTAAGCGCAGAAACAATGGCCAAATGAAAATATGAAAATATACATTGTTTGGTCGTCAATACTTGGTTCATTTTATTATCATCGACTAACTTCTGTCATAGTAAACGTGTATGATTTTCTGAGATTTTTACTGATTAAACAATACGAACACTAATCAACATATCTTTATTCAAAATAATCTCTGTACAAATTTCTGGAAAAGAAACTTTAAATAACTTTTTTAACATCTGTTTAAAAAGATACTGTACAGGTTCTATTTACAACTGTGCAATTTATCACAGAAAGAGGGCTAACTCTTTGGACGGCATATAATTCATGGTAGGCCACCATATAGTCACCATACATAGTGTTTACAGGGGTATACAAGGGTTTACAAAGGTATATCCTTGTAAACCCTTGTATACCCCTGTAAACACTATAAATGGTGGCCTACCATGAATTATATGCCCTTTGGACGCCCTTCTGGAGAGCAAAATTCAATCTTGCTAAAGTACAAAATCACAAACTGAATTCGAAAACCCAAACAAACACAGATCAACGGAAGGAGGGAAAGAGTGCTGTCTGTTCATTTATGTTTTTGTCAGAGGGCCTTTGTTATACCGCGATTTGATGTGAATCTAATCTGCAGAAGATGTGCATATTTTGCTCCCACCTTCACCACGGCTCCTTACCAACTCAACGTCCAACGGCTTTTCACAATTTAAAATCCCCATTTCAGGGAGAAATGAATAAAAAAAATCTCCACAAGGAAATAGATGCATCGCGGAGGCTCGGTGATGAAAATACGCGAATAAGGAGAATACGGCATTAACTGAACAAAATAGTTTCTGAACTTGAAAAATTGGAGGACAAACTCCGCAATTGTGAAGATGGTAATAATTTCAGGTATCCTGTCCCGAGTGAAAGCAGTTTAATTAGTCCATACGTAACGTATCCTGTCCAGGCTGTATTGACGTGGCCACACAAGATCCATCCACTGCCCTGCCGCTCTCTCCATCCACTTGACTCCCAAGTGGTGCCTCCGTATCAATCAGAGGCGGTGCAGTTCTGTGTGGGGAGGACACCGGACTAGAAGGACTGCTACTTGATACTTGCGAGCGTATGTTTTCTCGCACGCTCCTAAGACACGAGAGAATCTCCAACCTGGTTTGCGTCATGGCGCCCGCGTCCAAGCTCAGGGACCGAGTGGCTCTCTTAGGAGGTACCGTGCGGTTGTCGGGTGGAAATTTCTCTGTGGCGTTACCGCGCACTACTGGAATAGTGTTCGTCGACTGAGGCAGTGTTTTAGGGACACGCCCTTTACTTGTGCTGCCTGCATCCATACAGGGACTGTCGGGAAAATCAGACACAGGCGTCCCATCGGGCGTCTGACACGTCTTATCGTCTGCAATAAGCCAATAAATAAGTGTTATTAACCAAGCGTGAGGTCGAGATGGCTAGATATTGACCAAATTCTTATTTATTATTTTTTTCTTTTTTGTTTTGCAAAAAAGAACGAAGCCATTATCCAGCCATCTTGACCGAAGATTTGTCGAAAAATGACCTATCAAAAACAATAGCGCTCGGCAATAGTGTTAGTTAATTTTGTGGTGCTAATTGGTGTGTAGAGCAAAAGCCAAGGCCGAGACACAGAAAATAGGGATATGGAAAAGACAAGGTCTAAAAATGACGTTTTAAAATTAGTTTCATAGTTGTTTCGTTTTTTTTTTTTTTGGTATTAGCCAGTGAAATGAGGCGATTTAAATGGAATTAACAATTAACTGCTCACACTTTTTAATGAGTTTTGCCGTACACCTGCCTACCTTTTAGCCGGACCATTACTTTATTATTGGATTCAATTCTTAAATACACGCCTCCATTTAAATCAGCTTAGGCGTAATTGGATAAGTCTGTTTAAACATTCCCAACAAATAAAAAAGCACACAAATAAATAAATCCACAGTTAAAGTATTTCGCACTGAACAATAAAATGCAGGTCATAATTCAGGTGTTACTTACTGACTTCATTGCGCACGGAAAATACTGGACGCAGTTGTCACTACAGCTTCCCCCGCTGTTAGAAAAGCATTTGATACAAAGCCGGCTTTTCTTTAAAATCACACGATTAACATAATATTGAGAGTGGTGAAACCGAGCAAATTTGCCCGTGAAATTTTGTTTGAGTTCATCGTTTGTAAAATAGAGGCTTCGACTACCTCTCAAATTTATCTTGTCTAGAATTTGTCTCATAGCTTCGACATTTTATGGGATTCAACATTGAAGTGTTGAGTAAAATCTGTTACGAAATAAACGAGTGAAATGGCACTTTCGGATAAATACCGCGCTGGCAACGTTAACTGCCAACAAAGTAAGCCAGCCAAAAAAAACAAAACCGGGAGAAACGACGAATTATAATGATGATGAATGATAATGAATTTATATAGCGCACTTTTTCATATGAATATGTTCGAAGACGCTTTACACTTCTATCGGCTGAGATCGGATGTCAGCATGTAAAGCCGCCTCTGGCTGTCGCTATCAGTCCATATATGATCTCACCCACCCACCCAACCCATGCATGAATTGTCAGATGAAACCAGACGTAGAGATAGACCACCACACCGGGAACTACGTCCCCTACAAAATTCGTGTTTTTCCTGCAGCGCACTGAACAATAAAGGATCCACGCAAGGGTGGTATGAACTCACCGTCAGGGGTGGAACAGTCGGTCAGAATACATGATTCTTTAACAGGAGTGCCACACCCCTTTTTCTGTAGATCAAGCAATCTCTTGGCATGGTTCTCTCTGTAGAGGCACAGAATGCATAAAGACATCCGTCAATCAGTGAATGATACGACCACAGTTTTAATCTAATAACTGCTTTCTCACCACCTCTCCAACCTCTGCGTAATTTAACAGCCTGCTATATGATTCTTTAATCAATTTTACAGGTGACCCATTTGAAGAAACTGTCAATGTCCTTAAGTAAGGCTCAATGTTAATGGTGACTTGTAGTACTTTTGTATAGCTCTCTTGTACAACTGTTTTCAATTTTTCTTGTTCTATGGTTTTCTTCAGTGTAATGGAAACGGCCGATAAGTCGTGCCAATTCTTAGACTTACTATTTGTTAATGCAGATTATATTTTGACAATTTTCCCGCAAGTTAGTTCCCTGATAATGGCTTTCTCGGACAAATCGCAAAATTGGAGTCCCGCAAAATATGCCTGTTCCATTTCTGCGAAATTTAGTCCCGCGAAAATAAGTAACAATAAGGCATGTCGCTCTAGTACGAAATTCAGGTATTTACGAAACAAATTGTCAAAAGGTGAAAAGAAGGGTACGATAAAGCATAGTTAATCTAGGGACTGGTTATGAAACCCTGGAAATTTCAAAAGCAAGAACAGTGCACTCGCAATAGATGTTGAATCATTAACCGTGACCCTACAAAATCGTTTGTTTTTGTTTCGCATGTTTCCTGAGAATCTATTAGTCCAAGCTTTTCATTGGTTATCCTACTAAGAAAAGTGTGTTTTTATGCAGGTTCAAGGCCAAAAAAGGCGAAAAAAACATTAAACAAAGAAACTTGTCGAGTTTCATAACCATCTACATATATAAACAATGGATAAAGCCACCAAAAGGAGCAAAAACGCGAGGGAATCTCTTACCCAGCAAACGTCACTAAGAATTCCTGAATGCTCATGATACCAATCTACGAAGAAATAGCACCACGAATAAACTTAGAATGTGGTCCTGAGGAACGAATTACAACGCCAAAGGGTGCTATTGATGGAGATTCGACCCTCCAAGTATTAAGAGGGAATCCATCAGGAAATTGAGTAATTCCCATTTTCTGTGGACAAAAACCTTGTACCAGAATAATTTAAAGATATATGGACTTCTTTTCTAAGACTATTCAAGGGCTATAGATATGAAGTGTTATCTATAATAACATCAAAGACAATTTCTCAAGGGAGTCCGAGAAAATAAATGTCAAATTTCACTAGAACTGAGAAAACACAGGTAAACTTCTGAAAATTTCATGTGGAAGATACCACTTTGTGAAATGTGACATTTATATTGTCGGACTCAGCCCATAATAAATTTTCTTTGGTGTTATTACAGATAAACAATTACATCTATAGCCCTTGAAAAAATGTAAACAAGATTGCAAGATTGTTTAAATTATTGTAGCACAAGGTTTTTGTTCACTGAAAACTCAACTTCCTGATGGACTCCCTCTTAATAAAATACAGTTTTTAGCAATTGCTACATGAACGAATTATATTGTGACAAATTGCGGATCAATGTAAGCAACTGTGCACCTACCCCTCCCCTAACCCAACAAGTTATAATAAGTTAAAAAGTTATCGTTAATGCTGGGTTAGGGGACGGGTAGGTGCACGTTTGCCCAGATACTTGTTGTGATCCCAGATGGCTTTATATATGTTGTAGTTCAATTTTTTCGATGGTTCAAATTTTATTTTCCTTTGTTTTCTGGTATGGCAATGTATGATAATGAGTTTGAAACAAAGGAAAATAAAATCTAAACCAAGGATAAAACTGAACAACAACATATGTAAACTCACTCTTGACCTACTCCCAGCATAGACGGCTGGTGCAGCCCAGCTGGTAAAGCGTCGAACCGGTATTCGCGAGGTAGCGCATTCAAATCCCGTTCCAGTCTGTTCTTTTTCAGGATCAATTGCAATTGCTGGATAACTTGCCTTAATACTGTGAGGGGCAAGTCGTCAAGCAAAATATCAAACACGAGATACAGTGTTTCATCACATATCAAACACTGGGAAGAGAGCTGAAAATACGACATGCAGCGGAGTATTTTTGGCGAAAGACGAGGTGTTTGATATTTGATGAAACACATATATCGAGTACGTGTGTTTCATCGTCACGGTGCTTGATTTCCTTTGTACTTTCCTTTACGCACTGCTGATGAGTTTGAGAATTACTTTTCCAACAAAAGTTCAAATAAATGATTTATTCCATAATCAAATGAGTGTATTTTCCCCAAATTTAAAATGCACATCCAAAATCCCACAGGGTATTTTTACCATATTACCCACACGGCTCCGCGCGCTTTATGAAAAAAAAAATCCCCCTACGAGGGCAGTACGCCATGGCGCGAGCAGGGCTGTAAAAAGGCGCACGACCATGATAATAATTGTAATACTTACTCCTCTATCAATGAACCAAGAAACGTCCATCTTGGCCTTTTCTAAATCTGTGGGAAAAATCACCTGTATTAGCAATGCCAAACCAAAGCAATCACAGAACTGAGTTTTGGAAATTTCATTTTAATTAAAA
>OX453278.1:26074448-26124448 GCA_949710005.1 Ricordea florida | reverse complement strand
TCTTCCAAGGCTAACCAAATTGCACTTGCCCGTAGGGCGAGTGCAATTTGTAGTCTTTGAAAAATTTACGAGTGCTGATTTATCCCAAATTGCACGAGACAAATCATGTGATTACCTGTTAATAACATACATGCAAAAATTTAATTTCAACTTTCTGCACTTAATTTCAACTTTTTGCACTCAATTTCAATTTTCTGCACTGTTTGGGATTAATTGACGTGCTCTCAGCCAATGAGCATGCTGAAATTTTCGCATGTATATTATTATGCATGTTATCAATCAGATAGGTTGTGAACTCAAGGATATTAACTTGATCAAACATCAAATTCTACAAACTAGCAGATAAAAAAAAAGTATGACACTCCCTAAGAATTACTATTAAGAGTGACAGGAACAACAACTGCCCGTTACCTGGTTCAACCGTTTTAAGGATGGAATCATCAGCTATCAGGACCCCTCCAGCTACAAAGATGTTCTCATACGAACGACGACCTTCAAACACATCTGCATAAGAAACGACATCGAAGTTATTACACTGAGACAAAAACGTTACTGAAATATGTATTTTCCGCCACTGTCACAGGCAAACTCGGAAACAGAAAACCGGAGTTCTCCCAATGGGAAGCAACCGACGACCTTCCGATTAGTAGTTCGGATGCTCTAGCAATGAGCTATAGCAGACTCGTGGGAGCAAGGTCATTAAACTAGGTTCATAGGACAAACATCCTGCATACTGTTAGGACTTGAAAGTAAAGATAACTAGTTCAGACGCTTTACCACTGAGCTATAGGAGACTCGTGGGAGCAAGGTCATTAAACTAGGTTCATGGGACAAACATCCTGCATACTGCTAGGATTTGAATGAACCTAGTTTAATGGCCTTGCTCTCACAAGTCTCCTACAGTTCAGTGGTAGAGCGCCCGAACTATTAATCGGAAGGTCGTCGGTTGCTGGTTCGACTCCCACTGAGAGGACTCGGACTTGTGTTTTCCGACACTGCCTGTGGTAGTGCCGAAAAACACATCTTCCACAAATGTTCCAGGCTCAAAATTCATTACGTTATTAATAAACAATTTATTTTCCGCGAAAAATAAATAATGAATAAAACAACATGTGAAATTAACTCTGAGGTAAGCCTAGTAACGGGAATACGAAGAGCCATACGAGGCAAAGAAAAAATGTGAATTTCTTTGATGTCGATGCCAATCGAGCTCACGACCTCCAGAACAGATTTACTATTGCTCTCCCGACAGAGCTACGATGTCAAACGCCTGTAAATCGTTGGTGATTATTGATTATGATGGTAAGTCGCTGTGAATCTCAAAAAATTTACAATTCTTTACCAAGGACCAAAGATCTGGAATCCCCTTCCTCTTACAATCACTTCTACGTCACGTTTTCCTAGCTTTAAGAAAAAACTGCTAGAGTTTCTTAGTAAAATAATCATTGAATTGGCAAAGCCGCACACTCAGCATTATTTATGTAAACATGTTGTTATGTCCGAGGTGGCCTCAAATATAAGCCTGGTGGTTTCTAGAGGTCACCTCGCCATACATTAAAGCAAATTTTAATTGATGTATTAAGAAAAGAGGCAAAATAAATGATGATGATGATGAAGTACGAGAGCTACGGGTACAAAAGTACTTACAGTTAACTCTCCATATACATAGGTGTATAGTGTTACGGAGTATGGGCACATATAAGTTGGGTTTAACATAAGAGGAGTAACCATTACTATTCATGCGATACACTACAGTCTTGCTCTCTTTTCACTCACCCGCTAAAGTGTTAAACACAGCGAATCTGACAGATGGTATCATCTTTAGCTGATACAAATTTGACAGCCTATAAACACAAAACGAAACTTGTTAGGTGATACCATAACTACAGTGGTCTTCTTGTCTCTCTGGAATCCAGGATTGGGTGTGATTGGCTCCATAGCACCTGTTATGCAAGCTATTAGGGAGCTTAAGCACGCGCGTTTTTGAGGCTCGGACGGCAACCGGAATGAACATTTCACGTGCCAGGACAGTGGTGTCTCCAAGATTTTTATAGTGATCATCTCTAATGGAGAAAAGATACTAATCAGTGTAAATGTGGTTATGTGAAGACACATTATAAGGGAAAACAGCTCACTTCCGGTTGCCGTCCGCGTCTCAAAAACGCGCGTGCTTAAGCTCCCTATTATAAGGACAAGGAACACACGCACATGTGTCAAAAGAGGCTCAGATGGATCACGGCTTGTCCTTGTTTCTTCAACACGAAGGAGTACAAGAAACAAAGAGACACACAATTCTTAAGAGGCCCAGACAGCGGACACCTTGTCTCTATTGTGCAGAACGCAGGAGTAATGTTACCCCTCCCCTACCCGCTGGATGTGAGGTAAGTTCGTCGCCAACTCACCCTTAGTACGCTGTACCAGTACAGAAAAATGTAGTTCTCTTTGAGTGACATAAGCCTTGCATGTTCGGTTGTGATCTCCAACAGGTTGCTGATCTTAACCCAGGTCTTTTGACAGCCATGCAAATAAGACCGTTTAAGTGAGTCTTAAATTTTGTTCGAAGCGCGCGGGCCATAAATCGACGGGAAAAAACGAGGATCCGTATTTTACCGTACGGACCGAGAAAACGAGGTTAATAAGATATTTATTATATCTCTGGAGTCATTTTGGCGACCAAAACAAACTTTAGCGGGCCGTACAGTGAAGTACGGCCCGCTAAATTGACCAATCACAGCGCGCGTACTAACTGAGAGATATGATAAATATATGTTATTTACCGGGCGGGAGGTCCGTATGGGAAAAAGCTGTGCCCGAGGTCTTGAGTACGGCCCGAGGGCGAAGGCCGAGGGCCGTACTCAAGACATAGGGCACAGCTTTTTCCCATACGGACCGACCTAGACCGGTAAATAACTTATTTATTTTTTCTGTTTGTTTCCTTTTTTCCAATTTGCCGCGAATAGCGCGGATAAAAATCCGGACCGTGGTCCGTATCGTAAAAAGCTGGACCGGTTGCGAGCGCGCAATTAGCCAATCAGATTCAAGGATTTGGGATTCCGGCCCGCTGAGATGCTTCAGAAAAAAAATAATGTACGATAATAATCTCTCTGATGGCCACTGGTACCTTATTTACACACCTAGAAGGGGAACGACGGTGTAGATTTTTTTTCTATGAAAGTAATCAACCCCTTGTCATTACATAGGGTCGAATCCCAAAACCCCCTGGATCAATTTAAGTATCTGAGCAACTGTGCACCTACCCCTCCCCTAACACAACAAGTTATATTAAGTTAAAAAGTTAGCCTTGATGCTGGGTTAGGGGAGGGGTAGGTGCACAGTTCCCCAGGATACTTGACCCTGTTATTCTTACCTGTGCACCGACGGGATATGTTTTCTCCTTATCAAAACTTTTAGATTTTCCAGATTGGTGGTATCCGTCACTTCAACTGCAGTCCCTCCTGCCTTCAACATATAGTTCTGGAAGGAAATGAACAGAGAAATTAGGAGATAAAAAACTGACAAAAACCGCAGCTGGTGGAATGTCACGTAGGTACCTAAAGCTCCTTAATTTCAATTACCCACAACATAATACGCTATTCAGGGCTGAGGGAGATAGTTTGTGTTCACAAAAAATGGTTTGTCAGACAAGTTGATAAATGTAAGTTGTACCACCATAGGATTAAAGTTGACGTTGCGAGCGTTCGCTGCGACGAAGGGCAAACTGTCCAAATATCAGTTCTCCAGTTACTTTTGGGACCGCTCATTTTTTACGAGGGTGTAGGGGCTGGTGGAATTTAGGGGGGGGGGAACATGTGAAAAACAAAACTGCTTTTGAGGGGGGATCCCCCTTTTATGTCATAATGTTTTAATCCAAAATCGACTTTCTCTTTCTTTTGATTTGTGCCCACTGATAAATAGCTATCTGTGGTATTAGAAATGGGGGGGGGGGGGGGGGGGTCATCCTAAAAAATTACCGGGGGTCACGCAATTTTTAAATGGTGCTTCCCGAATCACACCAGCCCTCCCCCCCCCTTCCCTCCCTCGTAAAAAATGAACTGTCCCTTAACCCTTTAACCCCTGAGATCAAAATCTGAATTCTTCTAACTGATCTCAATACATCTTACATTACAACAGTGTGGAGATTTTGATGTTATATCAACAAAAACCTATACAAGTTTTCAGATTGCATATTCTCATGAGCTCTATGGTTGCCTTTGTAGTATTATGTTTAAGAGAAGATACATGTTGGTCACTCTCAGGGAGTAAAGGGTTAAGACACTTACCTTAACTGCTTCAATCTCTTTGTCTTTTTCTTCGGGGGAATATACAAAGAATTTAAACTTTTTGCGGATGCCGACTTTCAGTGCCTTTCGCTCAGTTGTCTGCCCCGCGGAGGCTAGTACGAAAAAGAAGACGTAAAGAGAAATAGTGTAAGAAGAACGACTGGTTAGTATCGCTTAGAAGGAAAATTACTGTGGAAAAATATTTAACTCAATGATACGAAAAAGAAGAGAACGTGTTGGGAAACAATCGAGGAGAACTTCAAGTCCAAAACGTTTTTATTTGCCTTTTTACAAAAGGGAAAAGGAAATTCTGTGAGGAGCTTACGAATATCAACACGAGGGTATCTGGAACTCAACTGAACAAAATAGCGCTAACACAACACATCGACGCTAGATGTGCAAAATGTTGACCTCGGTAAAGATAGAACACGACCACAGGAACAGACCTACCGTTGCTTTCAAGGCAACTAAACCAGACGAGAGAGAGTATTCTTCAGAGGTACAAAATAGCCTATTCCTTAGAGTGTCTACCTTTCAATGATAAGATAAATTAGTTTTATGGTCTCACGACGGAGTCACTTGGGTGGTGTCTACCTTTCTTGTCGAATTCCCTAAAATTTTTAGGAACCCAAAGAAACCTTCCCCAGCTGCCAATTTTTGGTTCAGTTCACTATTAAGTGACCGGGAAGAATCGTCCTCAAGCGATTGAAGCTGTCCCACGCATTCACAATGAATGGTTGAAAAACCAAAGCAAGAATTGATACGAACTATTAAGAGATAGCAAGATCTATTTGCGGTTAATTTTGTCTCAGCGGGGCAAGGACGGAAATGGGTTAGGATCAAGGCCAAGCTTGGTTACTGTGCCTTGCAAAAATCACTTAAGCCGAGACGAGTGCCTCGCTTTTCTGTGTTACCAACTGACCTTTGCTAGAGTTGTTTGTGTTCTGCTCTGCTTGGCTCCTGTTGGGAGCGGAATGTGCTGCTTTGGCTGCATCAGCCGCCACTAACATTCCTCCACGTTGCTCGACTATTCCACGCCTAACCAAACTCCTTGACATCACTGCGTTAGTAACAGAAGACAACAAACTGTCGTTATGTTCCCATTTCTGTAACGTTCCAGTCACACCTTCACCTCCCGTCTGACTTGTGTCTGCCCTTCGATCTATTCTAGCATCGACAAGGCGATTCTGAGGCACAGAGGTCATTGTGCTGACAGATTGTTGTGAAAACGCCTCTCTCGCAGGATTGCCATCCTCTACTCTGCCCTGGGCCTGCAGAAGGACATCCTCCAAGGACAAGACAGTGGTGCTTATTGCTTCTTCTGCTAGACGATCAAGTGTGGATGACACACCGAGCAGATTCTTCAAGCAACCTATTGAACTGAAGATAGTTTGCTCAGCACCTGCCAAGAACTGAGGATCACTAGGGCTCGATAATTTTCGTCTCTTTGCTTTGGAAGGGGAGGGATTTTCCACTGAAGCTGCTGGATCCACAAGCACGTTTGCGGTTGTGCTTTGTTTCCTATCAGGTTCAAGTTTTTCATTGGTTGGTTTATCTGTAAGTTCCCCTGCATCTACTGACACAGAACAGTTGGTCATTTCGATTGCTGAATCTGAGGTGACTGAAACCTCTTTTTTCTCAGAATCACCATTATGAGATACAGTAACGCCCAAATCAAGGGGGTGCCTATCTTCTCTACCGACGTTTGATTTCTTGTATTCGGTCACTGTTGGACCTTGGCCTCTTTCACTGCGATCAGCATGCAGTTCGTTCTGTTGCAGTGTGATGTGATCTGCTTCCTGTGCTCGTTCAATGTTCGCGATTTCCGAGTAAAATTGCAACGGCTCAGATACTGTTGACTGATCCATAACCTTGTCGTGTGATTGTGCCTCCTCTTGACTTTTACCACTGTCAGGTTGCTGTACTTGACTCATGGCACTTCCATATGACTGCACTGTTTCCATTACGCGGCCACGTGACTGTGCCTGACATCTGACGTGGTCATATGAGCGTTGGATATGTTTAGAGTCTGTTGCAAGTCTATCCGTCTCGGCTTTTGACAAAATGGGACACACAGACCCAGATCCGCCAGTAATATCAAATTCCACGGACTGGTTGTCCTGCTCGGTTCCTGGTGGGTAGAGCCTCTCGGTTGGTCTTCTTCCTGTTCCACCAATTAAGTGACCGCCATCTGGAGTGCGATAAATGGATTGCATTACAGGGCGAACAAATGGAAATGGAAATGGTGAGTGATTCAAATAACCACTAAAACTAGGGGACGAAGCCTGCACAGGGGCATGGCTCAGTAGGGTCCCTGTGGCTTTAAGATGGGTGCTCTGGGGGACGAAGGGCGATGTGACGCATAACGAAGATGAGGGTAGCACGGGTGAGTGAACTTCTGCATCCAGATATGGTGGAGCAGAACAAGGTGTTCTCGGTAGAGCTGCAGCCCTATCACATAGCGATGGCATCTTAGAAAAGTTGAATACCTTGGGTTCCTTTGAACCCAGTGAATAAGGAGCAATATGAGAGTGGTTTCTTTCTCCAGGCAATGAAGTAACGGGCACTTTACTGATCTCCGTCGCCGTAAAAGGGCATTCCGCGTCATGAATAGTACTAAATGTTACTGATCTATTCTTTGGAAATTCGCAAGTTTTCACCACATTACCGACATTTCGTGGTATCTCTGCAACAGCAATTTCTTTGGTGGAATGGTCATCCATTTTAGTATCGTTCCACTGCAATATGTCGCCTCTGTCAGGAATACTCGCGACATCTACTATCCTCGTCACATCTATCGCAGAAGATTGAGAACCATCCACGGTTCTGCTAGTTAAAGCAACTTCCACATGCATTAGAGAGTAAGGTTCGCCTTCACCTCTGTCTGGAAGCTGTGCTGCAGTCACTTTCTGAATTGAAGAGACATCCCTCAGTTGTCTTGTCTGTTCAGAGATTTTATCTGCCGTATCTTCTTGATATGCATCATCTGCAGCTGCAACTTGTGTATCGCAAGTAAATATCCTCGCCCTTTTAGGACTTCTCAAAATGGTAGCGATCTCGTTATCGCAAATCGAGTCATCAACATCATCAGTCTGAAATGATGCTTCCAAACTGGCATTATTTTTAACAGAAGTATGGTGCGATAATGTATGCATGTGACTAGTGCTCTGTACAATATGCTTGTGCTCAAAATCATCAATGTTAAATTCTTTCTTCGAAGCGACTCCAAAGTTGGCTTCTTGCGGTGTTGCCTCCAAAGTATGGTTCTCGTTTTCTAAGCGTCTGTTGTCGTTTTGAGCAGAACAGTAGATTTCAGAACATTCCTTGAATTCGGTGTTGTCAAAATCAAACTCCGCACTCTCAGAGGTCCTCGCATCCTCTAGCCGTGTTCTTTTCCGGATGCTAACACGCGGCCGCCTCATACGGTGCCTCACGCGTCGAAATAAACGCTCAGACGACCGTCTAATAGACTCTGGAGAGAATACGGCCTTGTACTTTTTTTTCTGATCGGCGCCAGCATTATGAACCTGCGACTGCTTTTTCAGAAGCCAATTTTCTAGTTGAGACTTGCTCATTAATGCAAACACTGAAATTTCCCAGTGGTTAATCTTGTCAGGGTCCGAAGACGATTCACTGCCGCTTGAGCTAGCTGATCCAGCTCTTTTGCGTGAATCGTTGTCAATATCCACAAAGTCTACTACTTCACTAGTGGAAGTTTGCGCAGTTTCAGTACATCGACGTTTCGAAGAACCTTTACTGTCATCAAATCCAGACCTGCTACAACCAGAATGTCTTCCAGTAGCGCTTTGACTTGACTCCCGGGATTCTAGTCCTGAAAAGAAGCAGTGCAATGGATGAGTAAGTAACGATTACCACTTTCAAAGCACACTTTTCTACTGTAGATCAAAGAGTCACAAACAGATTTCTTTGCTTGTTTGACCCAACAGCTTGTTTGGTCATGGTATACATATCCTATTGACCAAGCGTGAGGGCTGTACTGGGAGAATATCCGCACTTAGTGTTAAGGAAAAGATTATTATTCATCGTGGTAACTTCAATGATAAGATCAATTAGTTCTATGGTCTCACGACGGAGTCACTTGGGTGGTGGTCGCGAAGTTTCGACTGCTTACCTTCAGGCGATGATGAAGACTAGCAGTAAGCAGTCGAAACGTCACGACCACCACCCAAGTGACTCCGTCGTGAGACCATAGAACTAATTTATATTCTCATCAGCCCTTAGTCTTGGAACGTACAGACCGACAGCCAATATTCTCCCAGTACGGTCCCGAGCAAGCTTGGTCAATAAGAGATCTATTACACGACTTGATACTACATTTATATTTTGTGTACTGAAGATTCAACCAAAATGTCTGTATCTCTTGATTGAACCGAGGTCTTGCTGTGTTAGCTACCCATTCGGGAAATTTGCATTGATTTTTCCAATTCGTACTTTCTGTCAGCTTGATTTGAAAGACGAAAATCTGACTTTGAATTGCGCGGGATCAATCGCGGCATAACCCGGTCCGATACTTGGACAATTTTGGCTCCCGCAAGACCGAAAATGAAGAAATCTGATTAGCTAATTTTAGTTATTGGCCCTTGAACTGCTTTAGTCGTGTAACTTGACCTCATGCTTAGTAAATAACCAATAATATTGTTTGACAGGTCTGAACAAACTCAGGAATACAGTAAAAAAAAAAAAAAGGAAGACAAATAAAGGAAGTTTCAGTGAATATTAAGGGTAGCAACTCGTCCTACTCTCTTGCTTACAACTTGTCACAATCTGATCTGGTTTTAAACTGTCGTTCAACTGAAAACAAACAACGGCATGAAATCGTGTTCCTCATCCATGCCACGAAACGAAAAATTGTTTCACAGCTTATAACCTCTTTGTCGACCTAGTACCTCAAGGTCGAACCCCTATTGAAAGATTCAACATTATCAGAGGGTATGACTTCAAATGTATGTATTTAGTTATTACTGGTCGTTATCTAAGAGAATCGAAGTTCCAGCCAAAGGGAACAAATGGTTAAGCTATATTCAGTAAGTACTTCCGACTGCATATGAATGTCGATTCTAAGTGGACCAGATTGTGACAACTGTTAACAGCCAATTAGGACAGTCCCTAGCCGGGTGAAATCAACACCTGCCTTCTCCCCCTGACGACGCTTTAGCCTGACTGTGCTTCCTTTCCTCGCGGGTTGTCCACGGGTATCTCGTAATTCGAACTGATGATTGGTGCGAGTAATTCTACAGAGACAAAAAGACAATCAATACATCAAACTCGCGCATCCTATTGTTACCTAGATACGCGAACCAAAAAAATAATAATTGTAGGATCGAATTTTTGTCAGTTGGCCGCGCGGGGCAGTGGGGCTAGTAAAGGCATCTCATCCGGGAATTTACTTTCAGTGTGCCTTTGTATTTCTTGATCCATGAGGAGTTTGTATCGGACGTTTAAACATTTTTAGTCTCTGCGTTTACACACCGAAACGGGTACAGTCTGTTTCTGTTTAATCCTTTTCGGTGAACCTTTTTCTAAGAGACATACTGTATTTGTTTTCAGAATCGTACGTACGTAAGTTAAGCAAGTCGTGTGCATGTACAGCGAGGTTCTCGTCAGTAAGCAATAAAGTGTTTACAACAATAAAAATAAACATCCATTTATTCACCCTCAGCGGTTCTTATAGCACTAAAGCTGATGGGGCCGAGTATTACGGTTGTTTACCGGCTAGAAACGAACCAGTTGGCCATTTACAATCGTGGTCAAGCGCGGGACTTGAATTCGCATTCTCAGGGTTATGGGTTCACTAAGTTAACTGCTGGTCGCGCTGCCTTCTTAGCAGCTTCGCTTTAGTAACGATTAAGTTCATTAATGCGCTGTTCGTAATGGTAATCATACGGTTTCGAGTTCAATTTGGAATTAATTTGCACGACAGTTTTTCAAAAGCTGAAATTATACAAGCCGCTTCGGCGAGTGAAATTACAGCTTTTTAAGAAACTCACAAGTGCAAATTAATTCCAAATTGAACTCCAAACCGTATGACTACAACCATAATAATGTACAATTCAAATTTCAACTCGCTGATTGGCTGCTCAAGGCACTCACAGTAAGTAATCCATAGTTATTACCTTTTTTGCAACCTTTCCTTCTTCTCTCTTGTTGCTTCTGTGTGGCTCCTTGTGTTCCGTTACTCCATGAGCATACTCATACACCTCTGACCTAGGGTGGTCTAGTCTGTACCTCATGCTAAAAATAAGGTTATTCATAGAGATCCTTTTTCAATAACAATGTGAGCATTATTGACCAAGCATGAGGTCAAGATGGCTGCATATTGACCAAACGTGAGGTCAACATGGCTGCATATTGACCAAGTTCTTTTTTTGCGTATTTATTGACCGAGACGTAGTCGAAAGTCAATGAACGAGGCCGACTTCCAACCAACTTGACCGAAGTAGATTGGTCAATAAAAGACTCATCAGATTTTGTTTTGTTTTGTTTCACGGGATAGAGCAAGAAATGCCGAGCGTACAACAAATCAAAACTCAGGATTCGCTTTATCTTGCCCATCCGCGAAACCACCAAAATAATGAAAGCATTTGAAGCGGCGTCGACTGTGGAATCGTGCATAAAACGAAGAGAAGTAAAAGGAACATACAATTTCTTTCGCAACCATAATCATAAAAACACTTTCTGGCCAATCCGACCATACAGTGCACACACTGAGTTCAATGAGCCAATAAGAATTCAGAGTAAAAAACTCGTCATTATCGAACGCGAAAAACTGCAGGTAAGCTAGTCAAGATTGGTTTTGGATGTATTTCAAGGATCAGCTGCCAAAGACTTATAAATTCAAAACCAGATTTTCTTTCGTTAAAAAGTGTACCACAGTTTTAAATCAGCAGACCCCAGTCAGAACACACATCCCTTAACAGTGCGTTTCACAAAACTTTTGACAAACGGGTTCCGGAGTTCGTTTGAAAATCCCGAAGCTCGTTACGAACTTGGAAATTTCATGACGTAGTTGTCAATCAAATCGCGAACTTCGAAACGAAGTTTCGAATTTCAGGCCAAACTTCGTTGAGAAGTTGCAAAGTTCGTTCCGAGCGAAGTTCGCGCCATTCGGTGTAGGTGGGTTCGCCACATAATTACAAATGATTCCGTTGACATTGTAAGGGAAAGCAATCCGAAGTTCTGTCAGATAGAAAATTAGTGAAAGCTGGTTCGAAGGAAAAGGGCCATCACAAATAAGAAAAGATCTAAGACTACAGAAACAAACCATTTGCAACTTTGTTGATAACTTCGCTTGCAGAGGGAATGCGGAAGCTGCAAAAGGAGGAAACAAACGTAGCCATCCAATTCGAGGAGTCTGCCATAATCGAAGATAAGACAAGAACTGGAATAATGACAATAACGGCGCCCGCTGTCAAGCAATTCAAACTTCCCCTACCAAGTTCCAAACTTTGCTGCACGTGAAATTAGCAACTTCGTTTCGAAGTTCGCAATTTGATTGACAACTAAGTCATGAAGTTTCCAAGTTCGTAACGAACTTCGGGAAGTTCAAACGAACTTTGGAACCCGTTCGTCAACAGTTTTGTGATACGCGCTGTAATAATATTTGCCATATTACTGGAGTTCAATTACATGCATTGCTTAATTCAAATAATATTTTCATAGTGCTACAGAACATATATTCAAACAAAAAACTTATTATACCCCAAGAAGTCATCGTCGCTACCCTGTGAGGACTGCGACCAGTGCTGGTCGGCAATATCATCAATAACGTACATCTCGTCATCCGTCAAGGGACCCAATGTTTCCCGGTGAGCATATGGAGAATACATACCATCTCTCTCTTCAGATGTGGTTGTTTGGCAGAAAAACGATGCTTTTCTGTCTTGTGGCTCGTCAGCTAAGGACACAAGAAACAGCAACGCTAAGATATTGCAAGATCAATGTAGTAACTCTCTTGAGTTTGTACAACATACTTCATTAGAAAACAGTCCTAAGGAAATACGCGCGCTGCTGTTGACGAATGATGACGCGACCAAAGAGAATTTACATTTTGGTCATCAAAGTTAACAAGCTGTTTTCCTTTTTTTTTCGTCGCGGTATTTTCTAAAAGAAATAGGAAACATGTTCTCCGTGTTTCTGTGATAGATAGTGAGTAGCGTAGCAGTGTGCCCTTGCTAACAAAATGACGGCCGCTTCTTCACTTTTTCGAAGTGTTCGTGAAGATTTAGACATTTTACTGGTCGAGGCTGCTCCAGAAAAGACAAAGTTTTGAACGACTAGTAGATTTATACTAAAACAATTAGATCATTCGCTCTCGATTTCTATGCGTGATAGTTGACGAGGGCGCATATCACGCGATAGAAATCCCGAGCTCATAATCTAACTATTTAATAGAAACACTCGTGAAAGTTTGGTAGAACTGTGGAAACACTCGCCCACGGCTCGTGTTACCACAGCATTTCTCGTTCTCCCAATATTCCACTCGTGTTTCTATACCTCGACAGAAACACGGTACATGTTTTATTCCTTAATAATAACATAGCTTTGGGAAAGCGCGTGCTATGATTGGGTAATATACACGACCATTTGCTTGTGGGTTGCATGGTGACGTCAGATAGTGAAGTTGTGAACTCAAGAAGCTAGAGATGGTCTCGGCTGCATCTCGAGCATCTCTTACGCTTCTTCGTGCTTAGCAACCTCCGCGTAGGTCCATAACTCGATGGTTGCACGCTGCACGTTTACCATTTCTTCATTAACAATGCAAGTGATAGTGTAGCGCATTCTGTTTCGTCAACCCAAGTTCAGTATTGGCTACTTATTGACACAGATTGAGGTCAACATCTAAAACTGACGCCATGCTCCATTGTTCGAGCAATAGCGAAAAAAAAAATACAAAATGGCCGAGGCCATAGTCGTGGTGGCAACGCCTGACAAAATCAGGGAATGAGCCAATTTAAATTCGTGTTTCATCAAGTATATTTCAAACAAACAAATAGCCCTACCCATGCAGACTCTGCCTGTTTCATGTAGCCTCGTCACATCATCAGCCGGTAGAAGTCCAGCTTCCAAGGGTTGCAGCATTTCCCTTAACTGAACAAGAGAGTCGGACAAACTTTCTGGTGGTACCATTCCTCCGACATCAGATGCAAGGTTTTTACCGGAAAGTGCGGAACTGCTAGACGATAACTGGTTGCTGAAAGGCGCGGCCCAAAATCCCAAGCTCGGATGGGTGAAGTCTTCCGCAGGTGTAGCAGTCTCAGGGGTGGGTGGGGTGAGAGGGGAGGCTGAGGCAGGACTGCAACTCAACGCCCCTGGACTTATGTCCTCCAAGTCACTGTACTCTATGTCGACAAAACTCTGTTGGTAGGTTACAGGGGTTAGTTTCTGAAGTGATAACACACATGCAAATATTTCAACGACCTCATTGACTGACAGCAAGTCAATCCCAAACAATGCAGACTCTGTTGGTAGGTTACAGGGGTTAGTTTCTGAAGTGATAACACACGTGCAAATATTTCAACGAGCTGATTGGCTGAGAGCGAGTCAATTAATCCCAAACAATGCAGACTCTGTTGCTTGGTTACAGGGGTTAGTTTCTGAAGTGATACCACACGTGCAAATATTTCAACGAGCTGATTGGCTGAGAGCAAGTCAATTAATCCCAAACAATGCAGAAAGTTCAAATTGAGTGCAGAAGTTTAAAATTAAGTTTTTGCATGTATATCATTAATAGGTAACTAAATGCTTTTGAGTGCAATTTTGTATAAATACGCACTCGCAATTTTTTCAAAGAAAACAAATTGCACTCCCTGTAGAGGCTCATGCAATATTATCAGTCTTCAAAAACATTTGTTCCAAATTGCACTCGAAACCATTTAATTACCTATACTAATGACATATATGCAAAAATTTCAACGCGCCGATTGGCTGAGAACACGTGCTAAATTTGAAATTGCATTTTTGATTGTATTGTATTGACAAGTAATCTAATGTTTTTGAGGGCAATTTGGAATGACAAGAATACTTGTAAACTACACACTTACATGGGCTCGTACATTTTTTGAGCTTTTGAAAAATTTACTTGTGCTTATTTATTCCAAATTGCCCTTGAAATCATTTGATATAGAAATTCTCTATCGAGTTTTAGTATAAATCTACTAGTGTTCTATCACAAATGCCGCGCTCTGATTGGCTACGCTACTCACTATCTATTCTGTGATAGATAGTGAGTAGCGTAATGGCGGCCGCTTCTTCACATTTTCAAAGTGTCCGTGAAGAAGATTTAGACAGTTTACTGGTCGAGGCTGTTCCAGAAAAGACAAAGTTTTGAACGACTAGTAGATTTATACTAAAACAATTAGATTATTCGCTCTCGATTTCTATGCGTGATAGTTGACGAGGGCTGCGCCCTCGTCAACTATCACGCGATAGAAATCTCGAGCTCATAATCTAATTGTTAAATAGAAACACGAGTGGAACTTTGGGAGAACGATAAATGCTGTCGGTACGAGAGCCGCAGGCGAGTGTTTCCACAGCTTATTTGCCACATTCATTATCATTATCATTAAAATCTGACTTAAAAATATAGCTACGGGCTCTTTAAGTTAACGGGACCTTCGATTAACGGAGCCCTGCTCACGAACTCCAGGAGAAAAATGATCACTTCACTTGACCAATGGTGCTATTATTATCAGAGCAAATTGACTGTTTCTTCGTTGTTGATAATTATGGGTAACATTACTCATCTGTCTCTGACCAGACAGATACGGAGTCCACTAACCTGAGGACTCAGACACTGGGTCACTATGCCCTCTTTCGCAAACATCTTCCACTAACTTTCTAGGCTCAAAGTATAATATCTTTATCATTTCAAAACCGTTTCCCTTAGGCATTCAAATCCTAGCAGTATACAGGATGCTTGTCCCATGAACCTAGTTTAACAGGGACAGCGCCCCACTTTTGAGGAGGATGACATTTTATTTTGTTTAAGCTACAACTTTATACAAGCCTCGTCGGAAACTTTTCGCGTTTACGTATTTTTAACATTTTCTCGGCGTGTGCTTCCTTCCCACAGACGGGAAGCTTGTGTCCAAAAACCGCAGGTTAGCGTTGGAGACCGGAAGGCTGAGAAATAACCTCCAAAATATTGCTGTAAGCATTAAAAGTCCCTTTCATTTTACGCTTTATCCAGGCTAATTATTTCAAGAAGTATGTCGCGGAGAATGTTGTAAATACGATTTCCGAGACTCTAGATTTCAAAATTTTCTGGGGGAGGATGCCCCCAGACCCCCCCTACCAACTCGCGCCTCCGGCGCTCCGTTTCAGCCCCCCCACTTCAAAAGACGCGCCGCCGTCCCTGTTTAATGGCCTTGATCCCACGAGTCCCCCATAACTCATAGGTAGAGCGTCCAAACTAGAAATCGGAAAGTTATAGGTTGGACGCCTATGTGGATTTGCTTTATTGAAGTGTGCCAGTGACAGTGCCGAATAATACATCTTTCACAGATTAATAATTTTATATTAGTAAAAATCTACTTGTAGACTAATGCAAATGCCGCAATCTGATTGGCTGAGCTACTTAAGACTATTAAACAATTAGATTATGAGCTCGAGATTTCTATCGCGTGATAGTTGACGAGGGCGCAGCCCTCGTCAACTATCACGCATAGAAATCGAGAGCGAATAATCTAATTGTTTTAGTATAAATCTACTAGTCGTTCAAAACTTTGTCTTTTCTGGAACAGCCTCGACCAGTAAACTGTCTAAATCTTCTTCACGGACACTTCGAAAACGTGAAGAAGCGGCCGCCATTACGCTACTCGCTATCTATCACAGAATAGATAGTGAGTAGCGTAGCCAATCAGAGCGCGGCATTTGTGATAGAACGCTAGTAGATTTATACTAATAGCCATTAGATAGCACTTGGTTGAAGATCGTTTTTAGCTCGTGGAGCTTTAGCTCAAGAGCTATAAGCCAGTTCGGAGTTTCAAAAAACACTTGCGCGCGTCGGGATAAAATCAAGCATATATTAAAAAAAAACAAAAGATTTTGAAAGCAAATTCGTGCAAGAATTTTGCATGACAAAAGAGGAAAATTATGTGCTGCTTCTTATCCCGACGCGCGCACGTGTTTTTTGAAACTCCGAATTGGCTTATTGCGGTGGATGGGATGTCAGGCGTAAACAATAGAAATTTCGGAACTCACGTGATCTTTGCGTGTTCGGTTCGGGTTCGGAAACCTGCCGCAGAACATGACACGTAGCCATTTTTAGCTCGTGGAGAGCTATCGGGATGTTCGGGGAATCAGGATGTCAAGCGTACACAATAGAAAATATTCTATCCATTCTCGATCGCCTCAAGTTCAAGGTAACTAGACGGTCTCGGGAGCGTTCACTCGGGCTACACTTTACAATACGGCTACGAACAAGCGTGAATGTCAGTTTACGCCTAAGGTTTGTCTATGTTGTATACTATATGGCCGTTTCCACGACCGCAAAAAAACCTACCAGACTGTATATCGCGCTTCAATTCTTGCCGACGTCATGTTTAAGCTGAGCGATTTTATCAGAAAGATTTCTAAGGTTTTACAGAACTTTCACTGATAATTGGGTTTGTTTACTGATGGGATTAATGTTGACCAATCAGCTTTCTTGGTTCCCACGGTAAAAAAACAATTATGAAACTTGATCGTGATTCCAAGTTATCGAAGGCGAAGAAGCGATATGTGGGAAAAACAACAATATTACTCCTCACTCGGATATACTATTCTTCCGATTTAGCCTTATTGGCCCTGTTCCCGCTAAATGTCTTTCCACGCGACCACGCAGGACCTGTGGTAGTAGCCCGAGTAATAAAATAGAACAAAGAAATGAAATCGTAATTTAGTAAAGTGTATTGCACGGAACTTTGAAACCACTCTACACGCTTGATAATTCGGAAAATAAGATCCCTGACCCAACATCGTACTCCACGAGCTAACCACAGGATGCCTTTAATTGGAATGGCGACGTGTTCGCGCTCAAGTGAAGTTTTGCAGGACGATTAAGTATTTTGGTATTTTTTTACCAACACATGATTCGTTTATTATGATTTTTACTAAAACAATTAGATTATTCGCTTCTCGATTTCTAGTTCATTCGGCCTTCGGCCTCACCAACTATCACCCCATAGAAACGTCGAGCTCATACTCTAATTGTTAAATAGTTTAATAGTCACCAGAACTTACATTTTCCTCCTCCTCAGCTGTATTGTGTAATTCTATTTCTTTGCCGTTTGGCGTTTCCTCTTCAGGTACGGTGTCTATGAAGACACAAAGACACAATTGTGTAGGCAGAACAGCTGTAGTAGTTGTTATGTGTAATCGTAGTGTTAGTAGTAATCGTAGTGTAAGTAAGGGTTGTATTGTAAGTAATGTCAGTAGTGGCGTAAGTGATATTAGTATTGTAAGTAATTACTGTCTTGTCATTTGACACTGTATAAATCCATTGTTTCATGTAATAAAAAAAAAAATAAAAAAAAAATAAAAAAAACTGTCCAAAATGGATGGTTTACAAGAGGAAGACAAACCTTATGTAAAACTTTGTGTCTTCCTCTTGCAAAAACACTTGCAATTTAAAAGTGTCTATATCGTCTTCCATGTTTTTGTGGTTGTAGTATGCGCATTAAGAGTAGATAGCTGTTCAAAAACGTTTTTTTCGAATTCCACGGTGTTTTTGCCCTGAAATCGTCATTCAAAGTTCCTGCTTGAGCCACACCCATCAAACTTGACCGAGCTAGTAAGGGGTATGGGTCTATTCCTGACTTGATGTCACAAACTGATTTATATCCTACACAGTTCAAGGTAACAGGTACAACACCAGTGCAAATTACAAATCAAAAGTTCTTCATGTAAATTATTAGGTAATCATACGGTTTTCTCGTTCAACTTGTGTTTTATTTGTACTCATCAGTGTTTCAAAAAAGCTCAAATTGTGCAAGCCATTTTGGTGATTGTAATTTGAGCTTTTTGAAAAACTCACCAGTCCAAATAAATATCACTGAAATTGAACTTGAAACCGTATGATTACCATTACAAATATTGTGTGATCAACTGACCTTGCAAAATGGTTATCTGCAGAGACCGTCCTTTAACTTCATTAACAATCCGTGCTGGAAAGTTTGAGGATCTTGCAGGAGGCGAGTTATCTCTCTCCTGGGTCAATCCTTTGCTTCTGAAAAAGGATCTTTGAGTCTTCACCTTCACTGGGCCTTGACCAGCAAACTCTTGCTGCATCCCTTTAGAGCGATCATCAATCTTTTTTCTTTTGGCTGGGGTGGGCATATCCTCGGCATTACTTCGCTTGTTGTACGTCTCTGATCTGCTTTTACGTTTAAGTGCTGGTTCAGTTTTGCGGCTGTTCGCTTTAAGAGTTCTTTCTATGCTTGGGCAGGAAGTGTCGTCAACCTCGTCACGCAAAGTCTCGGAATTCGTTTCCTGTTGAACAGGGCTGATGGCTTCCGTGGTATCATGAAATACATTCTCCAGAACCCTGGGCCATGACGGTGTGAAACAACTCCCTGTAGAAAGTAGAAATCGGCATAAGCGCCCCAGTTGGGTGACACCTTTAAATGAGCTCCCATGCACTTTAACCAACGCACCCACAAGTTTCTCTCTGCCAAATTACATAGGACCGATGAACAGAATTTGTAGTTCTCTTATTGAGTTATATAAAAGTCTTATGGGTTTTTGATGACACTTAGTATGGAAAATAACACTCATACCTTAGAAATGAAACCGGTCATTTCTTACAAGGGAGAGGGGGCTAGTGGGATTGGAGGGGGATGGCACGCGAAAAAAAAACTGCTTTTGAGGGGGGCCATCTCAACATATGAAATATTTTAGCAATACTATTCTGTCATAATGTTTTAATCCGAAATTGCCTTCTATTTCTTTTAATTTGTGCTCTCTGATAAACAGCTCTCTGTTGTATTAGAAATTGGGGGTGGGGGTCATCCTAAAAAATTACCGCTTCAAGGGGGGTCACGCAATTTTCATATGGTGCTTCCCGAATCCCACCAGCCCCTCCCCTCCCTCGCAAAAAAAGAACGGTCCCTTATGTTAACAGTGTCTTACCAGGTGCATCCCTTTCTGGTGTTCCGGGTTCAGACGCATCACTAATGTCTTCCCACTCGCTGTCTCTTGGTGCTTCGTCCGTCTTCTTGTGCATTCCTTTTTTCCATATTTCTTCAGCTTCAGGTGTATCATCATCAGAGTTAGTCTTACCAACACCAGGACTCTTGCTTCCATCTGTTTTACTTTCTTCTGTTTTACTTTCTTCTGTTGCTGTTACAGCTGGTAGTTGCTTTTCGTTGCCAGTTTGATCTTCATCTAGCATCTGCACAACATACAGTCCACTGTCTAGGTGTATTTTTCCATTTTGTTCACTGTCCGTGCTTTCCTCTGTATCGTGGAGCAGTCTCGCTTCCGCTTCTGCCAAACCTTCAACCAATGCACAACGATCAAAACAAGGGTTTCAAACACAAAACATCTACAGTGCTCGACCTTAGCGGTAGTCCACTAGTCCTGGACTAGTGCAAAATGCTTCTGGACTAGTAGAAACTTAGAACCACTAGTCACAGGACCAGTAACTACTTTGTAGTTTGTATTAAATGTTTAAAAAATAATACAAGGTGAAAACAAAATATACGTCTTGTAAACGCTGTTTCGATGCGTTCCTCGCAATGTTCCGACTACCATAGGACTACCACAGATTTACTCAGGACTAGTAAATTTTCAGTTTAACTAGTCCATGGACCAGCGATTTAAAAAGTTAAGGTCGAGCACTGATCTATGCGTTAATTCAACAATCAATTAAAACTTTCGAAAAGGTATGACGGTGAATTTATGAGGGAACTGAAGTGGGAAAGAGAGACAGTTAACAATGAGGACTTCCTACCAGGGTTGGAAAAAATATCACTTGAGGCAGTGACATAAACCAAACATCGGGGTTGATGATACCCTTGAATGAAATGTGTGACTTTCAATGATAGCCACTTCAAATTCTGATAATCAGCAACGCCTGGATTGCATTCTCAGAAACATGACGGCTATAATTATGTGAATGATGCAAATGAATTATAAAAATGCAATATTCATTTGCTTCATTCTTCTTCATCTACGGGTATATAACGAACTCACAATATGACAAGCTCCCAGTTGGCTTGATAGCTCAGTTGGTAGAGCAATGCTCCGGTATCGCAGAGGTCATGGGTTCGAATCCCGTTCAAGCCTGAGTTTTTTTTTTTTTTTTCAGGCTTCAACTTCACAGCTGCTTAAGTTGTGTACATAACTGCGATGATCAATTAATGTTATTACATAATTATGTGAGGTGACTGCCAAACAAAATAATCTTTTAACGTTTAAATTTCTCAAAATTAATACTAGAGAGTCGGCGCCAAGTTGGATCCTCGTCAGATTAAAAGCCCCAAACTTTGCTTTGGCATCAATCACGCCCCATGCAACGATAGGATTTTGGCTAAGGTAGTTGAGACATTTCACTCACGAGGTAGTAAGGCAGGTATGTTCTCATCGTGTGGGCGAACTTTAAACAGAGCATACGCAGAGCATCATTCTGCACAAGAACACTACAGATTCACTTAAACATCAATCCTCGAACCTATATCTACTACCCAATAATAATGTGACTTTCTTCTCTACAAATAAGACAGGGAACTAGGGACGTACCACACACACTGGGAACTTATTGCAGTGCAGTTAAAAAAAACCCGACTCCTTCCACCGTAACCATGTAAACATTTTTTTAAATCTAAACCATGACTGACCCTTAAGCGTCAGCGGGGATAAATTGGTGTCCTGGATACAATGGGAGTTTGAACATGTTTCTTTCTTGTAGAAGGAACTGCAACGTTCCTGACGCACGATGAAAAAACCCTAGGAGGAGAACTAGTGAAAAGTGCTTTCCCACTACATCATCCTTGCTTACCCAAAAATCTTAAAAAAAGGATTTTTTCGTAACCAGACATCATGAACACAAAAGTGGTAGACAAAAACTACCAAAGAATGCAATATTGACAAACGAGAGCCTACAAACAGCCAACCACTGAAATTTCATGCTTTTGAGACTATGGTGTAAACATTAGAAAAGGCACCATCCACAACTGACTTGTACTATTCTCTATCAGACATAGTCTACATACGGTATTGCATTAACACCCTGATTTTCTCTGCCTGCTGTCTGCCTCTTCCTAAACTAGGCATAGCTAGCTTCCTTTCTCTTTGCTTCTGGCACAATTTGATAATAATGAAAGCCATCCCCCACCTTCTTCATCGATGTCAGAATCCATATCCTTGGTATGACAATCAAGTGGATCTCCATCAATCACACAAGACTCTGACTGGGAATCGTGATCACTACGCCTGATACTTTCACTCACTGCACCGGAGCCTTCTTTTGCAGCTTCAGTCAAATGGTTAATCAATGGCAAAACTGGTTGACAATCGGAATGAACAAAACTCTTTTCACTGACAATGCTGCTCTCATAACTAACGGTATTGCTGGTTGATCCTTCAATGCAACTAGCAATAATTGGTTGCTTGTCCCAATTGGCTACTTCTGGAATAGACGCCGCAACATTATCAGAATTGTTTGCTTTATTGTCTCCAGAGTCTGCTTCATAATTGATGTGTTTCTGCACTCCGGTGACATCTTGCTTCGTGGAACCGATAATTTGCATTTCTTTCTCACGTCCATATACCTTTTCGGTGCCTTCATTCTCTATTGCAGATGCATGTGGAGGATATGCACATATTTCATGGTTGAAAGAAGTTTCGTTCTTCCCATCACTGGCATCCAGTTGCAGCTCCACTTTCGCTTCAGCAGTTGGCTTGCCGACCCAGCCAATTTCTTCCATAGTCTCTCCTTCGTCATTAAGATTCTTGTCAATATCACCTTTAGATACCTCCATTTCTATAACAAGTCCTTTATTGTAACCAGATTTTTCACCTTCATGAGCATTGACATCTGGCATATCCCCATTCTCTTTGGAAGCTTCCACTTTCGGTTTCTCAGTAGTGTCAGCAATATCCTCTGGGCAAAAACGTGATCCCTTTTCCATACAAATTGCTTCATCGCCTTCTCCTAATGCCTCCTTGTTGATAACGTTTGCCATTTTCACATTCTCTTTTTGAGACAATGGCTCACTATAATGCCTGTTATCAGAGTTATTTAATGAACAAGAGCTCGGCGTCTCTATGAAAGGGGGCACCCTTCCAACACCACTTGCTGGTGGAATTAAGGGTACCACAGAAGAAACAGGTGAAACCCAAAAGCCTTTTGGTGGTTCACCTCTCTTAAAATGTACCTGATGAATGGATGGGGGAGGTGGGCATCGATAATTTGCTGGTGCCTGGACTGGCAAGTTATGTCTTGGCGGAGTCACAAACTGTAGTCCTTGAGGCAATCCAAATCCTTGAGCCTTGGTGTGACCAAAGCCTTGGCCAGGATATCTTGGCCTTTCTGGATGTGGGAATCCTGATCCTTGAGGAAATGGGAAGTGAGGTTGCTGGGGTGTTACTATGGTCCTTGGGCTAGGCACTGGAGGAGTCTGTTGATAGCCTTGGAGTTGTGGTGGAAATGGAGCAATTGGAGGTGGTGCTTCCATACTAGTCCTCCGCTGAATGGCAGTAGGTAGGGGGGACGGTGGAAAGGGTGGTGGGGGTATTGGAGGCAGTGGGGGAATAGGAGGTGGAGGGGGAATTGGAGGTGGTGGTGGCAGTGATACAGATGGAAGCTGAGCCCTAGGGAATGTTCCCGATGGCGATGGCAAGCCAAGACTTGGAGGCAAGGAAGAAACTGGTGACACTGAGGGAATTGTACTGACAGGTGGCATAGACAGAACTGTGGAGTTCGAGGGAAGGGGTGCCATTACTGGACCACGTGGTGATAATAGAGAACCATGTGGAACTGTGTGACTTGGCTGTATGGCCACTGAGAGGATGGAAGATGGAATTGCATTGACAGGTGGCACAGGCAGAACTGTAGAGTGGGGGGCAAGAGGGGCCATGACAGGACCACGTGCTAATATTAGAGGGGTGTGTGAAACCGTATGACTTGGCTGTATGGCCACTGGAGGTCTAGGCCAACGAGAGTTGATAGCACTCTCTGCAGGCAGAACTGGTGGGATACGAGTTCGAAAAGGGCCTTGTGACAAGGGTAGAGTAAACTGACTTGATGGTGATATAACAGAAAACAATTGGGAATTCCCTGCAATTGACTGGACAGATGAATTGGCGATAGAGGGAGAAACGTCTGAGTGATATCTCCCTTTGGATGTAATAACAGCTATGGGACTAACAGATCCCAGCGCACCTGGCGAGTAAGACAATGAGGCTGGTACCTTCACATTTGCTGGGCTTACATCCATGGTCACTGGTGAATCCACTGACGTTCCTGAAGTGTCTGAAGAACTATGACTACTTGAATCTACCTTCTTTGGATCGGCATTTTCCAAGCAGCCTGAAGACCTGCTAGTTGGACTCCCACCATCATGTGTCTGATTAGTTCTGCTTGCCACTGACATCTTATCAACATTTCCAGATTGGAAGGACTTACCTCGGAGGTCTTTCTTTGAGGACAGGATCAACTTCAACTTTGGCTTTTTGGTCACCTGATCAGCTTTCATAGAGGACCATAAGTAACCTGGTGGAACGAGTTGTGTTTGCATAGCAGGTAAAGCATCCTCTGACAGCTCTGGTACTGGATTCTCTTTCACAATATTACTGCTGTTATCTGGGCAAATTTGCTCAGCCACTAATCCACCTTCACCTACAGGCTTTAGACACTCAGTCCTCTTACTTGAAAATTCCTTTGGAGATGTGTCCTTTTCTGATTCTATGTTTGTCCCATTTTCTTCATTGGATAACACTAATGCACTGATTTCCATGTTGTTCCCTTTGGCATTTGGTCTATCGTGGCTTAATGCTTCATTTTGATACTCACTGTCAATGCATCTTGGAATTCTACTAGGATCCGAGTCAGGAAGCAGTTCCCTATGTTTCAAGAACGTAGGATCTTGTCCATCAGGTTTTCCCTTGTTCAAATCTTCATTTCCTTCATGTTCCTGTGCGACTGCATTGCTAACCCCAACCCTACTCTTAGTTCCTGAGGTAACGTGCTGTTTTAATCCTGCGTCTTGAGCCTTCATCACTCCATCATCGACCATCACTTCACACTTACTGTCTTGCCTATCTCTCAAGGTTTCTTCAACAACTGTACTTCTGTCAGACCTGACATACGCAACACCACTAGCGGCAGATGTAGACCCCACCTGGGAAGTAAAGAGTACACCTAACTCTATACCTTGACTTCTTGGCCCATTGCTTGCACTGTAGACATTGGTGGATTGACACCCATTTGTGTCCTTCTCATCAAAAGTACGGTTAATCCTCAGACGTGGATCTTTTCTATGTTGATCCTTTCTTACCAATGGAGTGTTAAGATAACTTTTAGTGTCATCACTTTTCTCTTCATCTTTACAGCTAGATTGGTTAGACTTCCCTGTCACTTGCAAATCAACATCTTCTAGGTTTGTAGCTAACAGCACATGTTTCTGGGATCTCACATCAGGCCAATCTTGGTTACGAATCACAGACCCTGTTGCTTCAATTGATTTTCTTCGATTAACCTCACTGACTGCAGTTACAAGACGACTGCTTCTATCCTTATGGACTTCTGCAGTTAAGTCCTTAAATTTACTTGGCCTAGTCAAGGCAGCTTGTCTCTGATATGGTGTAGCAGCACTTGTGTTGGCAAGGAATTGTGAGCTGCTACTGCCCCTGTGGAAATCTGCATCAACACCTGTCAAAGGATGAGGCCTACTCAGCCAACCAAAAACAACGTGATTCCAATCTTTTTGCTCTTGCTCTGTAATCTGCTTTCTAATGCTTGTAACTCCATTTGCAGCATTGTTATTACTGACTGCCAGTGACTGCTCTACACCATTGCTGGCACCCTTGGTTTCTGCTTTCACCCCGTCACTTTGGCTCTGATCTGGTGTTGCATCATTGTGCACATTTCTTACTGCAAGCTGTTTCTTCAGCTCAATTTGAATTTGGTTTAACGTGCTCAGTTCTTGAGACAACTGACCTCTTCCTGCAATGTAAAAAAGAGATATCAACAAGGATTTCAATATCACTGAAAGTTAACAGCCTGCAAAGGTGACAGGAAGCGCTTGGGTTTGAGGTATGAAGATATAACTTACAACATATCTAAAAAGGACTGCTTTTTCACCAAAACCAGGGTTAAACAATTGAAATCAAGCTAGTGTCAGTCATTTTAATAAAAAGTTGGTCACAAGCTCCTACTGAATCAAAACCCTGGTCAAACACAATGGGTTATAACATGAGTTGTGCAATGCACCACCATCAGTTACATGGATGTAGAACAACTAAACCTGCTACTTGCTAAATAAAAATAATACTCTTCACTGGGTGGTTAACTGTTTGTTATGACTTTGTTTTCCAAAGTATCAGGATATAAATTGTGCAATACCACACAAAAATCTTACCTTTCGAATTTTCTCCTTTCTTAACAAAAAGAAGAACGTGGAGACCTGACAGTGAATCTGCTTTAATGATTCCTGCATAAGAAAAAAAAACATTAAAGTGAAGCCAACTTTATTGTTGATGGCTTAGGGTGAACTAATCAGTATTAATTGTCACTACTTAAAGCAACATAAGTTCCAGTTAGTTGGCCTGTAACTTGCTTAATAGGTTTTTCTTCAATGAACAGTGGAGAGAAAGGTAATCTTAGAAGGAAATAATGAATTGAGAAATGGGTTTCGCCTTGCACAGGTTCCTTATCTAGATTGACCACACCTCTTTAGACTTCCATTTAACAAAAGATATACATCAACTGTATTGTTGTTACATTGTTGTATCACGTATGATCTCTACTACTTCGTTTAGTCCATTGTTAGTGTATATATGGGTGTATCACAGTAGGCAAAATACACAGATAACTAGGGGAAGTTTTTTTCATATAAATTTACTGATAATGTCATGTTATCAATTAAGGTAATAACAGAGTTTATTAGATGGCTGGTTCTGCGAGAAGGCAAGATGAGGCAAATCCTGTGTTCTGATTGGCTACCCAAGCAGGCAAGATGGGTCTACCTTGCCCACTGATATTTCTAAAACCTTTCAAAAATTTAATGACAACAGCCACAGTGAAGTACATGTACAGTACTTTAACTGACCTAGATCCTGAGTGATTTGTGATGTGGGAATTAGAAAAATCACTCTGTTGGCATCAGGGCATTTAACAATTCCAGCCTAGAAATATGACAACAATATACTGAAAGATTAAAACCAAATAAAGATGCTGTACCTATGCTACTATAAAATGTATGATGATGTACAACAACCATAAATCACCTGTGACGTATCACACTACTAAAATCAGCATGGTTTTCCGAATGTGTCTCTCTCAGCAGTGTACATTTACTATAAATGGCCTTTAACTTTACTGTAAGTACACAAACATTTACATTTACATACATACAATCCTCTATAAAGTCATCTACACTGTAGGTGGCTCATTCATTCAAGGTTCCTTTGTAAAGTAGCTTATTGATTAAGTGTAGTTTCGAGAGATTGATCACCTTTAAGTTAACCAAATCTTGTTAGTCGGGCAACCGACTATAAGTTTACACTCGAGTTTCATCGCAAATCGCAGTCACGTGCAATGGGGAATACCGCAGACACGTAATACGGGCGCAACCTTCTTTCTACGATGTCAAAGTCGATGGCGAATATGTTGAAAACAAATGGTGTCATCTTTCTACGCTCCAACATACAGACCCACACACCGTTCGCGGTAGACCCACTCTAAAAGATGGCTTGTGTAATGAGCGTATATTTCGAAACGGGTCGTTCCGCGAACTGAAAATAGCAAAGAATCAAAGGATTTAGCGAATGTCTTACTAGAATCAAAGCAGAAATCAAATGAGTTACCAGTGAACAGAAAATGTGGACAGAGTGACAGAAGGTGCCTCGCGATGAAACTCGAGGAAACGACAACAAAGGTGCCACGTTGGAAACCAGGACCTTGGTACCCTTAGCATTTCTTTTTTGGACCACTCCGCACCATAAGTGGTCAACACTCTTAACAGCACGTCTACCTGTTGCCCGACCTACGATCTTAGATCGTCTTGTTACTTATGTTTCCATGTAGATCATTTTTCAAATCATTGGTGTAATAATGTCACAAACTGAACTATTTGGATGTAAATCAGTGATTGCTTAACTTCACCAGGAAATTGTACACAATACCTTTTTTCTTCAGGGCAGGATGGCTTAATAAATTTCGTCTTTTAGAGAGAAGTGGCTTATTAGAGGGGGCAGCTTATTAATTTTGAGGGGGGGGCGGGGAGGGTGGCATTCAACAGAGGATTTACAGCACTACATACTAACTCATAACAGTGAGGTCACAATAATAAGCTGCCAAAAGAAATAACTCACCACTACACCTACATGTAAACATACTTAAAATTAGTATCTGTTTTTACTTATAAGGTTTTGTTTAATATTCTTATTATTACTAGTTTAGACAAACTTACCCAGCTTCGTTCTTGAAAATACTTTACAAGCTTTCTAATCTTCCCATGTCCATCACCAACTGGATGCAAACCACAGTGTATGTAACTTGCACCACCAACCAGAGACACTGTTAACATAAATGTTAACATTACAACAGCAAATTGTACCAACAAAGACTACTTCACAGAATAAGTATATACATACTGTACCATTATTATTCCCAAGATGAGTATTATTCCCAAGTATTGCAAGGTGAACAAGAGAGCATAATGAATGGATAATAACCCAGTTGCTATGCTTAGCTGTTGAGATGTATGAGAAGGATTATTCTTCCTATACATCAGCAACCTTAGTAGTTTGCATAATCTGACTGCCTCAGTATCTCGAGATATTCAACAAATTCTTGGAAAGCCTTGTGCAAGCAATTCTTGCTTTGCAGCTGTCTCCAAGTCCATAACTACAGGTGGTCTTGCTTTGAACATCAACGTACTTCATTCACCTCTGATTTCAGAGAATGATTGACAATTATCTGTCAATTATTCTCTAAAATTGAGAAGGCAAAGTACATTTAAATGGTGGCAATGAGATTGAAGACGATAATAATATCATTATTAAACCTTTAAGACCCAGTAGTCACCTGCATCCAATTTCTCATTGCAATTTCACTGTTCATCAACCATTCAGGTTGAGAATAACAAAAAAGACCATCAAAAATTAGCTGTATTGATATTTAACCAAATTCTTATCACTAGTACTATAACAAATGATGAGAACAGTTATGAGAAAATGAATATTGATATGGAGCTTACGAGGTTAATAAGTTATTAATTCTAATACATGTATATACCAATGAAGCAACCTCAGTGACATCACAGGAAAACAGCAGTAAAGCAAGAATTGATGCAACATTTTTTCCTTTGACCAAAACTCACTTGGACAAGGATTTACCAGAATCCCTGGCACTAGTCATGTGAATAGTGATGAATGTCACTTAAGTAATCAATATCCCCAGAAGATGAGCCAATCAAATTACTCAAATTTAATGCCAAGATTCCTGAGTTGGTATATCCTTATTTCTTGATAAATATTCACAGATAATAACACTCCCTTTGAGAGAAAAGAGGAGAGTAGAAAGGAAGAACTGTACCTTTGCAAAGTCTTGAAACTGAAGGAGGACCAGCACGAAAAAGAGGAAAAGTCAGCAAAGCCCGTAACTGCTGAAAGGAGATCTTTTCCTTCATCACAATCATCTCACCACTGTCAAACACAAAATATCTTTGTCACAACCAGAGTTTAGTCTCAAAACCATTGCACCAGAAACGTTATGGGGCCTATATCCCAAGTACAGTACATGACTGCAACTTCATGTACCGATAATGATTCTTACCCACTCCCAAAAGAATACAGCATTTTTTCCAACACTGATCTACAATCCTTACTTCTATACACCCACTGTAATATCACTGACCTGGTAACAGAACATTTCACCCTCTCTCTAACAGTGTCCTCAAAGTTTTTAAACTACTGTATTTCCTTACAAAACTACATTTGGAACACACTATTCATCCAATTAAAGTTTGTCGCATAGTGAAATACAATGAAATACAGACAACTGTGCCAACAGCCAAACACTCATAGCCTTCCAGACGCTTTTAACCACAAAACATTTTTAATAGTTTATCATACAAACTTACATGTCAAAAGGAAGCTTGACTGTTTTCTGAGAATGACATACAAGTTCAGCACTACCAAGAATTCTCTCCTTGTTTGCCAACTTCCCCTTCCAAATTACCTGGCTACCACTAGTTTGTCTTTTGTCTGCATCTCAAAGCAAATAAACAATCATAAGTTTTAACAGGAAAGCCTACCTCATATTTTAACATCTAAGATACAGGCTATGACTTTGCTACCCTTTATCACATGGCTGTTTCCAAGGGCGGGCAAGATGAGGGAAAAACTGCATTCTTATTGGCTAGCCAACATGTGCTTACATTAAAAAATTCACACAAGTTAGCCTGCTTTGTCCCAAAAAAGACCAAAACGCGACTTTTTCTAACAATATGTCCCGAGGGGGGTACTCCCCTATATAAGGTATATAGGTATGTGCCGCCCCAAAGGGTATGGTTTTTGAGCCGTTTTGGTCTGAAAACGGGTATAGATTTTGAACATTTTGGTCTGAAATTGGGTATGGTTATCGGGGGAACGTTCACGAAAGCAACCGGGGCGAGTAACTGGTGAGAGAGAAAAAGAAATTGATGTAATATATCATTCCAGCTAAATTTTACCTACTCATCTTTGTTACGTTGACTTCCATTCAGCACTGATGCATATGCTATGCTTAATCACGTACTACAAAGCCAATGTGATATAATATATAATAACGAGTTGTTAATAATGTAACGACTTTCTAAAGCCATGTCTGAAAACGGGTGTATATTTTCAATGTCAGGTCTGAAAACGGGTATGGAGTTTTGTGGCCAGGTCTGAAAACGGGTGGGAAAAATGGCATGTTTTGGTCTGAAATTGGGTCTGGATTTTGAGACGCGGGCGGCACACCTCCACCAAAAATTCCAAAGAGTACCCCCCCCTCCTGGGCAATATGTACAAACTAAAAAACAAACAGGCAAGTAGAATTCTAAAGATAATCAACTCAAGAATAAACTAAATTACAACTTACACCGTAGGTCTCATATGCACACTTACACTGTAACAAGTTATACATAATGGTAACCATAACTCATTATTCATGCCATGAATACTTGTCCTGTCAAAACCAGGTCTTGTCCGCGCAAAAATAGACTTGATCAGAAAACTTGCCCCTCCCCTCAACATGGAATATTTCATTTGTGTATATCTCAAAATAGAGCCTTGCCCGCCAAATTAAACTCACCCGTTTCTGGAAAGTCATGATTGCTTTCAGGGCCTACAAAGAATGCCTCATTCTATAGAAGAAAACACAAAAGACTTTTAATAACAGAAGTTGAAATGGTTCTATCGTTGACAACAAGCAACTGCACCACTGTTTAACTAAGCTTGATTATTTAAACCAGTTATGGATAGTATAGTATATGGTGGCAGGCAGGTATGAATTTGATTTTGAACGGTCAAAACAATATTTTCAGGATGAGAACAGCAAACAAGAATATATATATGTTATTTACCAGGCGGGAGGTCCGTATGGGAAAAAACTGTGCCCGAGGCTTTAAGTACGGTCCGAGGCCAATGGCCAAGGGGCGTACTTAAGACCAAGGGCACAGTTTTTTTCCCATACGGACTGACCTAGACCGGTAAGTAACGTATTTATTTTTTCTGTTTGTTTGCTTTTCTTTTGTAACAATTTCAATTTGCCGCGAATAGCGCAGACAAAAATCCGGACCGTGGTCCGTATCGTAAAAAGCTGGACCAGTTACGAGCGCGCGATTAACCAATCAGATTCGAGGATTTGGGATTATGGCCTGCTGAGATGCTTGAGAAAATAAATTGCTTTTATCACACAAATCATGACACATGTCTGCAGTATTATATGGCTGGTTTCATGAGCAAACAAGACAAGTCAAATCCTCAGTTCTGATTGGCTACCCAAGCAGGCAAGATAGGCCTGTCTCACCCGCTCAGAATTTCCTGCTTTGACCCTCAACACAAAGCAAAATACCCATATCACAACTCCTTATAAGTTTGTTTCACCAAGATAACTGGATAATGGCCTCCTTATTTTTCTTTTTGCAGTCAATAAAAATGCAAAGAAGGAACTATGCCAAAATGAAGTAATCTTGACCTCATGCTTGGTTACGAATGCATATATATCCCAGTCTTAAACTATGATGGGAACAAAAAATTAATTAGTGCAAGATCCAGAGGGTCAAGATAGCCAACACATAGTAAATGACTCAGACAACGGGTTACTGTTTCTGAAAGCAGGATGTCACGATAACAGAGCTCAAGATAGCAAAGTTGACTGCAGTTAAACCTGACTCCTTGATAGCTTACTTGAATTATGGCATCTTGGATCAAACCTTCTGAGTCTCTGACAGAAAATGTCACAAGTGCATATGGTAAACACTGCCTGGGTCTTTGGACATGAAGGTCTTCACTTTCCTCAGAAAACTCATAGAAGTAAAACTGAAATTAAAAACCGTGCAAATATTACAATAAAAAATCATGTTACTCATTTGAACACGAACATCAACATGATCATCATTTTTCAGTGAAATGTGTCATATTTAATAATTATTCGCCAAAGGCGAAGTGATTATCTATGAATATTCACCGAGCCTGAAGCGAATAATTGTTTTAGTATACATAGGCAGGTGATTATTTCAAAAAAGAAAAGAAAAAGCATTGAACAACAAGCAAACATTTTATTTCATCAAAAGCGCACGAACGGCTGGCAGCCATTTTGTTCCTCCAGGTGATTATCAGCTGATAATCCGAGATAGTGAACCAATCAGAGCGCGCGATTTTGTATAATCACCCGAGTACTGTATTTATGCTAAATAAGGTATAACCAAAGATTTGCCTGTAGGACAAAAAAATAAATGCCTCTAACCTCTGCAACTGGGAGTGTCTAATATCTTCTGGCATGCTTAGTACACCCATTGAGAAGCATGAGGTTGTAGCTCTTGCTGAATTCCATTTTTTTACTTTACTACATGATCAGATTCCCTAAACCAAGCTCCTAGATCAAGTATTCAGTACCATACACTTGTGTGACAGTGCCAGGATAACAAAAACAGCACTGTCTACTGGTTTGTGTGTTTGACAAAGTTTGGATAATGTCTGACAAAGTAAAAATTTTGACCACTACCAGGAATGAAGAACCAAAAATAATCATTTCCTCATACAGTACCTGTGAATACTCAAACACTTGGAAGTGAGGACAGTTAGGAGGAAGGCTCTGTACAGATCTTGAAATGTGACAATCATAGTTTGGTGTGGGCTCCAAGAGGTCTTTTACAGCAACAGCACTTCTTTCAGTAACAGGTTTAACTTTGCCCTGAAGCCAAGAGTGCCAGTACAACAGGTTATTAAAAAAACCAGCCTACAAATGTAACATCCCTGCATAATATTTTAGGTTTGTCATATGACTTTACTGACAAGAGAATCTTTTAAAATTCCTCCTGGCAGCTACAAAAGGAAGCTACAGTAACTTGTTTTGCCATCCATACATGTAAGAGTATTTTGTTAGCTCTGCAGCGAAGTTCAATGCATCATCCAGTGCAAGTGAAAACTACAGCGTTAAAGAGAAAAAAGACATAAGTATGCCGTATTTGATTGCTATCATTGTTTCTTTACCTTAAAATTTTACCCTGAGCTTTTCCCACAAAGGGCATATTTTGTTATGGACAGATCAACTAGCCTGAGGGCTTCAATTTACCACACTATATTCCAAGAAAAAACTGGCAGCACTCTTGTATGTAACTCCACATAATTTTACCCTCCAACTGGGTAAGAGCACTAACTGCCGTATCAACTGACTGTTAAGATAATTTATTGTTCTACAAATTATTGGTTGTGGCTCAAAGGGCATTTTCAAAAATTTTTAATTACAAAGAATAAAGTTGTCAGGAAGTGATATTTTAATCCCCCATGTCTCCAAAGTTCTTACCTTAATGACCTTGAAAATAATCAAAATACCACAGTTTCCAGGAGCTAAAGGTTTTCTGGATATGACATCTGCATGACGGCAAAGGTAGACACCTAACAAAAAGGGGACACACACAAAAAAAATAGTTTTTGCAACATAACCAAGGGCATAGCATTCACATATATGCAAATAAACCCATGAGTACAAATTAATTCCATGAAAGCAATTTTGTCATTAAATCAGGATGACTGATAAATAATATTGTTCACACTATATTATTGGTTTATTTGTGTTAGTATTTCCTTTATCCTTTTATTGTTCCATAAATTAAAGGGACAGCAAGAAACATTACACTCTTCTTCCCTTGCAGACACCTGCAAAATTTCATGCCATGCCCCTAATAACACGATCAAGTAAGAGTAACAAGTTCTCAAAAGATGAAAAATATCCTTGTTCATACCCATGGACGGATCTCCAAGACATGATACAGATCTAGATCCAACTTCTAAACCTGTTTCACAAATTTTTCTTGCCTGGGGAAAAAATATAAAACATTTTTTTAGTGTTACCTACCACAACACTTCCAAGACAGTTATTTAATCAAAGTAGGACTATGGTGAACTCCTGGATATGTTTACAAAACAGAGAAAAAAGAAATAATTTAAAAATTACCGAGGTGTTTTTTCAGAGTTGTGATTGAATGAACTTGAAGATAATTTTAATAATCTATAATCACAACATAAAAGTGACCAGGGAGCTGAGTAGCTTTTTGAAATAAACATACAGTGAGTACATGACGCCAATCATTTGACTACACTAGGCATCAGTTATAAGGCAGGTGGCAAGCATACAGTTGTTAAAAAATTTGATAACTTAACATAAGGGTACAGGATTAAATGGCACCGAAACCAAATGTAGTTCTGGTATCCTGCTGCTCACTGTCTGTGAGTTCAAAGTTTCTAACACATGTCACAGGGTCCTTCTGAATAAGGTCTGAATTTTGTTGCCATGACATTGTCAATTTTATCATCATTATAGTTTTTGTTGTCTACAAGTCTATTCAATGTATTCAACAGAAATATCCACCTTGATTCTGCAGCTGATAATGAACAAAACCATGTAGGATAGCCCAGCTGACGAATCATACCAAACAAGTCTTTCTTGCATTTTTGCAAAGTATGTTAGTGATGATCTTAAAATCCTTAAGACTCTCAATCCTTTATCAAGTTGAATTAGTTTATTTACATTACCATCTCATTTTAGGTTATCAGTGGTATATATATTCAGCGTTGCACTTAAAAAAAATCACACTTGCCATCATTAATACAGCAATACATATTTGTTTTTATCCTTATAACTTCTTGTTTTTATAATGTAAATATGAGTCACACAACAGTAAGCAAAACAGGTAAGCCTATTTTTCCAACATGTCTACTTCAACACAATCTAGTTCACTTCAAGGTAAATTCGGAAATCAATAGACAGAAAACTTTTCATTGTAACGGCTTGTGGTGTATTGTATATAATATAACGCTTAATACATTTTCTACATGACTTACTGTTTTCGAACCCTTTAATGACTTTCTTACATTCTAACCTTCGTGGTTCTCCGTCACGGCAGCCGCCTCCATATTTACAAGTAAATGTTGACATACTTCTTGGCCGTCCCAATACTTCTACAACTCCATTCCTGTTCGTACTAACACTTAAATCAGTAGAAAAGTCCTACATGCGATGTTTCTTATCCAGGTTGGCCACAGAATTTCTTCGGTTTCACATCATGGATTCATCAATTTATAGTAGTTTCGTTCAATAACGAGTACTCATTTCGCTCATATAAGTTCTCATTCAAGTGCTAATTTCGCTCTATGAGTTCTCACCAAAGCTTACTACATTAGCAAGAGATTTTCTCATCTTCAGATCACTTTCGAGCCAACTGAAATTCATATACTGCTTGTAATCTTGGGGGCGGTCAATGGCGGTCGATGTCGGAAAAGCGAATAGTTATCATCTGTTCACGTTTACCGCCTGGCCGAGTAAAAGGCTCATGAAATTCAGTCTCCAAGTTGGTCATTGTCCTAACTGGAAACATTTAAACTCCTTTTGATTTTAGTAAGATCGCTAATGAGGCCCTGTTAGTGAGGTTGTTTATGTCGCGCGTCTGAGTTTCAAACCTTTTCACGTCGCAATTTCGGAAGGTCGAAGGTCGCTGTCGTAATTTCCCGTGAGCGGCTCGTCGTTCGTCGCCATTTCAGGTCCTTTATGTCGCCGTTTCAAGGCCATGTTGCTTGTCGAAATTTCCCCCTAACAGGGCCTCGCTAATCGTCCTCTTAAGCTACAAAATCATTACAAACTCTGGCAACGGTACGATACACTTTCAGCGTGAACTTTCATCAACAGACTTCCGTGACTTCGGTCACGACAATTGTCGTCTTCATATCGGTGCCCCCGAGTTCTATCCGACTAATTACGAAGTGTGTCTACACTGGAGTGAGTGAGTGAGTGAGTGAGTGAGTGAGCGAGCGAGCGAGCGAGTGAGTGAGTGAGTGAGTGACAATTTGCATATCGGAGTCCCCACAAAAACTCGCAAATACGCTTCGCGTATCCACGAGTTAAAAACCAGTATTTTTATTAGCTTTCAATTTTGACATTTTGAATATAAATTGGACTTTTACTATTTTTAAGAGTAGTTCAACATTCTTATATTTTTAAACATTAATTTCTGTAACAAAATGTAATTCAGCCCTCTGGCTGCAAAGTATTATTGCAAAAAAAACTTATTTCTACTTATAATAACAGCTAGATTTCCATATTACCCCATACTATATTATACATGCTGCAGCTGTATTGTATAGGATAATGTAGGTGCAAAACTTCCATATACTTGAAGAATGAAAACATATCCTTACAGCACGCATAATGAAGACTGTATGGGGTGGTCTGGAATCTAGCCACATCGACTACTATGATTAGGTTTACTTGGCCAGAAGTATACATTACATAATGCATCAGGAATTTCTAAGATAGCAATTAACATTATGGTGAATACATAATTAGTTCACAAAATTTTATGAATATCACTTTGTCTGAAATCTGTTCCCTTCAGTTTTTATCACAACAGCTTCCTACAATACATTAATTTTGATAGTGTACTGTAGGTTAAAATAGGCAAACAACATTGATTATAAGGATCGTTGAAAAGTCGGATAAACATTCCAACATTGTTTTCAGGCATGCAGCTAGACACCCTGGGGGGTACTGCCTTACATGGTCTATACAGGTACATACAGTCACATCAAGTATCGATTTTAGCCATTTTGCCACCATTTTGGTAATAAATAGGGTATCAATTTTTGCACTCTAGTCTTGCATTTTGTTTTTTTTTTAGAAGAAGCTACTTCTTCATCATAAGGCTGGGAAAATCACAGATTTTGGTCATAAATAGGGTAAGGGTTTTTGGGAAGCGGGCCGCACTCCTCTACCCAATTCTTTCTGGAAGTACCTCCCGGAGGCGGCCTAGACGATACAACAACGTCGGACATAAAAAAGTTGGTTTGACTCAGTTAGGGAACGTTCTGCCCGGGCAATGTCGTTAATACATTTCTCTACTGTGGCACTTTGCGGCATGTGACTCCTAGAAAGCATAACAGTCTGGTGAAACATGCTTTAAAAACATATGAGCAATCAACTAATTCTCTGAAGCTACGTGAAACAAAAAAATTGACTCCATTCTAATTTGCCTCATTCTATAAAGTCTCCGACACATGTGAATGAAGTGGCCAGATATTCTGCAATCGCTTCAAGACCTCTTAAGGCCGAACTAACTACCAAAATGTAACCAAGACTAGCAAACCACTAACCTCTTGTCTATCCGTGGTATGAAGGAACGCGTGTTTATCTTCAAGCTCTTTAGCATTTCGGCATTCGTTTCGCATACTCTGTTTCTTTTCCTGGAACTAAGGAATAAACAAAAACCATGTAATTATAACTCATACTGCTAGATAGCAGTTTGAGAGCATTCCGTTACAAAAAAAAAACACATTTAAATTCCAAATCAATTTACCTCGCGGGAAAGATGATCGTTCGAGATAAATTCAAGCTTCTCAAACTTGAATGTTGCTCCCACTGATGGATCGCGAAACGATTGCTCCACGTTTCGGAGTAATTCTTTCCCTTCTCTCGAGTTAAAGCTAGAAACTTGAAGAAGTTCTAAAAAAGCAAACAAAATCATAACAGAGTGGTACAAAAGTGGCTAAATAATAATACATTTTCAACGCAGTTAATTCAAATTACGTACGCTTAGGAATCACAACAAAACACAACAAGCGCTGCCAGTGCGACTAATCTTGAAATAGCGATAAAAAGCGCCTACCGTTTGCTTCTTTCTTTTTCCGAGGAATGACAAATTTCCCTTTCTTTGCCATTGCAGGTTGTCGGAGCCGTTTTTTGGAGCCTTTTGGTTGATTATTTTCAGGCAAATTCAAACGCACAAAGAGTGGGGTGTCATCTTCGGAAAAGTCCGAGCTTGACCGATTGAGCCCTTCTTCCATTCTTTGACCTTGCTCGGATTTCGCTGCCTTTTGCTTTGGAGCAAGCATCGTTCTCAGCAAACTTATAAAGTGACCTGCTTTCTGTGTATTCAATCCTCATGACTTGTACTTAAGTATCATATCTTTCTTACCCACGGACGCTACATCCCAAGTTCGTTTCACATCCTGAGGCAAAATCACGTAACGCTATACTGACGTGAAGTGCATGCATTTTGAGCGCGGGAAGCACAGCAATTCCTCTGTGGGGTACCGTAGAGTACTGTAGAATATAACAATAAAATACCAACTTTCTACCCAGTCCCAATAAAGCAATTCGCATCAGTAACCAAAAACATCCTATTTTCGCCGATTCTATTCTTTCTTTTGTTAACAAAGCAGAAGAAATCATACTTTCAATAGTTTTTTTTTTCTTGATTTCAAGTAACAGCAATTACTATCCCTACCCCTAAGTAACTACAGTATGGTACCCCATGTGAAAGAAATGGCGGCTTGCATCGGAACTTGCACGTCGAGCAGTAACTGCAGGGTACGAAATTTGTTGAATTTCCCTTTTTGGGTTTTAAGGGTAGAAATGTAAGCCAGATATAACAACAATGAAAACAAAACAAAAGAAGCATTTGATTCCGAGACCTTACATTTCTCCATTTGGATGAAATTAAGCTGCCTCCATTAATGCATGATGCAAAACATTCTGGTTACGTAGAGCTACTAGGTACTCAGTTTCTAGTGAAAATAGGGAATACATATTTTCATGGATGGCCATCCGTAATTTTAATGAACCATCATTCTGATATAAGTCGTATTGCTAATTGATGGTCTGCATTAAAACTCAAGTCTAAGAAGTTAGCTTTAGAAAGCCGATCATGTAAACTTCAACAATGATTTGTTATTCTCTGAAATAGAGGTAAATAATGGCAGAATATTTACTAAGTTGCAAAGCACTAAAGTAAGTATTTCTAAATTAGCTGCTATTCTCTCACATTGAAGAGAACATTTAACCCTTTAAGCCCCGATAGTGTCTTTATAGATTTTACTCTGGCTAACGCCAGACGATTTTACTCGTCACAGGGAGACCCCTCGGGGCTTAAAGGGTTAATTGTTTTGTTTTACACCAATAAAGGATCCTCAGTCACCTCTCTTGGAAACAGCTGTGAAGCAACAATTGCTGCCAGCCATTTTTTCTTTCAATCAACACTCACTTGCACAGTCTTGACTTACCCAGGGTCCATTGCAATATTTACCAATAAATAGTGTTGAATATCCCAAGATAGTGAGCCAGCCAGATTACTTTAAATGCCAAGGTTTCTGAGTTGGTATATACTTATAATGGTGTACATTATGGTTACTGGTATATCTATTTTACCAGATGAAATAGACAATGGATCTGAATACACTTCTCTTGGAAACTGTTACAGAGGGTGGACATCAACTGGCACACATAAGGAGCTTGCTGGATTCTCCAGGAGTGTCTGTCAATTTTGCCAATCCATCCACCTATCAGACTGCTCTGCATATTGCCGCAAATCAAGGGAATGGGGATGTTATAAAGTTATTGTTGTCATATGGAGCCCATATCAATGGCTGTACAGCTGATCTAATGACACCCTTACATGAAGCCTCTCTTGGTGGTCATGTTATGGCTGTGAAGATCTTAATTGATGAAGGAGCAGAGGTATTGTGGCTTTTGTGTTAAGACATTCCTTTTGAATGCTCAGAAAGCCAATCAAACTATTTGCAGGCATTTATTTCTAAAATAAGTTTTGACAGTTTGATTGTTACATGAAATGAATCACATTTTATAGTTCTATTTGTTTGCACTGTGGTTACAGACATGATAGGTGCTTTGATATCACGGCATTAATTAATGCAGTTATGGTAATGGAAAGAAACACATGCTGGTACATTGTGCTCCAACTCACAACCTTTAAAATACTACCAGCTGAGCTAAAACCAGCCATCAGTACACTGGGGCCTGCAGGCTGAATACAGCATATAAACCCACTATTATAGGGAGCTTAAGCAAGAATGACGATGATGCTGAGGAAGGCATGTTCGAAAAAATGGATTTCTTTCTCTCTTGTCCCAATGGCAGCAGGCTTGTTTCATTCTCTTCCCATAACTTTTCAAATCACCAACTTAACCAGTTCCCAATTCATTACAAAGTTTTCTTGGCTATTTTGTCATTGTGCACTCATGTCTTCCAGGAAACCTGAAAAACGTAGTTACTAAAACATGGAATGACCAAAAACCACCTACAACCAACTACAACCATCTACAACCACTTCAAAATCATCTACAGCCACTTGCAAACAATCTAAAACCATCTCAAACAAGGCACAAATGGCTAAAATTAGGCAAGACAGCAACATGTCATGTACATGAAATACGAGAGGCGAACAAAACTGTCCCCTACCCCTAAAATCGTACTCTCCATGGTCCCTTGTATAATCAACCAAAATGAAAGGAAAAAGCACGAAGCGCGCGGGCCATAAATCGACGGGAAAAAACGAGGATCCGTATTTTACAGTACGGACCGAGAAAACGAGGTTAATAAGATATTTATTTTATCTCTGGAGTCATTTTGGTGACCAAAACAAACTTTAGCAGGCCATACAGTGAAGTACGGCCCGCTAAATTGACCAATCACGGCGTGCGTACTAACTGAGAGATATAATAATGAGGAGTATTGGAGCACAAGAATGGGTTCTGTCCTCATACATGAGAGAATAACCATTGTGTTCTCTTTGTTTAGGTGTCATTGTTTCTGCCTTCCTATACTGGTACACAAGGAAATAACCATTGTATTTTCTTTGTTTAGGAGTCATTGTTTAACTCTAATGAATTGTTTGGTCTTTTGTATCTGACCGCTCTTGTGTACCGGTGCAAGAGGACAGAACCCATTGCTTTGCTGTAATGCATTGTTTGGCATTTTGTATTGGCACTTTTGTATCGGTATATGAGGACAGAACCAAGAATGGGTGTTTTCAAGCAAGTTGATTGAATAAGTTTATACATCCTTTCTGAACTTGTTTTGCTAACCTCAATTTTTTTCAATAATTTTGCATTATTTATTGTCAATAATATCTGCATGTCCTCACCAGTTGAATTGAATATTTTTGATAAAAGTGGAAGTCTTTTATAGTTTTGCTTTTAAATGTTGGTAACTTAGAACGACGGATATGCATGACCATGTTTAGCCTGTTCAAAGGGCTCTGAGCAATGTGCTCATCTTTCGAGAGACGGAAATTTAATTTTGCTGACCAAAATGAAAATATTAATTTTTTCTTATAATTTTTGCAGGTTAATGTACGCAACATAGATGGAAGTACACCACTATGCTTAGCTTGTTCAAAGGGCTCGGTGCAATGTGCTCATCTTTTGACCGAGTCAGGAGCGGAAGTGAATGCCTCACTTATGGTAACGTTCCCCGCATTACACGAGGCAGCACTGAATGGACACGTGCATTGCTTAAGCATGTTAATGCAGAAAGGTGCCGATGTTAATAAGTGTGAAAATCAGTTTGGCACTGCGTTGCATGCAGCTTGTCTGCGTGGTTACGTGGACTGTGTGCAGACTCTGCTTCATGCTGGAGCTAATCCTAATGCCATTAAAAGACACCAGTCTCCTCTACATGTAACAGCACTGTTTGGCTACAGAGATTGTTTGGAACTTTTGATTGAGTATGGTGCCAATGTTTATCAAAGGAACTCACAGAGTAAGAGGGCAGTTGACTTGACCATGTCCGAGTCCTGCCAAGAAATACTAAGATCAAAAGCAGGTAGGAAACAATAAGTGGTACAAACCGAATCACATACTACGTGTATTGCTAGTTCTTCTGCCTGTGATAGGCAGCAAGTACTCGATATGTTTACACTTGGAATTACACAATACACCTGCAAGCTGCCATCTCAATAAAATGTGACCACTGTCTGCATTCCTCTGCCTGCTTTATCTCAAAGTGCTAGTTACGAAACCTTTCAAAACATCAGCCTTGCAAGCCCGTGTTGCTGGCAACAGCTACCTATCAATATCATACTATACCTTCAGATGGTGTCATACCAAGTTTCAAATCCTCGACCACAGTTGCAGATATTGTGAGGATAGTTTGTAAGACTGTTGCTGCGTCGGTGGGGAATTGAAACAAGAAATAAGGTAAAAGGGAGGAGCTGATGTTTCAAGTGTTAGCCCTTCGTTGGAGCGATACAATGGTATAACTTACTTAATCATAACTATAACAAAATTCTCAAATCTGATTGGCTATCAACTGCCCTGATTTCAGCCTTAATAGGACAGTTTAATAGGACAGTACGCATCATGCCTGAGTAATTGGACAGTACGCACCATCACGCGTGCGCTTAAATGGCTTTTTTTTTCACTGCTGGCATAAAAAATCTTGGAATTTCATGTGCTTAGATTAAAAACAAAAAAAAGTTTACACATCATAAATTTTGTTAAAGTTATGATTAATTGGTAATAAGACTTGGTGTCGTCCAATATGGTCTGCAATCATACTCGTTATTAAACAAATCGGACTCCCCTTACGCGGTCGTCCGATTTTGTTAATCACTCGTATGATTACAGACTGAATTGGATTCCACTCACTCCTATTACCATTACTTATCCCAATTTCACAGTTGCAGATAGCCAGCTGTTCTGCCTCCCACCAGTTAAGGTTCTTAACAAAGTTTATGTTCTATTTGCAGTGCTTGTTTCATTATTTACAAAACAAAAATATTCAAACCTGGAGAAAAAAAATTAATCCAAGAAATTGTCAGCATTGTTAACTTAGCCATAAATGCACAACTGACATGCATATGTTTTCTTTGTTATTTTTGACTACAGAAACTCCAGCAAGACTTAAGCAAAGTTGTCACCTTCTCATCAGGCAGATGCTAGGCTGTATGCCTGCAGACAAGATTTCTTACCTACCCCTCCCTAGGTGTCTCCAGGAGTATTTGAACCACTACATTAGTCAACTACCCCTACGGAGTCCAACATATGCACAAACATCAAAGTTTGACTTTTGAAAACAAAGCAGATCACAAGCACAGATTATTGTTTATTTTCTAAAAGAACAAAGTCTGACTATTATAAACATGTAATTTCAAGAATCATCATTTTTGTAAATAAGCCTGAATAGATAGATAGAGATAGAGATATAAATCTAAATAAATAATTACCTAAATGTAATTCTTGGGTATAGTCTATCCTTGCAGTAGAGTGCTTGATGCATTCACAGAGTTTATGATATCTAAATATATATATAACTTTAGTGTCAACAGTAATAGCCTTGATATCGTTTGCTCGCAAGAGAGGCTTTTTGGTATGCTCAACTATGCACCATCGAACCTCATTGACTTAACAAAAGGTGCAAGTTCAATTCCAGGAATAGGATTCGTTACCATTAACAACATCTTGCTTCTGTATTCTATTTGCTTTTTAGCAGGTGTTTTACCATTTTTATCATACGATTGTTACATAATCTTAATTATGTAAAAAATGTTTATTTCTTTGTTATCGATTGTTTTGTAACTTATTTAAGGCTTTTTCACTTCTTGTAAATTTTATTCTGAGTATTGATACTTTTCTAGCATTGAAGAAGCCCAAATTGGTGAAACTTCCAGTTAAACACCTCCTACAAGAAAACTTTGCATCTTCTTCTGTTTATTCAACCTATATACCGGTATATCAAAGTAAAAATTACGCCCATAAGTAACACAGCCTTGATATAAAGGCAGTGTTTCTTATGGTTGTAATTTTTGCTTTTTATAGTTGTTACTGTTCGGTTGTTATTTTAACCTGAGGAGGGCTGAATAACCATCATTTATTAAAGTTATTAGAGTTTGTCTTCATCCTCAATTAATCAGATCTATATATTACAGGGTTTTCAATAAGGGCCGGCGGCCGGCGAAACTCGCCGGCTACTCCACACGTTTTCGCTGCCTACTTTGATTAACAACTTATTTGAATTTTACGAATTAGCATGATAAATAATTTGCCACAACATGAGCCGCGGATCAGCCAACATTTAATTTGTTAAACACGTGTTTATCTGTTCATTTATTGAGGTCAAACTGAGCAGCCTGGCTTTACTCAATACCTTGGGATCTGGGTCTGAAAGCTGCACATCTCCACGTGCTCTGAAAACCAGTCATGCATGACATGGTCACGTCTACTTCCTAGATTACAAGTTTTGTCAAAATTTTGAGTAAATTTTTATACACCTACACCTACACCATTGAATAAAACTGGAAAATATACTTAAAGTCCTTAATTTGTTGATATATTATGACAATGTTGGCTTAACCTGGTGTCCTAGAGGATTTGGACTGCCCTGAATTTGGTACCCCCTCCCTCCTGTCCAATTATCTGCTTGCCTTCTCTTAAAACTGGTTCAACCAGTAATGTTCTTTGGAATGGAGCCTGGAAATTACTGATTAGGAAGTTGCTATTACATAACTGACAAACAGCGTGCCTTAATGTCGAGTCCAAATCACATCACATGCTATGGTTACCACATGACAGAACTTCATCACATAAAGAAGCAAATGCACCATATCACAAAAAGGCCTCAACATATCATGATGGAAACAAAACACGTAATCATCAAACTTCATCACATAATGACAAACCCTCACAACACAATGACAAAGCCTCAACACATCATAACAAAACCACACCATATCACTATGAAATTCCATGACGTTAAGATAAAACTTAAAGACCAAAAGAATAATGATCACAGTTATGACTTTCTATAGATGCTTCTGTGACTTCATTGAAACAAACATGAGGCATTTTTCAATTCATCTATATTGTCTGCAAAACCAGTGGAAAAGTTGAGCACTTTTTCTGGTTGCTGTTAAGTGACTCGGGGGTATATATCTGGCTTCCTCAAAAAAGCAGTTTATCTTCCGGAGTGAAAAAGTCACCAACATCAAGGTCAACCTTTTTCTTGCCTTCTTTGATAAGCTGTAGCTTGATGGTTGGTGCAGAGGGCTCCCCACTAAATGATGTTCCAAGATTCTCCTGGGTAGAGTCCACTGTCAAGTGCAACAAACATCCGGGACTTATAAGTTCCCGCTCGTGCGCAGCTGCTAGCTGATTAACAACTCTTCTTTCAACCTGAAACAAAAGGATGGGGAATTCCAGATGCCACTACATGAAGCATTTATTGATGGAGTTTAAATAGGTTAAGTTGCTTCCAAGTTAACTTGTTTTACTGTTTTGTCCACAAGCAGTACACTGTTACGTCCTCCATTAGTTAACGTGGTTAGCCTCTTGTGCAAAACACAGCAAAATGTTTTTAAAATAGCTTAACGTCTTGGTAAGTCTCATTTGGCAACATATATGCATATTAACATATCTCTTCACACTTGCCTACAAATAGCAACTGGGACTAATTCAGGTAGGTACTGGCAGTGTGGGGACGCCATACATACATATGTAAATACATACATTTAAGGAGTGGTGATATATATAAGATAAAAAGTATTTCAAGCATGCAGAGAAAATGACAGAGATAACTGGGAAGAGAAAGATTTATTGATGAAACAAGAAAGGTATCAATACATCTCTCATTTCATCAAGAAGGGTGTCTACATCAGCATAACTATCCTGCTTTTCAAGAATGAAAAATAACAAGAACAACTATAATGATAATCATAACTGTCATAATAATAATAATAATAATAATAATCAGTCGGTCCTTTTTTTTTGAGGTTAAGTTGCAATTGCAAACATTGCAACCATACTGTGAAGATCAAATCTTAAATTACTGTAACAATGACAACAACAAATAGTTATGATAGTGATGGTTACGATAATTAACAATTATTCAGCGAAGGCAAAGTGATTATCAGTAAGCATTCACCGATAATCACTTCGCCTTTGGCGAGTAATTGTTTTAGCATAAATACACAGGTGATTATTTCAAAAAAGGAAAGAAAAAGCATTGTACAACACGAAAAAATTTTATTTCATCAAAAACGCGTGAATGACTGGCAGCTATTTTGTTTGTTGAGGTGATTATTGGCTGATAATCCGAGATATCGAACCAATCAGAGCGTGCGATTTTGTATAATCACCTGAGTATTTATACTAATGAGAAATTAATACAAGCTTCATGCAGCATTCAATATAACTGAATGTGCTCATTTGGAAATTTCTCTAGCACAAAGTAAAACCCAACTAGCTCACTTAAGGTTTAAATTGTCAAGGACATGAAAAGGTCCATTTTACTTCGTGCTTAATCGATCGTGCTCCATAGTGTACATCGTAGCCATCCGCCAGAACACTCAGCACTTCTCTGTCCCAGGTCAAGTGGATATTGTGGCGAGTTAAAGCCTGTGAGAAAGCAACACTTAATCAAAACTAACAAAACCATGGATATAATAGGAAGTTTTCAACTGACTGCTTTAATTTTACATTGATACTATATTTCAGCTATGATGGTTTAACTTGGCCACTCTTTGTACTTGTGGTATACAAGCTGATGGTGTATCACTAGGGAACCAATCAGAGCACAGTCATCTAGTCATATCCAGGGGTTGTGAATGCAATCAAATGAAATGTTACCTACGCGAACTCTATACGAAACCTAAAGAAACACAGCAGATTACAGAGGCTGTCCTTCAGTACACAAATACAGTTGACTTAATGAGAACTGAAGGCTAGAAATCTAAATTCCAATAACCATTCAAAACTTTAGAAATTACTACGACTACTCAATGTTTTTTTTTTGATACAAATCTTAATTATCTATACCATTTGAGTGGTTATTCAAGTTGTAACTTCTAGCCTTTAATTCTTATTCTTCTTCTTGGCATCTTTTACCAATGCTTGATCATGGTTACTCTGTACCCAAATAATAGGAATATTCTAACCATGCCAGTTTCTATGCATGATATTGGTTTTTTAGACAAAGAAATCATCTTGAAGCTTTAAACAAAACAAACCAATTTGGACCAGAAATCGAGCTCCTTATTCACCAGTTTGACCAGCTCTGATCTTGAAAATGGAAGAAAATAAACCATCTCATTGATTCGACCCAGGAACTCATCTCGTCTGAAGTGATGCTGACCCAAGGAAAAAATAGAAAACAGATAACTAAGTAAGTATTTCTATAAATGCAAATCCAACTGGCAGAGTTTTTTTACAATGTATAAAAATGTTTTGTTAAACCAGTAAAACATCCTTCTTGTTTAATCAATTCAATCTAATATTGTCCACCTCTTTCATAATTCCCATTATCCCTTTTACTGCATAATGAATTGTAGGTCTCAACGTTAGGGGTTGGTCACTGTTGGGAGCTATGGATAGAAGGTTAAAAACTACGTGGACCACACATACGACTGTTCAAGCTTTTATGCACATTAACGTACTAACAAGAATGATACTAAGATGCATATTTCGTTGCAGTTCTCCCATAAAGACCAACACTTGCAATTTAGTGAACTAATTCTGGTGCATCTAAAAACTTTGTTTTATTTCTGCAAACAATGCAAATCTCACACTGTCAAGACTACCAATTTTATAGCACAATAGCCTGACTTCACCTACCTTGAGAACAGGCTGAACCACTTTTTCTTTAAACTTTCTTGATATTGTTATCTTTTGGCTTATCTCACCACCTGCAAAATGCAATGCAATATTAACTTGTATGCATATTTGCAACTAAGAATAAGGGCCCTAGTTCTTGACAGAGTGGAGAGTAATATTCTATGCATAAATAGTGCAGAATGGCTATTGTTTTCAGTAAATATACGTAAAGTTACATATTTCTAGAGCTGTTATAAATAAGTGTGCTTGACCCAGCATGAGGTCAAGATGGCTGCACAGTGGCCAAGTTCTTTTTGATGTTTTTATTGACTGAGATGTAACTAGAAAAAGCTGTGGAAACACTCGCCTGCGGCTCGTGTTCCCACAACATTTCTCGTTCTCCCAAACTTCCACTTGTGTTTCTATAACCCAACAGAAACACGGTACATGTTTTCTAATTCTTAATTATTATATGGCTATTTTCTTTTTTTTGTGGGTCAAAGCTGGAAATCACAATCAGGCACATGGGCACATCTTGCCCTCCCAGGTAGGCAATCAGAACTCAGGATTCATCTCCTCTAGCTCACTCATGGAATCCACCATAAAAAAATGCTTGTTATCATTCAAAAGCATCAGCGCAAGGCAAGGTCACGAGTGACCAATACTGCTAGCTATCCTACGAGCATATTATATGCATACTAAACTAGACAGCACAGTTCCCTTACCCTCCTCTCTGTGCTTGGCAGCTTCTTGGGCTTCTTGTCTTAATTCTAGAGCGTGATTAGCTATCTCTTCACTTGCGAGGTTTGATGTCATGACAAAGATGGCGTCTTTGCACACTATGGTCCGCCCTTTGCCATCAGTTAGACGACCCTTAATTACAACAGTGATAAAATCAAGGTGTTGAGAAGTCTGCCATAGGTGGAGATGGGATGACAACAGTAGTCCCAACCTCTTTAATAATAATAATAAAATATTCAATAATTACCCCCACAAAATCAAGTACTGGTAGTACATAATCTAATAGTCAACAAGGCACATAGCAACAAGTAGAAATATTTTTGGTTATATCCTTTTCAAGGAAGACTTGAATTTCCTCCTCATCCAATTCAACAAAATTTTTTATCTGATAGCAACAATAGTTTACTTGGTTGTTTTCTCTATTCATGGCATTTGGGCTGACAGTCCATAAGGAGGAAACCAATCAGAGTGCTCATTTGCTGATATTCAGAGTGTTACAGGTCAAATTTGATTTCAGGTTACATTTGATTTAACCTAGGTTGGTTTGTAATATTTGTTTGTCTATATTTATGATAATGAATACCAGACACAAAGAAATTCCAAATCAACCTAGGTTAAATCAAATTTAACATGAAATCAAATTTAACCTGAAACAAGGGGATGTTATAGATATAATAATTCATTTTTATAGTCTGTTATAGTTAAACATTAATTGTAAGCTTATCAAGAAGCGATATGGGAAATCAGAATTGGGACTGTAGATCCGCTATTCCAGCTTGAGAACAAACTATGCTCAAACCTGCCAATATATTGCATCCAGACATGTACCCATTGATAAAAACCCTGGAGAGGCCATTCAGCGTGAGCAGGTATCAAGGAGTCTCTTGGATTTTGGATTCAATTTGAAATTGATTACCACTGACCAGTCTCAGTACAGGAAACTGAGGCAAGTGTAGAACAATATGGCGCATGATTCAGCTCCCAAGTGTGAGTTGCATTCAATGCTTGTTACTGTCAGGTTCTTTCATCGTTTATTGTTAAGTTCATTAATTAGTGACTCGATGTTTTTTCATGAATTGTTTTTGTTTACCAGATCTCTCTGCCATTATTTAAATTAAATATCAATTTGTCATTGAGGAGTCACCATGCTTCATTAACCCTAAAAATTTACTGATTGGTTTTTTTATAGCTACCTCATCAAATAGCTGCAGCATGACTGTCAAGACATCGGGGTGTGCTTTGTCAACCTGTAAAATTGGACACAGAAGTTATACATTTGAATCTTGCCATGTCAAGCTCTCAAAGGGAATGAGACATTTATTCAAGGAAATATTAGAGCTTTAGATAGCCAAAGATAAATAACAGACAAGGACAAAGGGAAAAGTGTTTGGAATTGAGAAATGGGAAAAATGTTTGAAGTTTGAGATAGCAAGGTTCTATTGTACTTATACTAACTAATTGGCAAGAGGTTTGACATAGAATTACTTTCAAATTACTTTATAATTATTTTCACCAAAAAAGGTGACTGTGATATTTATTGACCCAAGATCAAAAGAAACGCATAATTATACTCACTCGTCTCCATCTATAAATGGTTAAACAGTTTGTGGAGACACCATCAAGCTAAATTTATTTGCTTCTCTTTCACAAGTGGCCATGCATTCTGTTCTTGCTTCACCCACATAGCAATAC